>LR738714.1:600552518-600584383 GCA_902687465.1 Secale cereale
CTGTCCTTCGGGCGCAAGGAAGTTTCCGGAATGCTGATTTTTTATATAATTTTTTCTGTATTTTTCCTGCCAGTTCTCGTAACGTGAAAACCTGAAATACAAAAACAGCCGAAAACAGAAACTGGCACTGGGGTGCACTGGATTAGTAGGTTAGTCCAAATATGATCAAAAGTGTATGGAAGTATATAAATATCATAGCAATATCACCCAAAAGTGTCATGGAGCAAGCAGAAATTATAGATATGTTTTGGACGTATCAGCCCCACACCTGTGGTGGTTGCTCCTCCCCCTACTGAAATTGTGCCCTATAAAATACCAGCTGGTATTATCGATTATGTTTTGGCTAATCGTTATGCAGGAGACAGACATCCCGGTGAACACTTGCTATACCTGTCACAACTATGTTCATTATTTAAGCTTGCAGGTGTATCAATGGAGTTTGTCATGAGGAAATTTTTCTCCGTATCGCTTATAGATAAAGCTTTAGATTGGTATAAGCTTCTCGATAACTCACACTTGCTTGATTGGCAAGAGCTTATGTCTCTCTTTTATACCAAGTTTTATCCTCTTCATGAAATTCATCGAGACAGGAACTATATCTATAACTTTAGGTCTCGTGACGGAGAAAGCATTGCTCAAGCTTGGGGGAGATTGAAGTCCATAATGCTCAAATGTCCTATTCATGAGCTCCCCAAGAAAATTATACTTACAAATTTTTATGCCAGGCTTTCTCGTCAGGATAAGGAGATGTTGGATGCCTCCTCTAGTGGGGTATTTCAGACAAAGAGCGTTGAAGAAAGGTGGGATCTCATTGAAAGGATCCAGAGGAATACCGAAGATTGGGAAATCGATAAAGGTATTGAACCCGCTATAAATTATGAGCATGATTATATTGAGAGTTATGTGAAAACTGATTACTTCAATACCTTTTGCTCTAAGATTGGTCTTGATTCCCATCTAATGATTGATTTCTGTAAGGATTTTGCCTCTCACGTTGATTCTTTTAAAAAGAAGAGAGATCAGCATCATGAACCTTTCAAAGAGTTACCTGTGGATATTCATGTTGCTGACCCTATTTTGCCTGCAGTTATATATGAAAAGCCTCCTTTTCCCGCAAGGATAAGGGAGCACTCTCTTGTGACAGGCATAATAAATAAAAGTGAGAGAAGAATTGATGAGCCTGAGGACCAGATCAAGGTCGATCCTCAAGTTGCATTGGTTAAAGACCTTGTTACTAATGATGTTTTGGATTCCAATGTAAATTTTTGTGCTGTCTCCACTAACCTTGTCACAGCAAAGAATAAAGGTCCAATTTCAGGTACTCCAGTAGTATCTGTTAAAATAGGAGATCACAATTATTATGGGCTATGCGATTTGGGATCGAGTGCTAGTGTTATCCCCTATTCACTTTATCAAGAGATCATCGGTGAGATTTCACCTTGTGAACTTGAAGAAGTTGATGTTACCATTCATCTTGCAAACAGAGCAACTATCTCTCCTATCGGAATTGTGAGAGACGTTGAAGTCCTATGTGGAAAGGTAAAATACCCTAGCGACTTTCTAGTACTTGGTTCAGTGAGGGACATTTTTTGTCCTATTATTTTTGGTAGACCTTTTCTCAGAACTTGTGGAGCTATAATAGATTGCAAGAAAGGTAAAGTTTCTGTTGAATTCAATGGTGAGCCATATGAATTTAACTTTTCTAAGTTCTCTAAGCAGCCTCGTGGTACCGATTTACCTAGTGATGATAAAATTATTGAAAGTATTGCTTCTATTGCTATTCCCCCTAATGATCCTTTGTAGCAATATATGGAGGACCACGAGAATGATTTGCATATGCAGGAAAGAAATGAACTAGATGAAATATTCTTGAGACAACCTGCTATCCTGAAGCACAACCTTCTGGTTGAACCTTTGGGAATTTTATCAAAACCAAAAGAAGACCCGGTGTTCGATCTTAAACCTCTTCCCGATACGCTCAAGTATGCTTATTTAGATGAAAAGAAAGTATATCCTGTTATTATCAACTCTAACCTTTCAGGATATGAAGAAGAGCGACTATTGGAAGTACTTCGTAAACACCAAGGTGCAATTGGCTATACCCTTGATGACCTTAAGGGGATTAGTCCATCTATCTGTCAACATACTATCAACCTTGAGCCCGATGCTAAACCAGTTGTTGATCATCAACGACGGTTGAACCCGAAGATGATGGATGTTGTAAGAACTGAGATTCTCAAGCTTCTAGCAGCAGGTATTATCTACCCTATAGCTGATAGTAAGTGGGTAAGCCCGGTACATTGTGTTCCTAAGAAAGGAGGTACAACTGTGGTTCCTAATGATAAGAATGAACTAATACCTCAGAGAATTATTATTGGATATAGAATGTGTATTGATTACAGGAAGCTGAACAAGGCAACCAGGAAGGATCACTACCCGTTGCCGTTCATCGACCAAATGCTTGAAAGGTTATCCAAAAATACCCACTTTTGTTACCTCGATGGTTATTCTGGCTTCTCTCAAATTCATGTTAACACTGCTGATCAAGAGAAGACCACTTTTACTTGTCCCTTTGGTACTTATGCTTACAGGCGTATGCCTTTTGGTTTATGTAATGCCCCTGCTACTTTTCAAAGGTGTATGTCTGCTATCTTTCATGGTTTCTGTGAGGAGATTGTGGAAGTCTTCATGGACGATTTCTCCGTCTATGGAACTTCCTTTGACCATTGTCTCCACAACCTTAATAAAGTTTTGCAGAGATGTGAGGAGACAAATCTGGTACTCAACTGGGAGAAGTGCCACTTCATGGTTAACGAAGGAATTGTTCTTTGTCACAAGATTTCCGAAAGGGGAATTGAGGTGGACAAGGCCAAGATCGAAGCAATTGAGAGGATGCCCTATCCAAGGGACATCAAAGATATTCGCAGTTTTCTCGGTCATGCTGGTTTCTATAGAAGATTTATTAAAGACTTTTCTAAGACTTCGAGACCCCTCACTAATCTTCTCCAGAAGGACGTTCCTTTTGTATTTGATTAAGATTGTAAGGAGGCTTTTGAAGTTCTTAAGAAAGCTTTAATAACCGCTCCTATAGTACAACCACCTGACTGGAATTTACCTTTTGAGATTATGTGTGATGCTAGTGATTTTGCTGTTGGAGCTGTTTTAGGGCAAAGGGTTGATAAGAAATTGAATGTTATACATTATGCTAGTAAAACCCTTGATAGTGCTCAAAATAATTATGCTACTACTGAGAAGGAATTCTTAGCTGTAGTGTTTGCTTGTGATAAGTTTAGGCAGTATATTGTTGATTCCAAAGTTATTATTCATACTGACCATGCTGCCATTAAGTACCTTATGACAAAGACGGATGCCAAGCCAAGGCTTATCAGATGGGTACTCCTTCTTCAAGAATTTGATTTGCAGATTGTTGATAGGAAAGGAGAAAACAATCCGGTGGCGGACAATCTTTCAAGGATGGAAGATATACCGCATGATCCCATCCCAGTCAACGACAGTTTTCCAGACGAGCAACTTGCCGTTGTAAAAGTACAATCTCTTTCCGATCCTTGGTTTGCAGATTATGCTAATTTTATCATTGCGAAGTATTTGCCTGCAGGTTTAACATTTCAGCAAAGGAAGAAGTTCTTTCATGATTTGAGGCACTACTTTTGGGATGACCTGTTGGGGAACGTAGTATTTTAAAATTTTCCTACGATCACGCAAGATCTATCTACCAGATGTATAGCAACGAGAGGGAAGAGTGTGTCTACGTACCCTCGTAGACCGGGAGCGGAAGCGTCAAGTGACGTGGTTGATGTTGTCGAACTTCTTCACGATCCAACCGATCAAGCACCGAACGTACGGCACCTCCGCGTTCAGCACACGTTCAGCTTGATGACGTCCCACGAGCTCTTGATCCAGTTGAGCTTCACGGGAGAGTTTCGTTAGCACGACGGCGTGGTGACGGATATGATGTGTTCACCGGCGCAGGGCTTCGCCTAAGCTCCGTGACGGTATGACCGAGGTGTGATTCTGTGGAGGGGGGCACCGCACACGGCTAAAACAATTCAACTTGTGTGTCTTTGGGTGCCCCCCTGCCCCCGTATATAAAGGAGCAAGGGAGGGAGGCCGGCCGGCCCTTCCTGGTGCGGCTAGGGAGTGGACTCCTACTAGGAATAGGATTGCAATCATATTCCTAGTAGGATTCACCAAAAGAAGGAAGAGGGAAAGGAATAGGAGAGGTGGCGCCCCCCCCCCCAATCCTAGTCCAACTAGGAACCCTAGGTGGGGGCGCCGGCCAGCCCTATGGGCTGCCTCTCTCTTTCCCTTTAGGCCCACTATGGACCATCCCCTCTCGTAGGGGGTTCCGGTAACCCCCTCCGGCATTCCCGATAAATCCGAAACTTTTCCGGAACACTTCCGGTGTCCGAATATAGTCGTCCAATATATCAATCTTTATGTCTCGGACGTTCCGAGACTCCTCGTCATGTCCGTGATCTCATCCGGGACTCCGAACTACCTTCGGTACATCAATACTCATAAACTCATAATACCGATCGTCATTAAACGTTAAGCGTGCGGACCCTACGGGTTCGAGAACTATGTAGACATGACCGAGACTCATCTCCGGTCAATAACCAATAGCGGAACCTGGATGTTCATATTGGCTCCTACATATTCTACGAAGATCTTTTATTGGTCAGAACCGCATAACAACATACGTTGTTCCTTTTGTCAAACGGTATGTTACTTGCCCGAGATTCGATCGTCGGTATCTCTATACCTAGTTCAATCTCGTTACCGGCAAGTCTCTTTACTCGTTCCGTAACACATCATCTCGTGACTAACTCATTAGTCTTTTGCTTGCAAGGCTTATTGTGATGTGTGTTACCGAGAGGGCCCAGAGATACCTCTCCGACACTCGGAGTGACAAATCCTAATCTTGATCTATGCCAACACCACGAATACTTTCGGAGACACCTGTAGAGCATCTTTATGATCACCCAGTTATGTTATGACGTTTGATAGCACACAAGGTGTTCCTACGGTATTCGGGAGTTGCATAATCTCATAGTCATAGGAACATGTATAAGTCATGAAGAAAGCAATAGCAGTAAAACTAAACGATCATAGTGCTATGCTAACGGATGGGTCTTGTCCATCACATCATTCTCCTAATGATGTGATCCCGTTGATCAAATGCCAACTCATGTCTATGGCTAGGAAACATAACCATCTTTGATCAATGAGCTAGTCTAGTAGAGGCATACTAGGGACATACTGTTTTGTCTATGTATTCACACATGTACTAAGTTTCCGGTTAATACAATTCTAGCATGAATAATAAACATTTATCATGATATAAGGAAATATAAATAACAACTTTATTATTGCCTCTAGGGCATATTTCCTTCAGTCTCCCACTTGCACTAGAGTCAATAATCTAGCTCACATCGCCATGTGATTTAATACCGATAGTTCACATCGTTATGTGAATAACACCCATAGTTCACATCACCATGTGACCAACACCCAAAGGGTTTACTTGAGTCAATAATCTAGTTCACATTGCTATGTGATTAATACCCAAGAGTAATAAGGTGTGATCATGTTTTGCTTGTGAGAGAAGTTTAGTCAACGGGTCTGTCATATACAGATCCCTATGTATTTCGCAAATTTCTATGTCTACAATGCTCTGCATGGAGCTACTCTAGCTAATTGCTCCCACTTTCAATACGCATCCAGATTGATACTTAGAGTCATCTGGATTTAGTGTCAAAGCTTGCATCGGCGTAACCCTTTATGACGAACTCTTTATCACCTCCATAATCGAGAAATATTTCCTTAGTCATCCAATTACTAAGGATAATTTTGACCGCTGTAAAGTGATCTACTCCTGGATCACTATTGTACCTCCCTGTCAAATTCTTGGCAAGGTACACAACGTGTTTTGTACACAGCATGGCATACTTTATAGAACCTATGGCTGAGGCATAGGGAATGACTTTCATTCTCTCTATATTTTTCTGCCGTGGTCTGGCTTTGAGTCTTACTCAACTTCACACCTTATAAGTCAGGCAAGAACTTCTTCTTTGACTGATCCATTTTGAACTACTTCAAAATCTTATCAAGGTATGTACTCATCGAAAGTCTTATCAAGCGTCTTGATCTATCTATATAGATCTTGATGCCCAATATGTAAGCAGCTTCACCGAGGTCTTTTCTTTGAAAAAACTCCTTTCAAACACTCCTTTATGCTTTCCAGAAAATTCTACATCATTTCCGATCGACAATATGTCATTCACATATACTTATCAGAAAGGTTGTAGTGCTCCCACTCACTTCTTGTAAATACAGGCTTCTCCAAAAGTCTGTATAAATCTATATGCTTTGATCACCTCATCAAAGCGTATATTCCAACTCCGAGATGCTTGCACCAGTCCATAGATGGATCGCAGGAGCTTGCATACTTTGTCAGCACCTTTTAGATCGACAAAACCTTCTGGTTGCATTATATACAACTCTTCTTTGAGATATCCATTTAGGAATGCAGTTTTGACATCCATTTGCCAGATTTCATAATCATAAAATGCAGCAATTGCTAACATGATTCGGACAGACTTAAGCATCGCTACAGGTGAGAAAGTCTCATCGTAGTCAATTCCTTGAACTTGTCGAAAACCTTTCGCAACAAGTCAAGCTTTGTAAACAGTAACATTACCGTCTGTGTCGGTCTTCCTCTTGAAGATCCATTTATTTTCGATGGCTTGCCGATCATCGGGCAAGTCAACCAAAGTCCACACTTTGTTCTCATACATGGATCCTATCTCAGATTTCATGGCTTCAAGCCATTTTGCGGAATCTGGGCTCATCATTGCTTCCTCATAGTTCGTAGGTTCATCATGGTCTAGTAACATGATTTCCAGAACTGGGTTGCCGTACCACTCTGGTGCGGAACGTACTCTGGTTGATCTATGATGTTCAGCAGAAACTTGATCCGAAGTTTCATGATCATTATCATTAACTTCCTCACTGATTGGTGTAGGAATCACTGGAACAATTTCCTGTGATGTACTACTTTCCAATCTGGGAGAAGGTATAATTACCTCATTAAGTTCTACTTTCCTCCCACTCACTTCTTTCGAGAGAAACTCTTTTTCTAGAAAGGATCCGCTCTTAGCAATGAATATTTTGCCTTCGGATCTGTGATAGAAGGTGTACCCAACAGTCTCTTTTGGGTATCCTATGAAGACACATTTTTCCGACTTGGGTTCGAGCTTATCAGGTTGAAGTGTTTTCACATAAGCATCGCAGCCCCAAACTTTAAGAAACGACAACTTTGGTTTCTTGCTAAACCAAAGTTCATAAGGTGTCGTATCAATGGATTTAGATGGTGCCCTATTTAACGTGAATGCAGCTGTCTCTAATGCATGACCCAAAACGATAGTGGTAAATCGGTAAGAGACATCATAGATCGCACCATATCCAATAAAGTACGGTTACGACGTTCGGATACACCATTATGCTGTGGTGTTCCGGGTGGCGTGAGCTGTGAAACTATTCCACATTGTTTCAAATGAAGACCAAACTCGTAACTCAAATATTCTCCTCCACGATCAGATCGTAGAAACTTTATTTTCTTGTTACGATGATTCTCTACTTCACTCTGAAATTCTTTGAACTTTTCAAATGTTTCAGACTTGTGCTTCATTAAGTAGATATACCTATATCTGCTCAAATCATCAGTGAAGGTCAGAAAATAACGATACCCGCCGCGAGCTTCAACACTCATTGGTCCGCATACATCAGTATGTGTGATTTCCAACAAATATGTTGCTCGCTCCATAGTTCCGGAGAACGGAGTTTTAGTCATCTTGCCCATGAGGCATGGTTCACAAGCACCAAGTGATTCATAATCAAGTGATTCCAAAAGTCCATCATTATGGAGTTTCTTCATGCGCTTTACACCAATATGACCTAAACGGTAGTGCCACAAATAAGTTGCACTATCATTATTAACCTTGCATCTTTTGGCTTCAATATTATGAATATGTGTATCACACGATCGAGATCCAACAAACCATTTTCATTGGGTGTATGACCATAAAAGGTTTTATTCATGTAAACAGAACAACAATTATTCTCTAACTTACATGAATAACCGTATTGCAATAAACATGATCAAATCATATTCATGCTCAACACAAACACCAAATAACACTTATTTAGGTTCAACACTAATCCCGAAAGTATAGGGAGTGTGCGATGATGATCATATCAATCTTGGAACTGCTTCCAATACACATCGTCACTTCATCCTTTAACTAGTTTCTGTTCATTATGCAACTCCCATTTCGAGTTACTACTCTTTTAGCAACTGAACCAGTATCAAATACCGAGGGGTTGCTATGAACACTAGTAAAATACACATCAATAATCTGTATATCAAATATACCTTTGTTCACTTTGCCATCCTTCTTATCCGCCAAGTATCTAGGGTAGTTCCACTTCTAGTGACCATTTCCTTTGCAGTATAAGCACTTGTTTCAGGCTTGAGTTTAGCTTTGGGTTTCTTCACGGGAGTGACAACTTGCTTGTCATTCTTTTTGAAGTTCCCCTTCTATCCCTTTGCCCTTTACTTGAAACAAGTGGTCTTGTTAACCATCAACACTTGATGCTCTTTCTTGATTTCTACCTTCGCCGATTTCAGCATTGCGAAGAGCTCGGGAATTACTTTCGTCATCCTTTGCATATTATAGTTCATCACGAAGTTCTACTAACTTGGTGATAGTGAGTAGAGAACTTTGTCAATTACTATCTTATCTGGAAGATTAACTCCCACTTGATTCAGGTAATTGTAGTACCCAGACAATCTGAGCACATGCTCACTGGTTGAGCTATTCTCCTCCATCTTGTAGGCAAAGTACTGTCAGAAGTCTTATACCTCTCGACACGGGCATGAGTATGAAATACTAATTTCAACTCTTGGAACATCTCATATGCTTCGTGGCGTTCAAAATGTTTTTGAAGTCCCGGTTATAAGCCATAAAGCATGGTGCACTAAACTATCAAGTAGTCATCATACCGAGCTTTTGTCAAAACGTTCATAACGTCTACATCTGCTCCTGCAATAGGTCTGTCACCTAGCGGTGCATCAAGGACATATTTCTCTGTGCAGCAATGAGGATAATCCTCAGATCACGGAACAATTCCGCATCATTGCTACTAACATCTTTCAACTTAGTTTTCTCTAGGAACATATAAAAATAAACATGGAGCAACATCGCGAGCTATTGTTCTACAACATAGATATGCTAATACTACCAGGACTAAGTTCATGATAAATTAAAGTTCAATTTAATCATATTATTTAAGAACTCCCACTTAGATAGACATCCCTCTAGTCATCTAAATGATCACGTGATCCAAATCAACTAAACCATGTCCGATCATCACGTGAGATGGAGTAGTTTCAATGGTGAACATCTTATGTTGATCATATCTACTATATGATTCACGCTCGACCTTTCGGTCTCCAGTGTTCCGAGGCCATATCTGCATATGCTAGGCTCGTCAAGTTTAACCCGAGTATTCTGCGTGTGCAAAACTGGCTTACACCCGTTGTATTTGAACGTAGAGCTTATCACACCCGATCATCACGTGGTGTCTCGGCACGATGAACTTTCGCAACGGTGCATACTCAGGGAGAACACTTATACCTTGAAATTTAGTAAGGGATCATCTTATAATGCTACCGTCGTTCTAAGCAAAATAAGAAGCATAATAAGATAAACATCACATGCAATCAAAATATGTGACATGATATGTCCATCATCATCTTGTGCTTTTGATCTCTATCTCCAAAGCACCGTCATGATCACCTTCGTCACCGGCACGACACCTTGATCTCCATCGTAGCATCGTTGTCGTCTCGCCAACTATTGCTTCCTCAACTATCGCTACCGCTTAGTGATAAAGTAAAGCAATTACATGGCGATTGCATTTCATACAATAAAGCGACAACCATATGGCTCCTGCCAGTTGCCGATAACTTTACAAAACATGATCATCTCATACAAAAACCTATAACTCATCATGTCTTGACCATATCACATCACAACATGCCCTGCAAAAACAAGTTAGACGTCCTCTACTTTGTTGTTGCAAGTTTTACGTGGCTGCTACGGGCTTTAGCAAGAACCGTTCTTACCTACGCATACAAAACCACAACGATGTTTCGTCAAGTATGTGATGTTTTAACCTTCACAAGGACCGGGCGTAGCCACACTTGATTCAGCTAAAGTGAGAGAGACAGACACCCGCCAGTCACCTTTAAGCAACGAGTGCTCGTAGCGGTGAAACCAGTCTCGCGTAAGCGTTCGCGTAATGTCGGTCCGGGCCGCTTCATCTCACAATACCGCCGAAGCAAAGTATGACATGCTGGTAAGCAGTATGACTAGTATCGCCCACAACTCATTGTGTTCTACTCGTGCATATCATCTACGCATAGACCTGGCTCTGATACCACTGTTGGGGAACGTAGTATTTTAAAATTTTCCTACGATCACGCAAGATCTATCTACCAGATGCATAGCAACGAGAGGGAAGAGTGTGTCTACGTACCCTCGTAGACCGGGAGCAGAAGCGTCAAGTGACGTGGTTGATGTTGTCGAACTTCTTCGCGATCCAACCGATCAAGCACCGAACGTACGGCACCTCCGCGTTCAGCACACGTTCAGCTTGATGACGTCCCACAAGCTCTTGATCCAGTTGAGCTTCACGGGAGAGTTTCGTCAGCACGACGGCGTGGTGACGGATATGATGTGTTCACCGGCGCAGGGCTTCGCCTAAGCTCCGCGACGGTATGACCGAGGTGTGATTCTGTGGAGGGGGGCACCGCACACGGCTAAAACAATTCAACTTGTGTGTCTTTGGGTGCCCCCCTGCCCCCGTAAATAAAGGAGCAAGGGAGGGAGGCCGGCCGGCCCTTCCTGGTGCGGCTAGGGAGTGGACTCCTACTAGGAATAGGATTGCAATCCTATTCCTAGTAGGATTCACCAAAAGAAGGAAGAGGGAAAGGAATAGGAGAGGTGGCGCCCCCCCCCCCCAATCCTAGTCCAACTAGGAACGCTAGGTGGGGGCGCCGGCCAGCCCTATGGGCTGCCTCTCTCTTTCCCTTTAGGCCCACTATGGACCATCCCCTCTCTTAGGGGGTTCCGGTAACCCCCTTCGGCATTCCCGATAAATCCGAAACTTTTCCGGAACACTTCCGGTGTCCGAATATAGTCGTCCAATATATCAATCTTTATGTCTCGGACATTCCGAGACTCCTCGTCATGTCCGTGATCTCATCCGGGACTCCGAACTACCTTCGGTACATCAATACTCATAAACTCATAATACCAATCGTCATTAAACGTTAAGCGTGCGGACCCTACGGGTTCGAGAACTATGTAGACATGACCGAGACTCATCTCCGGTCAATAACCAATAGCGGAACCTGGATGTTCATATTGGCTCCTACATATTCTACGAAGATCTTTTATCGGTCAGAACCGCATAACAACATATGTTGTTCCTTTTGTCAAACGGTATGTTACTTGCCCGAGATTCGATCGTCGGTATCTCTATACCTAGTTCAATCTCGTTACCGGCAAGTCTCTTTACTCGTTCCGTAACACATCATCTCGTGACTAACTCATTAGTCTTTTGCTTGCAAGGCTTATTGTGATGTGTGTTACCGAGAGGGCCCAGAGATACCTCTCCGACACTCGGAGTGACAAATCCTAATCTTGATCTATGCCAACACCACGAATACTTTCGGAGACACCTATAGAGCATCTTTATGATCACCCAGTTACGTTGTGACGTTTGATAGCACACAAGGTGTTCCTACGGTATTCGGGAGTTGCATAATCTCATAGTCATAGGAACATGTATAAGTCATGAAGAAAGCAATAGCAGTAAAGCTAAACGATCATAGTGCTATGCTAATGGATGGGTCTTGTCCATCACATCATTCTCCTAATGATGTGATCCCATTGATCAAATGACAACTCATGTCTATGGCTAGGAAACATAACCATCTTTGATCAATGAGCTAGTCTAGTAGAGGCATACTAGGGACATACTGTTTTGTCTATGTATTCACACATGTACTAAGTTTCCGGTTAATACAATTCTAGCATGAATAATAAACATTTATCATGATATAAGGAAATATAAATAACAACTTTATTATTGCCTCTAGGGCATATTTCCTTCATGACCCACATCTTTTCAAAGAAGGTCCAGACGGGATCGTGAGAAGATGCATACCGGAACATGAGCAGAAGGACATTCTCAGACAATGTCATGATAGTCCCTATGGAGGACATCATGCCGGTGAGAGGACCGCACATAAGGTTCTTCAATCAGGTTTTTATTGGCCTACTCTCTTTAAGGATGCTAGAAATTATGTTTTAGCCTGTGATAAATGTCAGAGAGTTGGTAACATTAGTAGAAGGAATGAGATGCCTATGAAGTACTCACTAGTGATTGAACCTTCTGATTGCTGGGGTTTTGATTTTATGGGTCCTTTTCCTTCTTCGCACAAGTACACTCACATTTTAGTAGCTGTTGATTATGTGACCAAGTGGGTTGAAGCAATCCCCACTGAAAGTGCTGATCACAAGACATCTTTGAAAATGCTCAAAGATGTGATTTTCCCTAGGTTTGGTGTACCTAGGTATCTCATGACTGATGGAGGATCACACTTCACGCATGGAGATTTTAGAAAAGCTTTAGCCAAGACCTACTTCCTGAAGGAGATGAAGGAGATGTGGAAGAGCATCACCGCATCTGAAGAAAGAATTGAAGAGCTCCAAGGGCAAATTTATGATCTACATCACCAGAACTGTGAGTATGAACTAAGGTTTATGCGCATGGGTATGGGTGCTGCATGCAGGATTCAGGAGACAAACTTCTCATATGAGACTGGAGAACCCCTTCCATGGAAGCGCTTCGCCGAGGACTACGTGATCAACGTCAACAAGAATGAGGAGTGGAATCTCCTTGGTAATGGCATCCCCTTGGCTTGTTCCAAGCTTGGGGGAGTGCCCGGTATCTTTATCTGTATCTTTTGTCTTTTAGAGTCAAGTAGAGTCGTATCATGTCTAGGGAGGTTATTTTATGAAATAGGTGTGTGCATTGAGGTCTATCACTCCTTCTGTGGAGAGATTGTATCCGTGAGTGTGGAGTCGTCTATGATGGAATATTAATGAGAAGTCTATTTGTTCCTTTGCTGCACTCGGTATTCTCTTCACGCAATCGACCTTATATGATGATTCTTATGGGGAGTATTGACCTTATATCAGGTATGACTTTGAAAACTTTATTTAATCTTGGCAAACATAGCTTTGGTCATAACAACAAGCATGATTTTCTTAAAGTAGCGACGTAGCCAAAACCTTTATGTTATTATGCTTGAAGTGTTATGCTGACAAGGAAGACAACTTGATGTGTTATGCTTATTTTAGTGTTTATGCTTTATATTGCTTTGCATCTTAGTCATCATCAATTGTCTGTTCTCTCAAAGCCTTTGCTAGCCTAAACTCTGTACTAAGCGGAATTCTGCTTGTGCATACATACCCTTAAACCAATACCTTCCATATGAGTCCACCATACCTTCCTATTCGTGGTATTCCACTACCACCTCCTAAAGTATAGAATTTGTGTGTTATCCTTAAATGTTCAAAATCTTCTATTTTGTGCCCCTGTTTTAGCTCATGAGGAAATAGTAGTTAATTCATGATCTTTTTAAGTTGGACAAGTTTTACCCCGGGATTGCATGTCTAATCTGCAAACCCCTAATACGAGAAGGAACTAGCATGAGTGCACCCGGCTCATAAAAGATAATACAACAAACAAACCCTC
This sequence comes from Secale cereale, assembly GCA_902687465.1. Lineage (NCBI taxonomy): Eukaryota > Viridiplantae > Streptophyta > Magnoliopsida > Poales > Poaceae > Secale > Secale cereale. The sequence goes on from LR738714.1 coordinate 600,566,433, forward strand.
CTTCACGCTTTGTTCATGAGAAATCAGAAAACTTTTGGCAGCGATAAACAAAGGAGATTAAGGGGATGTGATCGTCCCCGTACGGGAGCCGTTTCTCGAAACTTGTCCAGCTCGAGAAGTAATTGAGTTATCTATTAGCATTCGTTGACAAATCATGCACCTCTCAAAACTTGTTTTCATTCTGTTTGATTTAAGGATAGCACATGAGTTTTCCCTACTTCCCTAGAGCAGGGCCTATCTCTTAGTTTTAGGATGAGTCAGTTATTCCTACTTCCTTCTATTCTTAAAGAGAGCAGACATTTGATGTTGACGAGGATTCATTCATATAAAGTTGCATTAAGATTTGTCATATCATATCCTTGTTGACATTATCATTTGATAGGTAAGTTGTTTGTCAAGCCCAGCTAAAGCAAACATCTTCCTTTGTGTTAACACTTTCACTTCTTGCCTAATAACATGTTCTTTCAAAAGCTTCAATTAATCTCATCAAAACATAAAGAGAAAGAGCAAAAGTAAAAGCTATTAGTTGTTCTTTGACCAAAGGACATGTTTGCCATGATTTGATGAGTTTCCTTAGCCCTACTTTTGATTATAAGTGTTACCACTCTTTTATAAGGGCCTTATGAGTTGAAGATTGATGTTGAGGATATTTGAGTTTGGTGAAGAAACTGTGATGCTTCTTGTCCGTATTCTATTTATCGACACTTCACTCTCTAAACTTGTGGACAAGTTTACCGAGCTCAGTATTCGCTTGGGGACAAGCGAGGTCTAAGCTTGGGGGTGTTGATACGTCCAAAATGCATCACTATTTTATATCGTATTTCATCCTTATTCATTGATATATTTCACATTACGATGATGTTCTTATGATGTTTTGGCCTATTTTACACAGTTTGCAACTTTCCGGTGCCGAAGCAGCAGACGCAGGATTCAGCGGTAAAAAGTGGACGCTGAGTTGCTGAAGAAGAATACCTCCAAATTACCTGAAAATCGACGGAGGGTACTTTCCAGAAGGATCACGAAGATACGCAAAAGAGCAACCAGAGGGGGGCCACAGGGTGCCCAGGCGGCCACCTGGCGCAGCCCACACTCTGGCCGCGCCGGGAGGGCGCCTGGAGCCCCTGGCCCACTCCAGGTTTCCCCCTCTGGCATATATACTCCTCGTCATCCAGAAACCCTAAGGAGGAGGGAGTTTACGGAGTTCCTCCGCCGCTCCGTGGCGGAAACCTACAGAGAAGAAAAGCCATCTCCGGCGGGCAGATTCCGCCGGGGAGATCACCTCCCGGAAGGGGAGATCATCGCCATCGTCATCACCATCGTCACGGGCATCATCGATATCATCATCAACATCATCCCCAACATCATCACCATCTCCATCTTCATCCAATCTCATCTCACAATTGCAACTTGTGTTGTAATCTGTACTATCTATCCTCTCTACTCTATCGGTGTTGATTACTACTTTGTGGTGAATGTTATTGAGTTTTGTTGGAGAAATATCATTGTGTCCAGATTGTTTATCATCCATCTATCTCCACTGATCATGATCTCTTTTATGTCTTGTGAGTAGTTACTTTAGTTCTTGAGGACATGGGAGAAGTCTTGTTGCTAGTAGTCATATGATGTTGAAGTAATATGTGTTGTTTGATACTTAAGTTGTGTTGTTATTTTCCTAGTGGTGTTGTGTGAGTCGAACACTCAACACTTCGCCTTATTAATGTAATGCCCAGGAGCACGAGGACCCTTCTTTCGATCCGAACGTCTTCTCTTCAGGCAAGATGACCGAACCCCGATAACATTACTATCTTTGCCTATTGCTAGTAGTCTCGATCTATAGTTTTGCCTCGATGCCCATGTTCTTCTTGTCAGCCTCCTACTTGTAACCAATTGCCATGTTTAACCACCCTACCTATGCAAACCGTTGCTTGGCTAAGTACGCTTCGCTCAGCCCTTCTTATAGCGTTGCTAGTTGCAGGTGAAGTGAAGATGCTTGCTCCATGTTGAAGTTTTGGTTGGGTTATATAACACTATATAAATGCTTTAATTGAAATCACCTATATATTGGCAAGGGTGGAAGGCTAAGCCTTTTGCTTGGTGTTTTGTTCCACTCATGCCGTTAGGATCCGTATAAGCCGGTTTTATGTTCCTTGATTATGCGTTCCTAACACGGTTGGGGTGTATGGGACCCCCTCGATAAACCGCTAAGTGCTAAGTCTTTTCCAGCAAGTCCCAACATTGGTACTATTTGCCTAATAACAAACTAAACTTGCATAGGGAGTTATAAACCCTTTTCTTAATCAACAACCCCGGGCCAGTGCTCCACATGAGTGTTGGTCCGAAACGGGGGTTACGCGGGGCCACCTCGAGGAAACTCAAGGTTTGGTAAAAACCCGTGGGATCGCCCATCCGGTCGTGTCCTGAGACCTAGATACGCGCGGCTACGATCAGGGTGTCGACACGCCGGGAGGATTTGCTGGATTAGCCTTACCTTAGCTCGGTATATCTTGAGCACGGGATTCCGAGGATACTCGGGTCTTCCCACTTTGGAGTTGCGACTCCGCGGATCGTGGGCTTGTAATGGGTCAAGTTGGAACACCCCTGCAGGGTTTGAACTTTCGAAAGCCGTGCCCGCGGTTATGTGGCAGATGGGAGCTTGTTAATTCCGGTTGTAGAAAACTTGACACAATGATACTAATACACTACCAGCGTGTGTTCCGTGACTGTCAATTTCCGAATAGGGATTCGGGAGTTGAACACGGAGGGGTTATGTTCGTGAGCTTGTAGCTAGGATCACTTCGTGATCACTTCTCGCCGATGCCTTCTCTTCTCGCTCTCACTTGCGTAAGTTAGATGCTAGTTGCTGCTGCAGACTTGTTCTTTCTTCAGCCTTTTCCCTCACCTAAAAGCTTTGATAGTTCTGTTACCCGGGAACGGGATTGCTGAGTCCTCTGTGGCTCACAGTTACTTCACACACCAGATGCAGGTCCAGCTGTGAGCTATCCAGGTGATGGCACCGAGCTGGATTGGGAGTACGACGAGGAGCGTAGTCGGTACTATGTGCGCTACCCGGACGATCAGTAGTGGAGTCTCTTACTAGGATTCGATCCGCCTATGGTTGTTTTATCTGAGTTTGGAACTTTGACATTTGGCTTTTGCCCTTAGAGGGTTGTAGTGATCTTAATGTATGATGTTTGAGACTTGTACTGTTATTCTGTGACGTGGCGATTGTAAGCCAACTATTTTCAGTTTACTATCCCTCTTTTACATGAGTTGTGCAAAGATTACCAAACTTGAGATCATTATAGGATGGACTTATGCCTTTAAGTCGTGCCTCGACACGTAGGAGGTATAACTCCATCCTGGGCATTACAATTAAGGACCTAGGGGAATACATTGCGTACAAAGAATGCTTACGGTGGGTTGCCGGAGTGACAGAAACCTGAACCCCAGTTCACACGCTTTTGCACAAGGGAACAATGGATCATCGATCGTATTGCTATGGTTAGGCTTTTGCCTTAAATACTATCTTGTATTTGCGGATGCTTGCAAGGTGTTTAATCATAAGAGTGCACTCATCTTAGTCTAGAGGGTGTACTAGCATAGATCCACCCACTCAACACTTATCAACACATCACATAGTACCGATACGGAATATGGCGAAAGCACATGACTACCTCTCCCGTGTGTCCTCAAGAACACTTTAGCCTTTATAAGTTCAGTTGCTAGGCCTCTCCTTTGCTCAGAAAGGATTGGGCCACTTGTTACTCTCCAGTGCCTTTTACTTTGCTCGCTTTTACCTTCTTTTTGCTTATATCAAGAAAACCCCTAAAAAGTTATCTTTCAGTGCTTGCAGTTATTCCTTGCTCAGAATCACTTATCAATACCTTCTGCTCCTCGTTGGGTTCGACACTCTTACTTATCAAAAACGCTGCAATAGATCCCTTACGGTTGTGGGTCATCACGGACCCCGGCGCCGCTGCCCGCCTCCGTCGTATCCTCGACGACTTCGTGACGGTGACGGGGCTGGACATCAAGTTCTCCAAGAGTACTTTGGTCCCCATGCACGTGCCCGAGGGGGTGCTGGAGGAGACCTTTGGCTCCCTAGGCTGCGCCGTTCAGGGGTTTCCGCAAGCATACCTTGGGCTCCCGCTGTCATGGGAGAAACTATGCTTCGCTGGCTTCCTCCCCATGATCACGAAGGTGGATAGGTACTTGGCTGGATGGAGGGCTCGTCTTCTCTCCCCTACCGGGCGCTATTGGGGAACGTAGTATTTCAAAAAAAATCCTACGATCACACAAGATCTATCTACTAGAAGCATAGCAACAAGAGGGGAGAGTGTGTCTACGTACCCTCGTAGACCGAAAGCGGAAGCATCTAGTGACGCGGTTGATGTAGTCGAACTTCTTCGTGATCCAACCGATCAAGCATTGAACGTACGGCACCTTCGCGTTCAGCACACGTTCAGCTTGATGACGTCCCACGAGCTCTTGATCCAGTAGAACTTCGCGGGAGAGTTTCATCAGCACAACGGCGTGGTGACGGAGATGATGAAGCTACCGGCGCAGGGCTTCGCCTAAGCACTGCAACGATATGACCGAGGTGTGTTTCTGTGGAGGGGGGCATCGCTCACGGTTGGGAGAGATCAAATTGATCAACGTGTGTGTCTAGAGGTGCCCCCTGCCCCCGTATATAAAGGAGCAAGGGGGGAGGCCGACCGGCCCCTATGGCGCGCCCTAGGAGGGCTATTCCTAGTAGGAGTCCACCAAGAGGGGGAGGAGGAAGGAAGGAGAGGGAGAGGGAGAGGGAAAGAGGGGTCGCGCCCCCTTCCCCTAGTCCAATTCAGACTCCCCTTGGGAGGGGGCGCGCCACCTCTTGGGCTGCTGCCCTCTCTCTCCCCTAAAGCCCACTAGGGCCCAATACTTCCCCGGGGGGTTCCGGTAACCCCCCCCCCCCCCGGCACTCTGGTTTAATCAGAAACTTTTCCGGAACACTTCCGGTGTCCGAATATAGTCATCTGATATATCAATCTTTACGTCTCGGACATTCCGAGACTCCTCGTCATGTCCGTGATCTCACCTGGGACTCCGAACTACCTTCGGTACATCAAAACTCATAAACGCATGATACCGATCGTCATCAAACGTTAAGCATGCGGACCCTACGGGTTCGAGAACTATGTAGACATGACCGAGACTCATCTCCGGTCAATAACCAATAGCGGAACCTGGATGCTCATATTGGCTCCTACATATTCTACAAAGATCTTTATTAGTCAAACCGCATAACAACATACGTTGTTCCCTTTGTCATCAGTATGTTACTTGCCCGAGATTCGATCGTCGGTATCTCAATACCTAGTTCGATCTCGTTATCGGCAAGTCTCTTTACTCGTTCTATAATACATCATCTCGTGACTAACTCATTAGTCAATTGCTTGCAAGGCTTATTATGATGTGCATTACCGGCCCAGAGATACCTCTCCGACACTCGGAGTAACAAATCCTATTCTTGATCTATGCCAACACCACGAACACTTTTGGAGACACTTGTAGAGCATCTTTATAATAACCCAATTACGTTGTGACGTTTGATAGCACACAAGGTGTTCCTCCGGTATTCGGGAGTTGCATAATCTCATAGTCATAGGAACATGTATAAGTCATGAAGAAAGCAATAGCAGTAAAACTAAACGATCAAAGTGCTAAGCTAACGGATGGGTCTTTTCCATCACATCATTCTCCTAATGACATGAACCCATTGATCAAATGACAACTCATGTCTATGGCTAGGAAACATAACCATCTTTGATCAATGAGCTAGTCTAGTAGAGGCATACTAGGGACACTCTGTTTTGTCAATGTATTCACACATGTATTAAGTTCCCGGTTAATACAATTCTAGCATGAATAAAAGACATTTATCATGATATAAGGAAATACAAATAACATCTTTATTATTGCCCCTAGGGCATATTTCCTTCAGGCGCTTGGTCCTGATCAATTATGTGCTCGACGCCCTCCCCACATACGCTATGGCGGCAATGCTGCTCCCGCCGGCGGTGATCAAGGAGCTCGACTCGCTCGTCGTGCTTTCCTCTGGAACGCGGCCGAGCGCGCCTCTGAAGCTCAATGCTTGGTGGCTTGGGAGCGCGTCTGCAGGACCAAGGCGGAGGGGGGCCTTGGTGTTTGCGACCTCGCAACGCAGAATCGTTGCTTGCTACTCAAGATGCTTCATTGCCTCCACACAACCTCCTCATCCTCTCGGTGGCTGGGGTGGGTGTGGGCTGAGCTCGACGGTCGCTCTCTCCTCTCTACATCTGCTAGGCGGGCCATGGGGGAGCACAGCAAGGCGCTGAGCAGGCTGCTCCCGCTCTACCGCGAGATCACCAAGGTTGAGGTGCGCGACGGGCGGCGGACATCCTTTTGGCTCGAGTCCTGGCTCCCGTGTGGGGCTGTCGCGGTCGCTTTCCCGGTACTTCACTCCCACACGACGGACGCTGAAGCCACGATATGGCAGGTGCGTACGCGCGGCCTGGACCAGGTGCTCGTGCCCAGGCTCACCACTACCGGTGCGGTGGAACGGGCTGCCCTCCTTGCTCTGATCGGGGCTGTTGATGCGGTGCCCGGTGATGATGAGCGCAGCTCATTGCTGTGCCGGGGCGCTCGTGGGGGGATTGCCACGGCGGCCGTCTACGCCCTTAAGCGGTTCGGTGGCGTGCAAGCATCATTCACCAAGTTCGTTTGGGGGTGTGGTGCTCCCTCCCGCGTTCGCTTCTTCGGGTGGCTCCTGATCCAGCGAAGGGTGCACACTAAGGATGTCTTGCTGCGGAAAAAAATTGTCGCGGCGGAGGACGCTGCTTGTCCCATCTGCTCGCGTGAGCTGGAGACGGCAGATCACTTGGTGTTTGGGTGCCCCTTTGCCCGTTCATTCTGGCGGACTGTGGGGGCGACATGGTCGAGAAAGGCTACCATGTGGGTGCGCTTCAGGATGTGGACATCCGGAGTGTAGTTGGCGATGCTGCATCTACCGCCTTCACCCTGTTGTGTGGCTGGCAGCTGTGGAAGCACATGAACGCGATGGTCTTCCGCGGGGCGGCACCCTCCATCGCTCGTCTGCTTGCGTGCTGTAGGGAGGACTCGGCCCTGTGGAGAGGACGTCTGAAGATGGCTGATCGGTCTAGCATCGATAGGTGGCTACGGGTGTTTACGAGTCCTAGGAGATAGCCCGAGCGCGCTATTTTTTGTCCCCCCTCTCTCCCTTGTAAAACTCTTGTCTCCCTGTGGGGTGTGAATCAATAGAAAAAGAAAAATCAGGTGGCGGGCTTTGCCCTCCCCCGGTGACCTTCAAAAAATAATATTCTCCAACAGTTCAGTTTGTGAAATACTTTCGATCAAATGTGTCCATTTTGTACCAAACAGAAGCAGCTACTAGATAGATAGACTTGCCGAGCACGGCGAGACCTATGTTTTAGCCATGTCAGCTCAAAGACCGCGGAAAGTCTATTTGGCCTTGACCACGTACAGAAAGATCATCAAATGAGCAACAGTGTCCGATGTACGAACGCGTCCAATAGGACTTTGGCCAACACAATGGCACCTCAACGCATGCCTAGCCAGTAGGCCACGACGGGACTTCACCGAGCTGAATCCATGGCTCTACTACATCCGATGGATTCAGACGACGCTTGCTTCTCTGAAGTAAGATCATCTATGGACAGGGAGATGGGATGAAGACTTAATTCTAGACAATTTTGTTTCGGTTGATGTTGAAAGAATTTTGAGGATCCATTTGAGCACACAATTAACTGAGGATTTTGTTGCCTAACACAAGACTCAGATATACTCCTTTTCAGTCCGGTCTGCGTATTATACTGAGTGGGAACACCGATTTGGTGCGAGAATCAAAAGTGATGAGGTTGGACCATCAAAGTCTAACCAGTTTGGGAGATTCTCTGGAAGCTTTAAGTTCCCAGTAAAATAAAGATCTTTCATTGGAAGGCTTTATATGGGATGATATCGGGTATGTCAGTCCTTGCGAATCGTCACATACCGGTATCTTGACAATGTCGTGTTTGTAAGGGGGGAGCTGAAGACTCGCGACACCTCATGTTTACATGTGTTTGAGATAAAGAAGTGTGGAAAGCTTTGGGTCTTCAGAGCATCTCCAACAGCCGCGCTAAACAAGCGCTGTGCCGCAAATTTTGCCATTTTAGCGCACATGCAACCGGTAGAGTGGCTCCAGCGGGCACGCAATAACCCCGCGCGCGGCATATGGAGTTGGGCGCGCGGTCCGAAATGCCAACTCGCGCTGTGTATTTGGGGCGCCCACTTCTGCGCGCGACACACACGAGCGCTCGCACCGCACTCTCTCCTCCCCGCCACCTAGCCACGCGCGCTGGCGCCGGCGAACTGGACCCGATGGACGCACGCGCCAGCACCCCGTCACCCTACCCTACAGCGGCGACCCCTCCATCGCCGCCGCCGCCACAAACTCTAGCGCGGGGAGCGTTGGCCTCGCCTCCGCCAGAGCTCCTCTGAGCATCAGCCTCGCGTGCGGCCTCTTCATGCCGCCGCGGATGACCTCGGCGGCGGGTGGCGCCGCGCCGGTGCCGCCCCGTGCCCCCACCTCGAAGCTCCCAAATGTGACGGCACCGAAGAAGGGCAAGACATCCGCGAAGAAGAACAAGGCGACGGACGGCTCCGGCACCTCGAAGGCGACGAGGAAGAAGCTTGCAGGGAATGGGACGTGCACGGCGGCTACCGAAGCGCCGGCGAGCTCACTCATTAAGCCGACGGCCGACGCGCACAACGTGTTCGACGATATGCTCCAAAGGTAGAAAAATTTCCCAACTCTTTTTCCTTGTTATTTTTTGAATGCATTCACATATATATAGCTTATTTGCATTGTTCTATATATTTTGTAGTGTCAACGATGATGCATACATGTCAACTATTGGTGTTGGCTCCAACAATTCGCATTGGTCTCAAACCAATGACATGCACTTTGAGGACCAAGAGTTCGAGGTGGATGAGGATGGCGAGGGCATTGTCGACGCACCGAAAGGAAGAGCGGGCAACTACACCAACGCCAAAGACATCTTACTATGCAATACTTGGTTGCAAGTGTCGAGGGATCCATCCATTGGAGGTGATCAAAGTAGAGATGCTTATTGGAACCAGATGAAGGAACACTTTGATGTTCGCAACGTGAGTGGAATTTACCGCTCCGAGTGATCTCTTTGGTCCCGGTGGTCGACAATAAACAAGGATTGTCAAAAGTGGGCGGCCGCACAAAAGGTGGTTGACAAGTTGAACCCAAGTGGCACCAATGAGGACGATAGAGGAAGTGGCATTTCATCCATGTTCATCATACTTGTTGTTGGTGTTTGAAGTGCTAAAACTTTTTTTGTTTTCATGTAGTACAACATTGCACAAAATTTGTTCAAAGGAGAGGAGAAGAGGACCAAAAAGGGGAAGATCAAGAAAGGAAGGCCATTTACCTTGCCTCATTGCTATGAGGTGTTAAAGGATGATGAGAAATGGAAGAAGTGTGATGATTTGGATGATTTGGATTTGAGCAACAAAGGCAAGCGAACAATTGAGTTGGATGATGATGATGATGAGGAGGAGGAGGAGGAGGAGGCATCAAGTGATGACGGCAAGAGAAGCCCCACACCCAACTCGGTTTCATACTCGAAGCCAAAACGACCGGATGGAACCAAGAAAGACGCAGAAGAAAAGAAGAAGGAAAGGAGATGATGAGCTCAAAATGCTATGGAAGCTATTGTGAAGGCAAGAAAAGATGCCAATGAGGTGAGGAAAATTGCAAGGAACCAAGATGCTGCGGACGAGGAGAGGAGGTTGGCGACCGAGGAGAGGAGGGTGGCGGCCGAGGAGAGGAAGGTGGCTTTGGAGGAGAGGAAGGTGAGCAATGAGGAGCGAACTATATTGTTGGAATGGGAGAAGAACTTGTTCTTCTTGGACACATCTATCCTCAATGAGGCGCAACAGGAGTATGTCAAACTTGCCTGTGAAGAAGTCTTGATCCAAAAAAGAGCCATGATTTGCGCAATGGGTGGCGGTGGCCTTGGCGCCATGGGTGGAGGTGGCCTTAGCGCCATGGAGGGATGGGTGGCTTCGGAGCTACCATGGGCGGCTTAGGTGCCATGGGTGGCTTTGGAGCTACCATGGAGACGATGGGAGGCATGGTTGGCTTTGGAGCACCCCCCCCCCCCCCGGCGCCATGGCCGCCATGGGAGGCATGAGTTTTGCGTCTCTCATGTGAGGCATGGGTGCTCCTCCGGCCGCCATGGGCGGAATATCTTTCGCTGTGCCTCACACATCTTCCATGAAGATGTCGTTGAAGATCTTGCCAACACCGTCCGAGCTTCACGTGATGCGGTGCGTGACAATGCTGAGGAGGAGGAAGAATCATCTTCGGAGGACCAAGATTCGTCTTCGGAAGATGAGGACGAGGCTTGATGTGTCTTTCGTTTGTGTCATGAACTTGGTTTGCATTTTGAACTTGGTTGGATGAACTTGTGGGCATGATTTTGAACTTGTGGGCATGAACTTTTATTCATCAACTTGTTTGTGTGAAATTTAAATGTCATGTTCATTGCACTTTGTGAATGTTTGAAATCTATTTTGCGTTCAAAACGCAACATATGGCATGCGCCGGCGAGTCGCGCATGCTACATTTTTGCGTGCTGCATTTTAGCGCGGCTGCTGGAGCCAGCGCTGCCCGCCGCGCCAAACCAGACGATGGACGCGCGGCAAAGTAGTTTTTTGCGCGTGACGCGTTCGGCGGCTGTTGGAGATGCTCTCAGGAAACAATTGCCCAAGCCTTTGTTTCGGACCGATCTGGTAGTGTCGTGCTTGAGAATATCCTCACAGATAAAAGGTGTAATTCAACCACACTACAACATCTCAGCTTCCAAGAGTCTATCTTGGTTGGAGCTTGATACATCTGGTGGTAGAGAAGGGAAGCTGTGAAGGGCGAAGGTTTGGCCTTTCCTTCCAAAACAACATTGCCATACATGCGATAACGGCCAATTATGCTGGCTCTAGGAGTACGACCAGTGTTCCTGATGTTAAATGGTCTAAACCTACTCAAAAATATTATAAAGTGAACGTGGATGCATGCTTCATGGAAGATGGAAGCGGAGCCACAGCGGTGGTTCTTCGAAACCACTCGGGTGAGGCTCTTAATGGGTCAACAACGCGTGTGCTTGATGCCGCTGCAGCAGAGCTTTGGCGTTGTAGAATGGTATGGAGCTAGCGGACCAGTGGGGATGCTCAAATGTAAAATCTTCGAATCCAATTGTCTTGAGATTATCCAGGCATGCAAGGGGGAAGTTGATATCCTGAGTCCTTATTCTGCTACTCTGAATGAGTGTTTTCATTTAGCTCAAAGTATTGGTTCAGTCTTGTACTCTCACTATCCAAGGGAAGGAAACAAGGTGGCACACAAGCTCGCTAGGAGTTCCTATGATTCTAATTCTGTAATTTTTTGGGAGGGTGATCCTCCGCTGATTATCCTAGCTGAACTTGTTAGTGATGTAACAATTATTTGATTTGATTGAATAAAGTGTGCCATAAGTTCAAAAAAATCTATAGCTTAACCTCTCAAACTGGTCGGTGACAGAAAAACGACCCAACCAAAGTTCTCAAACCGTTGTCACACGCTCGGGCGGATATGACTTATAAGGCGCCCGGGCGGGTCCGCCACGTCACCCCGTCCCACCGCTGGCCCACCCGACCCCTCGAAATCCCCATCCGGAGCAAACCCTAGCTCACTTCACTCCGCTCAACTCCCCGACGCTCCCCTTTCCATATTTCGTCCAATTACTAGCGCGCGCGAGCATGTCAAACACTCGCAGCCACTATGACGGCAGCTCCGGACACGAGGAGTATAAGTTGGCGCTCCGTCTCGCGCTCGAGTGCTCGCGGGTCGATACGGGCGGCAGGTCCGGGTCTGGTGCGACGCCTTATGTTGCCCGTCGCCGCAGCGCCGACGCCGGCACCGGCCCTTCACACCCCGCGCATGGATCTGCGTGTGGTGCCCAATCTGCACCGCCCACCCGACGGCCTCCTCCACGGCCGCTGCTTCGCGCGGGCAGCGGTGGGTTCTAGTGTCCGCTCCGCTGGTGCCGCGGATGCAGACTCCGGAGTCGGAGGCACGCGCCGCCCGCTGCGTGAGGCAGAAGGCAAGGGAGATGGGGGCGGGTCCGACCCGGCTGCGCAGTCCGCCCGCCGCCACCGCGTGATGCCGGTGCCCGACGAGGAGGAGCTTCTCCTTCAGTGAGCGTACCGTCGGTCACTTACCACGACGGAGACGAAGCCCGACGTCTCTGAAGGATCAACGCCAAACAGCTCCGGCTCGGCATTGAGCAATCCGAGCGGGAGGCGGTGGCGGCGGCTAAGGCGGCGAGGGTGGCCAGGGTCAAGCGCAAGCAAGACCACATTGTTCGGCGCTTGCAAGGCTACATCGCTATCTCCTCCTCCTTCGACGGGTCCGACGTCGACCCACCTCCTGTTGCGGACGCCTACAACAGCACCGCCGACCGGAAGGGCAAAGGGCCGGTGAGGAAGTGATGAAGCTTGCCCTCTCCTTTTATATAATCTAGTTCTAGTATGTTGTTACAATGTGTCGGATCGTTGAACTGTGTGAACTATGCCCATTTGGTGATGTTTATGTGAATTATGACTGCATTGGTTTATATGCCCATTTTTTGTCGATTTTGATAGTTTGGTGATCTACGTACTATAGTGCATGAGTTTGTATGTATATAGGGTGTTGGATATGAGATACGCATGTGTGAAGGCGCGGATTTAGGAAGTGCAGCAAGTGTCAGTGGACACGCCCAGACGTGTCCACGGGCATTTGAAGGATCGAATTTGCAAAGTCGGACGGTAGATGCTCTCATTGCTAGACTAGGCTCACTGTAGTAGTATACTGGGCTCACTAGTGACTTGCAGTTCCAACCGAATTGAATGTTAGTTGTGTCATACTGTACTTTATAGATGAATAATGGGCCTATATATGTTGTCGTGTTTGTTTTCTATAAACTGTTACTCGTAGTATGTTTTTCTTGAACATCCATCCATCCAGATCCAGCTTGTTTGTTATGTGCCGACTGCCGAGGATGTCAAATGCAATAATTTGCTCCTTTTTGACCTGAACGATGACACCGTGCATGCAGCGGCCGTCGTTGTAGACCCAACCCTTGTCCGTTGGATGCCACATGCACCAGTTCATCCAAAGAAAACGAATTATGTTGAGAGAGTTTTTGCCTTCTTTCTTTCGTTCCCATACCCCAGGCCAGGCTACGCTGATGGCAACTGCGCGTCAAAGAGCTCAATGTTACGGGTCAAGGAGATGTACAAATTTGCTAACCATCGACGTAGCTAGATTTAGGAGTAGGAGCGTACGCAAGCATTACCGACGATTTCAGCGCGCACGTATGCCACATGGCCGGTGCCGGCTCGCCGGGGCGGCTGCCAGCTTGCCGCTGTTGTCCATGCGGCGCCGTTGCGCGTGTACCGACCTCACGCTGACCCGTATACATGATCACACGCCGGCGGCTTTCCGTAGGACAAAGTGACCAAGTCTCCATCCTCGAAGCAGCCATGGTGCAATAAACAAACGATATACTCATCCAGCCAACACGATCCTAATACGTCATCACTTGCGTTATTCATAACAAAATAGCGATTCTCACTGTCATGCCCCCTACTAATATGATGATTACACGATGGAGTAGTGGCTGCTACCAGAGCAAGCCGTGCCTATAAATACAGCCGCGCCCTTGCCCGAGGTAGCCAGTTCATATCGATCCCCAGCCTAACCAAGTTCCCAAACGAAGCAAGTGCCGGCCACGAGAGTGCAGCCATTGTTGCCATCGACCGATCTTGGGCCAGCTCGGAACACTCGCAGTCATCTGCAGCAGAGATGAGCTCGATGGGACCTGCCGCCGGGAAGCCGCACGCGGTGTGCCTGCCATACCCGGCGCAGGGGCACATCACCCCGATGCTCAACGTCGCCAAGCTGCTCCACGCCCGGGGCTTCGACATCACCTTCGTCAACAACGAGTACAACCACGCCCGCCTCGTCCGCTCCCGCGGCCCCGCCGCCGTGGCCGGCCTCCCGGGCTTCCGCTTCGCCACCATCCCCGACGGCCTGCCGCCGTCCGACGACGACGATGTCACGCAGGACATCCCCGCGCTCTGCAAGTCCACCACGGAGACCTGCCTCGGCCCCTTCCGTGACCTCCTCGCCCGGCTCAACGACCCTGCCACCGGCCACCCGCCCGTGACCTGCGTCATCTCCGACGTCGTCATGGGCTTCTCCATGGAGGCCGCCAACGAGCTCGGCCTCCCATATGTCCAGCTTTGGACCGCCAGCGCCATCAGTTACCTCGGGTACCGCCACTACCGCCTCCTCATCAGCCGTGGCCTTGCCCCACTCAAAGGTACGTAACGTATGGCTTTTTGTTCTGTTCCCCGTCAATGCGCGCGTCAAGTATTTCAGCTCGATGCGGCCATTTTCAGCTGCTGATCAAAGCTCTTATCTGAATATCTATCTTTACGCGTGCAGATGCCGAGCAGCTGACGAACGGATACCTTGACACGCCGGTGGAAGACGTGCCGGGGTTGAGGAGCATGAGACTCAGGGACTTCCCGTCCTTCATACGCACCACGGACCCGGACGAGTACATGGTGCACTACGTCCTCAGGGAGACGGAGCGCACGGCCGGCGCGTCGGCTGTCATCCTCAACAGCTTCGGCGACCTGGAGGGCGAGGCGGTGGAGGCCATGGAGGCGCTCGGCCTACCCAAGGTCTACACGCTCGGCCCTCTCCCGCTGCTGGCGCACGAGGAGCCGCCCACGCCGCGCTCCGCCATCAACCTCAGCCTCTGGAAGGAGCAGGACGAGTGCCTCGAGTGGTTGAACGGCAGGGAGCCCGGCTCCGTCGTCTACGTCAACTTCGGCAGCATCACTGTCATGACCAACGCGCAGATGGTGGAGTTCGCGTGGGGGCTGGCGCAGAGCGGGAAGCAGTTCATGTGGATCGTCCGCCGAGACCTGGTGAAGGGCGACGCCGCGGTGCTCCCCGAGGAGTTCCTGACAGAGACGGCGGGGCGCGGGCTCATGGCGTCCTGGTGCCAGCAGCAGGAGGTGCTGGACCACCCCGCCGTGGGCGCATTCCTGACGCACAGCGGCTGGAACTCGGTGATGGAGAGCTTGTGCGGCGGCGTGCCCGTGATCAGCTGGCCCTTCTTCGCCGACCAGCAGACCAACTGCAGGTACCAGTGCAATGAGTGGGGCGTCGGCATGGAGATCGACAATAACGTCCGGCGCGACGCCGTCGCTGGACTTATCACGGAGATCATGGAAGGCGAGAAGGGGAAGAACATGAGGAAGAGAGCGCGGGAGTGGAAGGAGGCCGCGGTGAAGGCGGCCATGCCGGGAGGTTCGTCTCACCGAAACTTCGACGAGCTGGTCCGCGACGTGCTCCTGCCCAAGAACTAGCTCTACATCGATCTACACTGTAATTAGAGAACACTATTACTGTATCTTATTTGCTTGTTAAGAAAGTTCGTTCCTTCCGAGAGTGATATTCGTTTTGATGTACAACGATGAAGCTGTCTTTTAAGATGCAATAGGTCTCTTACAAATAAAAGGATGATGCGTAGAGGAGAGTTCAGAGCACACACTCGATGAAGTTGGAGTCGAGATTCCTGCAGCGTCTGGACTTGTGTCTAACCATGCGGAGCCTATTACCGTTTATGCTGCCCTTGCCCTTGCCCTTCCCAGCTAACACCACCTCCAGACCAGTGAAGACAGCATACTCTTTGTCCACAAATATCTGCTCCGTATCGATGCTGGGTATCCGAGTTTCAAGGAACCTGATGATGCAAAACCTGCCAGAACCCAGGCTGACCATTTTGGCGGGATTCAAGATGCCACTATGATGCCACTCCTCCGGCAGGTAATTGTCCGCCCAAATCAAGCCCGACTCCGGCCGCTGCCCTGCGAGGACGGGCGAGAGATCGGCCGCGCAAGGCAAGTGGTAGTCGTGGTCGGAGACGCCAAACCAGAGGTTGAGCTCGGGGACATACTCGGCGGTGCCAAAGAAGGGCAGCGCCCAGTCACCGGCATGGCTCCAGGAGCGGCTCGCCGTGTCAAAGCAGTAGGTGCCAAAGTGAGATGAAGAGATGCAGATGACGTCGCCCACCACCGCGACAGAGCCGAGCAATACCTCTTTTTCCAGGGGCGGCAGCGGGAGCTCCTCGCACTGCCAGGTCCGACAGGGATGGTGCTCGTTGTAGTGCTGCCCGGAGACAAGGGCCTCGAACTGGAAGCTCTTCCCGGGACGGAGCAGCCTCTCGATCACGTAGAGGCCGCCTCCATCACCGCCTCCGGGCCGTGGAACGGAGACGGCCAAGGGCTTGTCCTTGGGAGCGTGGAGGCCGGGCATGGTGACGAAGCAGCCCGAGTCGGCCTCGTAGGTGAAGACGTGCCTCTGGCGGTCCGCGAACACGATGCTGCTTTCAGAGAGAGCGAACGCGTCCATTCTGAGCTCGTCGCACTTGGGCTTCGGGTACGGCGCCGGCCGCGTGTTGAAGAGCCGTGCCGGCAACCGGATCGGCCCGATCTCCGAGGCTTGCTGCTTCTTGACCCTGCCGCAGGCCTTTTTCAGGGATGAATGCGACGTAGAATCTCTCTGTACCCGCGGCAGGACTCGCCCGTGTGAAGCCACTTCCTCCGGTGTGGCGTAGAAGAACTGGTTGCGCGACAGATCGAAGCGGCGCAGCGAATACATGCAGCCAGGGCGGTTCGCCGCCAACAGATTCAGAAACCGCCGGACGCCCATGGCTCCAAGCCTCCAAGTTGAGTTGCCTTGCCGCCGCCGCCGCCGCCAAGGCGACACTGGTGATGAGATCGGGAGGTGTTTTCTTTTATAATATAATAATAACAAGAAGAAAAGATCGGGAGTTTTTGTCCCTTCTGTTTTTTGAGCAAAAAAAGGATCGGGATGTGCTATGCACGTTTGCCTGGGCTGGTCTGGGCCGGCCCATTCACACGTCCCATCGCTAGCACACTTTGCTGTTTTTTTCTATTGTTCATTTTTTCAATTGTATTTTAATACATTTGGTATAAACTATTAAATATAAACAAATTCCAATGTTTTCATTTTTTTTCAGTGTGCTTTCATTTTTAAATTGATAAACACTCATAAATTTCGAATTTTTATGAAATTGAAAATGCTTATGAATTTAAAAAATGTTTGTGAGTTAGAAGTGCTTGTGAATTTACACAAATGTTTGCGAATCATACAAAAGTTTGCAAACTCGAAAAATGTTTACGAGTTTCAAAATAACTGTCAATTAGAAATAGAATTTGAAAATTCACAAATTTAAAAAATAAACTTTGTGAATTCAAAAAATGTTTGTGAGTTTGAAAATGTTTGTCAATTCAAAGCAATCTTGAATTCAAAACATGTTCATGAATTTGAAAATATGTTTACAAATTTCAAAAAAAATGTTAGACAACTGAAAAAACATGAATTCAAACATAGCTCATGAAAACACATGTTTGTGAACCAAAAATAATCACAAATTTGAAAAATGTTCGTGAATTTGAAAATATGTTTGTGAGGTGTGCTTCACCATGTAGAACACTTGTGATTTTCACTTTTCAGGGAGCACAACTATGCTTACCACTCTTTTATACAAAAAAAAAAAGAACAGCTGCCCTTCTGTGAGGAAGAAACACAGTAGTTCCCTATTCACAAAGTTTTCCAACTTTTGATTTTCTGATATTTTTTTTCCTATTCTGGAAGCACATTTCCTTTTTCTCTTATTGAAAAACATTGTCGTGCTTCACGCAGGGTAAAAATATATTCAAGGAAACATAGAAAAAAAAACACAATCCACCCCCCCCCC
>LR738714.1:600584495-600597398 GCA_902687465.1 Secale cereale
CCCCCAAGAAAAAAAAACAAAAAATGCATACAGAAAAGAGACCAAATTGTGGTCCGAAGTGCGCAACCAACGTGCCGCGCGTGGCAGCGGCTGGGCGCACTCCAAGCCCGGCAAAAGTGCCCGTTAGGTTTCCCGCAGAAGGAGTACCTTCTTATTAGCAGTAATGCTACACATACAGGCTTATACAGGCTTTTACAGGATGTGTTTAAGCTATCAAATTGTGATTGGATTAAAGGGAGGTTGGGACCCCACCCACCCTGAAAATCAGGGGGGGGCATGTTTAGTTAGTTAGGAAGTAGCCTGTAAAAGCATGTAGGAGTCCGTACGTTTAGCATTTTCGTTCTTATTAGTTAGTCCCCCAAGCGCATGGTCGACCACTGCTCGCAGCCTCCCGCTAAGGGGTCAGCCTAGGAGCATGGCTCTTTTTTTTACACTTTTTTCTCTAGGTCATTTTTGACCTAGACGGTTTCTAGTTCAAAAATCATGAAATTTCAAAAAAATCATGAATTTAAAAAATCATTATTAAATTAAAAAATGTTTGTGAATCAAAAAATTGTTCATGAATGCGAAAAATGTTCGCGGATTCTAAAAATGTTCATGAACTCAAATATTGTTCTTGGATTTGAGAGAAATTCCACAAATCAAAAATGATTTGACATAACGATAGCCAAATAAAAAAATGTTCAGGAATTCAAAGATTCTCAAATTTGGAAAATGTTCATGAATTCAAAGAGTGTTCAGAAATTTGAAAAAACAATCACGAATAAAAAGAAGTTTGAGGATTCAATAGCAAATGTCTTATGAAAAAAGTGAACAATTTTTAAAATTCTGAACATTTTTTGAATATTTTAAAAAAATTATGAACATACTCTTGAATTGTGAATACTTTTCGAAATTAGAAATATTTTTTAGAACGTGCAAACGTTTTTAAATGGTGTTTTTTCTTCTAGATTTCGGGTCTTTTTCTGAAAAACATGAAAAAAAATTGTAGAATTCGGACATCTTACAATAACTAGAAGAAAAATAACCCCAAAACCGCTACCCGAGCCCTTCCTCCTACTCCTTTGCCCCAAAGAAATACTACCTTTTATGGAACGTTGGAACTTAAAGAAATCAAGTGATTCTTGTTATACTCTTTGAGATACCTAAGTAATGATCGGCATCTCCATTGAAAACTGAGTGCAGTTTCCTCAAGTCTCCAATCGTTTGCCTTTCAGCCGTCAAAGAACTCCCATTCTCAAGCTTGTCATTTTTCCCCCGGGCAAATCAAATGTCAGTTAAGATTTCCCCAATTCAAAAGAGAAAACTGCACACTCAATTCCGTGTGCGTGCTTTGCTGCTTGAGATCTCTCAATTCTGAAACATGTAAATGTAAGCTGTCTTAGACAAACAACAATCTCATAACATTAGCCTGCTAAGATGAACCATCATGTCTGATTTACTAGCTCACAAATTCTGTGGTTCAGCCTGAACCACCAATCGACATACACACTCAAGCGCCACGCTATAATGTCTAAGCACACAAGAGGCGATACTTCAGGTCTTGGTAACACATATAGATAGATGTTTCACAACATTTCACATGGCAGCTAGTAATGCATTAACCTGTTTCGTGATAGCGAGTTCGGAGTCCTCAGACGCGGTCGTCGACCTCCTCATACATCTTGAGGATCTGCGCGCATGCAGCCAGAGGGGTGTCCTTCTGGAACCCCAGAGCATTCGCCAACCTAACGTTGGACGCGACGCCATTGTTGTTGTTGAGGAAGACAGGGGCCCTCTCCCGGCCGGCAACCGTCTTGGCACACGCCGTGTCCGGGCTGCTCACGAGGACAGACTCGCAGAGCTCATGCTCGTGCTCGTCGTCCACGGGGATGTTGTAGGTACCGGTGTGGTCGGTGTGGCCCTCGAAGCTGCATGTCTGGGCCCCAGTGGACCGCGACTTGCACTCGACTCTAACCTTCGCTCCTGTTGAAAGCAAGAATGTCATATTAGTGACGGTTGGAAAACAAAAACAACATATACTCATGAAAACTAGTTGGAAGCTTGGATAAATGAGGATAAATGAGTTTTATTAGAATGAGATATGAAATAACCAAGCACTGTTAGCTTTCTCAAGCATTCACAATGTGCACAACTGCTACTAATGGATGGCGGATCCTTGTTTAAGCAATTTTCAGATAACCACGCAGGGCATTTGATCTGGCCCAGTTTTCATAAGACAAAATGTCTACAAAACTAGGTAGGGTTTCTTGCATGTGCTGTGAACAAACATGCATACTGACTTGTTTTTATGTAGGACGTAGCTAGACACCTAGACCTCAAAAGTTCCCCCAAGATCGTGCAAGGACATTACAAAATTAGAAGATCGACTGGTGGTTTAAATTTTTAATATTTGAATCGATCTCACAATGTGATGATGATAGTGAGTTAGTGACAATGTAGGGACATGTGGGAAAACCATTCTAGTGTCCTAAATATTTTTAACTCCAGACATATTTGGTATTCCATTTTGTTTCCCACCAATATTATGTTATTCATAACATTACTATAGAACAAAGTGCTGAAATCACAATTTCTATCGAGTGATTCTGGATAACAATGTCAGTATAATACTCCCTCTGTGCCAAAATAAGTGTCTCAACTTTGTACTAACTTATAGTACAAAGTTGTACTAAAGTTGAGACACTTAACTTGGGACGGGGGGAGTAGTATACTGTATCATGTACTTTTTTATCAATCAAGACAAAATGTTTATCTCTTCTCTTTGCTCCCACTCAAACCCTGTAGTTCTCTCATACTAATCTATGATATTGTTCCCCTTCTAAAACGATACCCCCTTACAGTAATAAGAGATACAGGAGACTAACCTGGTTCACATCACAGGAGACTTGAGAACTTCTAATTATTCTTTACTTAATTCATAAGAGATACAAACGTGTGTTCATAAAAAGGACCGAATCAACCACTAAGAAACCTATCCCAAAACAAGGAACTCTAGAAACATGCAACTAACAAGGCACGGAAATAAGCAAATAAGTAACATAGCTACTCCCAAGGGGCTACTCCTTGATTTAAGAGAAAGATCATGGAGTTTAATTAGCTGCTGAGATGAAGCCTAATGCTGCCGCACCACAGAATCCATGTGCTATAATCAATGCACACAAGAACAGTACTACCAAACTTATATTTTTCTGTTTGACATAGGAGGTTGCCTGTACAGGTTCCATGAAAACAGTAGGTATGTTTCACATGGTGTTCTTTAAGGTACAACTAATAAAGTGGGTAATCAAAGGTGAGCTGTATGTGTAATCAATCAAATTCACAAAGGGTTTCGTATACATAAAGCAAAACATAATCGACACTAACTGTATATCTAATAATCGAACTTGAACCAGAATTAAATTGGTCTTTGCCAACTGCAGACTAGTTAAATAACCAAATCATGTTAGTTCAAGTGTTCTCATTTCATAGAAGGGTCAGTCAAGTCTTTATAAAGATTGAAGTCTGGATACTTATCTGAGTATTCATATATCGCCTTATAGTATCTGATATCAAGAACAGCCTTTTTCTTAAGGAAACTGAAGGATTCACATACATTTGTGTTCATTAATGATACAATCTCTCTGCAGTTCAGACGAATGTGTGGTTTTGGTTCTTCTGGATAATGACTTCAAAAAAAGAGGCTGTGTTGTTTCATTGTTTAACAGCGAGCAGTAGCTAGGATGCGGTCCAGACACCACTAGCCAACAATGAACAAACTGATTATACTGTTCCGAGCATGAATATGCGATAAATGGAACCATCAACCATGGCCAGAGATCCTATTAGATCTAGCACATGGTATGAACTCAGTCTGCAACTCAGCATACCCAGCATCTTACATTTCACCAGGGAGCGGTGTGGAGCCTGTAACAATTTCACGGACAT
The DNA here is from genome assembly GCA_902687465.1 of Secale cereale. Taxonomy (NCBI): domain Eukaryota; kingdom Viridiplantae; phylum Streptophyta; class Magnoliopsida; order Poales; family Poaceae; genus Secale; species Secale cereale. The sequence continues at coordinate 600,588,423 of LR738714.1, forward strand.
AGCGCATGAACGTTCGCATCTATCCAACCGTAAACTGTAAGATCACATCGGTCAGATCATATCTTCACTACGAACCTTACGGCTAGCCCTTGACAAACATAACAAATGAGATCCTGCAAACTACCTAGTAGACAGTGCTAACTTTAACTTGTGCACAAAGCGATCCTGAAGAAGATCTACCAAAAGTTCCCAAAGAAACACAAATTAGTGCCGAGCATTCCAAAAACCATGCATCCAGCGTGAATCAACCACTAGCTATTTCGGCATCTACTAAATCAGATCGCAGGGGGAAACGAAGAGAAAGCAACCAATTTTTCACCGTCCCCACGCATAGTTGCTACTTGCTCCTATCAGGCAACATTCCTGGATAAACGAACGCGTTTGGAGGAAGGAAAATGGGCAGGAAGAGGAAAAGGGGGACAGTGAAACGACGTGGAGAGGCCGAGAGAGACGCGCTCCAGTGAAACCGATGCCGGCGTAACAGATCGGGAGAGAAGGGAGGAGGCGGATGCGGTGTACGCACGTACCAGCGATGAAGGTGGAGGCCGGGGTCTCGAATCCGGCGCGGCAGGTGTCGCACCAGACGCGGCCGCGCACGACGAACTGGGTGCGGCGCGAGCGGAGGTCGCGGGACGCGGAGGCGGAGGACGCCGCGAGCGCGCACAGCACGGCAGCGAGCAGGAGGGAGGCGCGGAGGGACGCCATTGCCGTCGGCGGGTTGGGGAGTGAGCGAGAGTGGAGCGGCAGAGCGGAGTGGAGGATTGAGATTGCGGAGAGAGTGGAGTGAAGAGAATGATGGTCGCGTGGGGCCGTTACCGCGTGAACGCTGGGGATCCGCGCACCGCGCGGTGAGGGGAGTACCCGAGCCTCGAGAGAATCTAGGGGACACAGTTGCTTTGCTTTTTTTCTTTTTATTTTTTCTTCGACGCTTATGTCAAACTAGCACATATGTCTATGCGTTGCAATGGAAAAGTTAAGGCCGATGCTAGGCGCCGGCGCGCCGGCCGAAAGTTTCCGCCGGTCGCGCCCCAGCCCTTGGATACGAGCCCGCGTGGCCATTGGATGCAGCAAAAGAAAAAACGATTTGTCCCAGGGCTTCTTCTACCTCGGGCTAGATCTGCAGCTCCTGCTCGGAGTCCTCGTCGCCGCGCCTCCAGCCCCCTTTGGTGGCCGTCCTCGTCGCCGGTCCGCACCCTCGCCGTTTGTCCTCGTTCGCTAGTCCCCATCCTCGCCGGCTGGCCGTCCTAGTCGCTAGTCCCCATCCTCGTTGGCCGTCTTCGTCGTCGCCTCGACCCATGCAACATCTGCACCTGCCATTGCAGCTCTCAACGGCGACGGGGGTAGCTCCGCCGCCGCCCCTCGCCGTTGATGCTCGCTGCAGCCGACGACGACGGCCACCCAGTCAGTCGACGCCATTAAAACCGTCGCAAACCCCCTGTGTTGCAAACGCTGTAAAAAAAACTTCAACCCCTGGATGGAAAAGCTTCAACCCCTATATGGAAAAGCTTCAACTGGCAATGCGAATCAGGGGAGAGATGCAACCGCTCGCGCAAAATGCTTCAACCTTAGATTGAAAAAGTTTCAACCAGATGATAGAGAGAGCTTCAATCAAGCGCCGCTCAAGAACGAAAAAGGTTTCAAATCGTTTACAGAAAAAGCTTCGACCGTGGACGAAAAAAGCTTCAACCGTGTATGAAAACAGCTTCAACCGTTGAAAAAAAGCTCCCAATCAGACACTGCAAATCAGAGAAAAGTAGCAAAAAGCTCCAACGATAGTAGCAAAATCCTACTACGGTTGCAGCAAAATCGTCGTTGTCGTCGTCGTGAGGTCGCAACTCCACCTGATGGATGTAGCAAAAAGCTTCGCTAGTAGTAGCAAAATCCAACTACGGTTGCAACTTCCCCTTGTTGTGCAGTGCCATTGAAGCTTCTGTGTCTATGGTTGAAGCTTTTTTCAACAGCTGTTGAAGCTTTCCTAGGTGACGGTTGCAACACTTGTATACGCCTGGTGGATTCGAGCATGGCGGCAGGCAGCCATGGCGGCCGGCGAGGGGAGCTCCTGGCCTCCGGCGATGGAGCGATGGGAGCTCCTGGTCTCCGGCGATGGAGCTTGTGGTGGCCCATCGTAGCCCGGGAGGAAGGGGGATACGCGCGTGTGAAGGCTGTAACTAGGGGATGGACATGGCCATGGCAGCAAGCAGCCATGGCGGCCGACGAGGGAGCGCCTGGCCGTCGATGATGGAGATTGTGGTGGTCCAGTCGCAGCCGAGGGAGAGGAGAGGGGAGGGATGCACGCGCGTAAGGCTGGAGATAGGGGATGGACACACATAGAAAGAAGGCGGGGGCGCGCGGGGCCACTGCGTATGCGTGTTTGCCAGCGTGCGTGCGAACCGGCCGAAAGTTCGGCCGATGCACCGCGCCCAATCGTTTCCCAAAAGTTAATTGGTATGTCCATCAAAATAACCATCAACACAGCGGAAGAACATTTGTATGATGCCAGCAAAAATTTATATAAGTAGTAGTACATTAAGAAACATGCTACACAATTACAAAATTACAAAAAAGAAGCATGCTACACATACAATATTTTTGGTATGGTTTTCGTACGATGATTCTCATCTTAAAGCGCCCCATACCATCGCATTATTTTTATGTTGAACAATGCTTGAAATTTGCACGAGGTCCTAAAAAAATCTTATTAAAAGGCTTCTGTTAAACGCGTTTTACACCATCTCTTCATATGATTGAAGATCAGTTAAAAAATGTTCACGTCTGAGCGAAACAACCCTAATTCGTTGCATGCAACTCGACGCTCACACAGCGCATCTTACCTTTCTGATTGCATTATTTTTGTTACACATTACGGTCCCACACCAAGCCTTCATTTTTTAATAGATAATCCAGCTCAATTGGTTGCAACCTACTAAACGATGGTTTAGGTGTCAGGTTCGAGACCACATGAATACATTATTATTTTTCTGTGGCAGAATTCTATATCGCATAATGATCATGGGCGGCCCCTGCGGGGAAATACTCAATTACACTGGAGCGGAGGGCCGGGCCCATTGCCTATGTGCAAGACGTGCGACCGATGAGCCAAATAAATCAAAGCCGAATGATGGATGATTCTTTTTATTTTATGTTTCTTTTCTCTACGTACAAAAAAACAGGAGTAAGAAACGTCTGTTATATATATATATAGGTATAGAAAAGAATGTTGGGGATTGTAGCAGAAATCAAATAAATTCTACGCATCATCAAGATCAATCTATGGAGTAATCTAGCAACGAGGGAGAAGGGAGTACATCTACATACCCTTGTAGATCGCGATGCGGAAGTGTTACAAGAACGCGGATGAAGGAGTCGTACTCGTAGCGATTCAGATCGCGGTTGATTCCGATCTAAGCGCCGAACAACGTCTCCTCCGCGTTCAACACACGTGCAACCCGGTGACGTCTCCCACGCCTTGATCCAGCAAGGAGAGAGGGAGAGGTTGGGGAAGACTCCGTCCAGCAGCAGCACGACGGCGTGGTGGTGGCGGAGGAGCGCGGGACTCCAGCAGGGCTTCGCCAAGCACTGCGAGAGACGAGGAGGGAGAGAGGCAGGGCTGCGCCAAGCGGGAAAGGTCAAACCGTGTGTTGGGCAGCCCCAAACCTCAAGTATATATAGGGGAAAGGGAGGGGCAGCGCCCCCACCTAGGTTTCCACCCCTAGGGGCGGCGGCCAGCCTTAGATCCCATCTAGGGGGCGGCCAAGGGGGAGAGAGGGGGCGCACCACTAGGTGGGCCTTAGGCCCATCTGAGCCTAGGGTTTCCCCTCCTTCCCTTCTCTCTTCGCCTTGGGCCCTGGTGGGGGTGCACCAGCCCACCCGGGGCTGGTCCCCTTCCACACTTGGCCCACGCAGCCCTCTGGGGCCGGTGGCCCCACCCGGTGGACCCCCGGGACCCTCCCGGTGGTCCCGGTACGCTACCGATAGCACCTGAAACTTTTCCGGTGACCAAAACGGGACTTCCCGTATATGAATCTTTACCTCCGGACCATTCCGGAACTCCTCGTGACGTCCGGGATCTCATCCGGGACTCCGAACAACATTCGGTAACCGTGTACATACTTTCCCTATAACCCTAACGTCATTGAACCTTAAGTGTGTAGACCCTACGGGTTCGGGAACCATCTAGACATGACCGAGACAACTCTCCGGCCAATAACCAACAACGGGATCTGGATACCCATGTTGGCTCCCACATGTTCCACGATGATCTTATCGGATGAACCACGATGTCAAGGATTCAATCAATCCCGTATACGATTCCCTTTGTCTACCAGTATAGTACTTGCCCAAGATTCGATCGTCGGTATCCCGATACCTTGTTCAATCTCGTTATCGGCAAGTCTCTTTACTCGTTCCGTAACACATCATCCCGTGATCAACTCCTTGATCACATTGTGCACACTATGATGATGTCCTACCGAGTGGGCCCAGAGATACCTCTCCGTCACACGGAGTGACAAATCCCAGTCTCGATTCGTGCCAACCCAACAGACACTTTCGGAGATACATGTAGTGCACCTTTATAGCCACCCAGTTGCGTTGTGACGTTTGGTACACCCAAAGCATTCCTACGGTATCCGGGAGTTGCACAATCTCATGGTCTAAGGAAAAGATGCTTGACATTTAGAAAAGCTTTAGCATACGAACTACACGATCTTGTGCTAGGCTTAGGATTGGGTCTTGTCCATCACATCATTCTCCTAATGATGTGATCCCGTTATCAATGGCATCCAATGTCCATGGCCAGGAAACCATAACCATCTATTGATCAACGAGCCAGTCAACTAGAGGCTTACTAGGGACATGGTGTTTGTCTATGTATCCACACATGTATCTGAGTTTCCTATCAATACAATTCTAGCATGGATAATAAAAAATTATCATGAACAAGGAAATATAATAATAACCAATTTATTATTGCCTCTAGGGCATATTTCCAACAGTCTCCCACTTGCACTAGAGTCAGCAATCTAGTTCACATCGCCATGTGATTAACACTCACAGGTCACATCGCCATGTGACTAACTGATACGTCCAAAACGTATCTATAATTTCTGCTTGCTCCATGCTTCTTTTGTGTGATATTGCTATGATATTGATGCACTTCTATACACTTTTGATCATATTTGGACTAACCTATTAACTCAGTGCACCACAGTGCCAGTTCCTGTTTTCTGCTGTTTTTCTATTTCAGGTTTCCCCCATATTAAAAGTGCTCCAAAAATTCCGGGAAAAATACAGGAAAATCAACATACAGGAAGCTTCGCGAAGAACCAAAGATGGGCCAGAGGGGAGACAGGGGTGGCCCAGGCGGCCACTTGGCGCGGCCCCACCCCTGGCCGCGCCAGGGGGGCGCCTCGGGCCCCTGCTCCGCCTCTGGCTGCCCCCCTTCGCATATATATCCCCCTCGTCCTGAAACCCTCGAGGACAGAACCCTTTTTCGCGATCTCGCCTCTGTTCCGCCGCCGCAACGCTTCCAAGATCGGGAGCATCAGGAGAACTCTTCCCGGCACCTTGCCGGAGGGGAGAACCACCACCGGGAGCTTCTCCACCACCATGGACGCTTCCCGGATGAGTCGTGAGTAGTCCACCTTGGACCATGGATCCATGATCAGTAGCTATGTGATGTTCTCCTCCCCTCTTTGCTTTTCATGGTTTAGACCTCGTGAGCTGCCCTACATGATCGAGGCACATATGTAATCTTTCTGCTGTTGCTTTGCTGAGTTTGCTGGGATCTGATGGATTATGAGACTATGTTCAGATTGTTTGAGTAATATATTTGATTCACCTCTTTTATATCTTTGTTCTTGAGTAATTCTTGCATGTTCTCCGTTGCTGTTTATTGCTTTGGCCGAGTAGTAGGTAGTAACTCCAAGAGGGAGCGTTATGCTTGATTGTGGGTTCATGCCCCCTGATGACTAGCTTGAGTGACAGAAACATGAGTCTAGGGGATGTGCTGTTGCCACAAGGGGGAAAACAACGGTGCTTGTACTTGCAGGTTCTTTTAATGCAGTTGTCTGTTGCTTTGAGTTTACACTTTGGGTGGGATTCGCAACTTAATACCAGCGAGATGTTCTGGATAGATATCTCAAGGTGGATGATTAGTAGTAGATGCAGATGGATTTCGGTCTACTTGCCTTGGCGTACCGCCCATGCTTTTGAGCCTCTACCTTTCTTTGCAGCATAGTTAGCATTGGTTTGCGCACATAATCCTGTCAATTGCCCAGCTGTAATTTGTTTACCTCGCTTTGATGTTTTATCGTCTTTTGGGAGAGAGGCATCACTAGTGAACATCATGGGACCCCGGTCCATATTACCACCGTTGATCACACCTTCTATTTACTTCCTGTTTTTATTTCCTAGTTGCAGTCATAGCTATCATTATTATCTCTTGTGTTTGATCATTTGTAAACAACAAGGCCGGAGGGATTGACAACCTCTCTGTACTCGTTGGGAGCAAAGTTATCTGTATCTGTGTGCAGGTCCTGTCAACCGCTAAGTTTTTGGCGCCGTTGACACCTACTTGTCGACCCTCGGAGTCTCACGGGATTCGATCCTTGGTACCTTTGCCAAGGGAAATTTGCCGCTACGCTACATCTCAACCTTCCACTTGGGGTAACCAACGAGGGGCGAGAAGCCATCAAGCAAGTTTCTGGCGCCGTTGCCGGGGACTCCACTCTTCAAGATAGGGGAGTTGCACGCTATCTTTTATCTTTCCTTTTTAGTCTTGTTAGTTTACCTTTCAGTTTTTGCTTTAGTGTCCTTTATCAAAAATCACAAAAAAAATATTTGCTTTTCTGTTAGTAGTCCTTTCTGTTTAGTCAAGCATGTTAGGACTTGGTTCTTTGAGGGAATCAGAAGTTCTAGATTTCCATCGAAGGGATGGAGAAAATATGAAGAAGGCATGGGACAGAATTTCTGATGCACATAGGAGAATTATGCCTCGGATACCTATAAAAATTGTGCTTAGAAATTTTTACCATGGTCTTTTTAAATGGTGTAAACACTCTCTTGATATTATAGCTGAAGGAGATTTCCTAGAGTGTGATGAAGCTAGAGCTCTTGAAATTATACATGGTCTATCTAGTTACTTTGTTTATGATCATAGTTTTGATACTGTCATAGATAGACTTGCTACTATTGAGAAGAGAATGGATGCTCTAGACTTGATGAAGGTAGAGAAACCCAAACCCAATAAGAGAGATATTTTGGAAATAGACAATGATTGGGAGCCTTTTGTTAGGATTAGCATCTCTAATCAAGACTTCCTTGCTTATTGTGATATTGGATCTATGGTTTCTACTATGCCAAAAATTGTTCATGATTCTTTAAAATTTAACATGGACCAATTATCATTCTATCATGAACATGCTAATGGAGATATTTCTGAGATCCAGGGAAGAATAAAAGACATACCAGTTACATTCCTTAAAGGGATTGCAATGGTTGATTTCTTCATCATGAAGCCAAACCAAGGAAATATAGTGCTTGGAAGGGACTTCCTCCGAGCCGTAAAAGGCTTCATCGATATAGGTAAGGGACAAATCCGCCTACGCGGGAAGGCAAAAGGTACGTACCCCTTTCCTCGAAGGAACAAGGATGAACTTGTTGAGGAACCATTTGAAGCAATTTATAACTCCGATTATTATGATGACTTTTGATTCCTCCTTTTTGCATCATGCCTAGCTTAAAGGCATAAAAGAAAGCGCTTTTGGGAGGCAGCCCACAACGAATTAGGTTTTATTTTGCTTTTGTTGTGTCTTGATGTTTGTTACTATAGTAGCATCATCATTGTATCTTTTCTTTTCAGCTTTGTGCCAAGTTTAGCCTCCGATTGCAAGAAAGTTCAAAAGTTGTGACGTGCTGTCCAGAAAACAGATTCTGTCCTTGGACAGAAAAATTCGAATAAAATCACCAGATCATCTTTTTGATCTGAATTTTTTTGACAGCGTGCTCTATACAATTGGCTTTCGAGCGTCTGTTCTGAGTTTTTTGATTTGAGTTGCAGAAGTGCCCCGAAAAAATTATTTACTACCTGCTGGTCTGTTTTTCACAAATTCTGTCTTGTTTTGCCTTTTCTTCGTTTTGCAAACCTTGAGCTTGCTTTTTCTTTGCAAAAACCTTTTGGCAATCTTGAGAAACAGTAGCTCTTCAAGATTATCCTTATTTCCAGTAGGGAAAAATTATTTTATTATGGGTACTAACCTCGCTAATCAGATTATGATGAGTTATGTATGAAGGGAGTTTTCAAGTGTGCGAGGGAAGATGATAAAAGAAGATTCAGGAGGGTCAAACGCTCAAGCTTGGAGATGCCCCCGTGCACCCCCAAGAAATATTCAATAAGACTCAAGCGTCTAAGCTTGGGGATGCCCCCATGCATCCCCTTCTCCATCAACAATTATCAGTTCGTCTTTCGTTCCACTATATTTTTATCACTTCATGCGTTATGTGCTATGTTTGGAGCGTCTTGCTCTTAGTTTCCTTTTTAGTTTTCTTTAGCTTTGCTTGCTGTTCATAACAAGTTAGAACCCAGCTTTCTTTGTGTGGGAGAGAAACACGCTCCACTTCAACCTAGAACACAACATAGGATTTTCATGCTTATCTTTGCTGTGTGTGTTCTTTGTCTTTTCTTAGCTGCTGTCATGTTTAGCTCTTAGTTTTCATGCTTTTCTTTTTAAAGAGCTTTTGTTTAGTTGGTTGCTGAACTCTCTTGAGTTTTCATGTTTATCTTGTTAAGAGAGTTTGCCTGTTGCACTGAGTTGTGTGTCTTAACTTAAAGTAGGTAATTGAGGTTGCTATTTAATTTTAGTAGTAACTTGCAATAGTTTTGAGGTATTGCCATGAGTAATGTTTGAACTTTTGGTGTCAAGAGCTTTAGCCTATTAGTGATAGATGTCGTATTTTGGGCAATCCGTGTTTATTTTC
>LR738714.1:600601093-600615489 GCA_902687465.1 Secale cereale
TCTGAAATGATTCTCAAGTAAACATTAGTTCAATGATATATATGTTGTTATTAATTACCAAAACCACCCGGGGATTAGTTGCACTTTCAATCTCCCCCTTTTTGGTAATTGATGACAACATATAGATCAAAGCTTCGACAAAGGATATAATCAATGAATAATATCGTCGCTTTGAGAAGTATGTGATAAACAAGAGCTCCCCCTAAATTTGTGCATTATTTAAAATTTGCGTTTGAATGCAAATGCACAATCGATTAGGATTATGGGTCACTCTTCCATGTCACATACATCTTGGTGGAGCGCACAAAATGATAAGAATGAGTAACATGCACTCAATCACCAAGACAAGAGTAAATAGCCATACAATAAGGAATAGCATAGGATAAGCAATAAGCACACATTAAGGCATAGTATGACTAAGCACTCATTAAGGTAGCATCAAACGTAGTAGCAAGCACACATTAAAGTATCAGGAACCAAAAGAAACCAATGTATCTCAAGGAAAACCGACAAAAGAACGAAAGACGAAAGAGCACTCTCTCTCTCGAAGCCCTATGATCTATAACAATTTCTCCCCCTTTGGCAACAAGTTACCAAAAAGTTCGAAAAGGTATAGAGCTAAGCGTCACTGCGGGCTCTGCTGGCGGCTCCCGTCTGGGTAGATGTCGGTGTAGAGATAGCTGCATCTGCGAAGACTTCTGCTGATGTCTGCGGTGGAGGAGTGGATGCTGGAGCTGGAGGAACTGCTGGAGCTGTAGCTGGTGCTGAAGTGGTAGCCCTGGAGTCTGTCACTGGGATAGCTGCAGATCTGGATCCTCTGGGAATCTGAGCAGTCTGGCGATGAGAGTCCTGGACTAGATCATCTTGCATAAGCTCTGCTCTCTCCTGCCTAGTCTCCTCTATGTCTGCCTCAAGCTTGTTGACAGACACCTGAATCTCAGTCAGCTTCACGTCCAGAGCGTGGATCTTGTCCTCGACAATCCTCTCAAGGCTCTCCTGAGATTGCTCAATGCTGGCCAGGCGTTGTTCAATCCTCTGGGTAGCTTCAAGAATTTGTTCTCCAAAGCTCTTTGGCTTAGCTGCTGCTGCTGCCTCTTTGTCAGCTTTAGCTTTCTTCGCAGCTTCGATCTTGGCTTGTCCTTCAACTGAGGTAGGATCCTCTTCATCCATCACAACTACGTTGTCCTCATGCTCTGGCTGCAGTGGCAAGTGCTTCCTATCCAACATGAATTTGCCCGTGCCAAACTTGGCGTTGATCAGCATCTGTATCTGCGGTGCAAACCCACACGACCTCTTCTGGTCAGCTGCAGTCCTCTTAATGGTCTCTATCATCAAGTCCATCACCTTAAAAGGTGCCTTCTCATCGAGAATGTGCAGCATGTTGATAGAATAGCCTCGTATCATCCGGTGGTCACCTGACTTAGGCATCAAAGTATGCCTCAGAATAGTGTTAGTGGTGGTCAGACCTGCCTGGAGATAGTACACTGAGCCAAGCTTCCATCCTTCCAAATCAGCAGCTGGGATCTCCTTGTACATATTCTTCATGGAATCATGACTCTTCTTAGGAATCCCATAGACATCAATGTCGTCCTCTCTCTGCACTGGAGCGTTCAGAAGTTCTGCCCATTCTTCAACAGTCGAAGAAAACCGTTGACCTTCAGTCATCCAGGTGATCTTGCCATCAGGATAGAAGTGGGCTGTGGCATAGAACTGCATGATCATCTCGTCATTCCAAGCTGTCAGCTCTTGACCCACAAAGTCAGCAACTCCACATGCAGTAAAGCTCTCATGCACATGGGGAAAGAAGTCCCGGTGCTCTTCACTGTCAATATACTTCCAGTCAACATACCTGGTGTCAGCAACAATGGGCTTCTTATCCATTAGCACGGTCTCATAGAAATCCTGCTGCTCTCTGGTGTGGAATCTGGGGTCCACAGCAGTCCTTCTCCTTACGGCATATGGATCAGACTGTCTCCATAGCCTGAGACCTTTGTCCTTCCTTGCCTTCATGTCCTCAGCTTGAGGATGAGCATCATTGTGGAGTGGCAACTTGGGACGGAGCTTAAGCAACACATGATCTTCATCTGATTCAGACGGTGGCATCTCACCTTTGTTCTTCTCAGAAGCTGGAATGCTTCTGGTTGTTCTCTTGGGCTTGGCTGGAGCTGCCTTGGATGGAGCAGGCTTCTTGGGCTTAGAGGAGGCTTGAGCCCGAATAGCATCACCCATGAACTTAGCTTTCTGAGGAGGAGGCTGGGGTGCTTCTTCTTCTTCTTCTTCAGCATCAACTTGAGGTTCAGCATAAACAACCCTCTTCCTTTTGGAAGTCTTCTTCCCTTGCTTGGAGCAGGCTCTTCCAAGTTGAGCTTCTTAGCGACTGCAGACTGCTTCACTTTGCTTGTGCCTTTCCTTGGCTGCTGCCCTTGGTGCTCTTTGGCAACCACATTCCTCTTGGGCTTGGAGGTAACTTCCTCAGCAACAAAGTCGGAGTCCTCATCATCAGAAGTTCTCTTCTTCCTGGTTCTCGTGGCTGCAGGAGGCAAACCACTAGGGGTGCTCCTCTCACCATCATCACTAGAGCTGCTTGCAGGACTTGTATCTGCCTCTGGAATTTCAGCAAACGGTGATTCAGACCTGTTCTGGCTGTCACTGACATCTGACATGGCTGAAAAACCTGTGAAAAGATAAGGTATAGGCAGAGTAGAAGAGTTATCACAACTGCAGAAGTTTTGCAAAAAAAAAAATGAGTTCAAAACTTAGTTTTGAGTTTTCACAGAATGTATTTCGGTCAAACCGATTTCAGGTTTCGGTGCAACCGAAGTGCTCAACAGAAACCTACACACCACTTTCGGTCAGACCGAAATGGATTTCGGTCCTACCGAAAACTTAGGGTTTCACTGAAACTACTTTTCGGTCGTTCCGATTTGCACAACTCGGTTAAACCGAATTATGCAGTGCAATGGCCAGAGGCCAAATCGGTCATTCCGATTTTCAAAATCGGCTTCACCGAGATGCATTCCGTGGAAACCTAAACCTAAGAATTTTCCTCGAAACTAGAAGATCTGAACTATTGTATAGGGATCATATCAAACGTGGATTGAATCATGGCAGCCTATCGTGCAAGAATCAGAAGTGGAGCACGAAAAGGGGTCGGGACACACCCTAACTTGGTGGTGTCCCTCTACGGCGGCAACGGTGGAGATGATTACCGTTGACGGCGGCGGAGACCTGCGGCGAGGGCGCACAGGCGACGAAGGCGACGATCCGTAGACCAGGACGGCGGCAGCAGGGGTCTTGGGGGCGAACGGTTTGAAGAAAGAAATCGCGCGCAGCCCCTCAGGTATATATAACCCCGTGCTGTCGGTGGGACCGATTTGAAAAACTCGGTGTCACCGAGATGTATATCTGCTGTGCAGTTACACATATCGGTCAGACCGAGAGTTTGAACTCGGTTTCACCGAGATGAAACCTAGATCAGTCTAAGCGTTTCGGTTGGACCGATATTGAGAAACCGGTCAGACCGAAATGGACTTAGAAGGTTTTGGAAGTCAGCCTTAGACGAATCGGTGGTTCCGAGTGCTCCTCACTCGGACTGTCCGAAAAAGACTTGTTCAAAGTTGTGATATGAGCATGAATAGAATTTGAGACAAGAAAGCATAGATAGCTAGGGAAAGGTGCTTAGGCATTCTTGTCCATCCATTTGGCCAGAAAAATCAAAACAATCAAAACAACAAATGGATGTCCTTGAATGGATAAAATCATGCATTCAACATGCTCACACAATAAGATAGCAACTGAAATATGTGTCAAACATGCACAACCAATCACTCTAGCTACTAGCACACAATTTGTCGATGACTAGGTCATCTATATATGAGTATATTGACTTAGGAGCCAAATGAGAACATTTGATCATAGGTCATACTCATCGTTTAAGCACAAGTGGGGTTGCCACTTTTACATAAAGCATTTATGTGTTCACATCATTTGAAGATGCTTTAGCTCAATTTTTAGAGCAAAGCTCCCCCTAGATGTGAGAACCCCTTTTAAAGGGTCAAACTAACCTTGGGTTGTCGTAGAAGACTTCATGTAGATGTTGAAGATGTGGATGCTCAATGTTGATGTAGATCATCAAGAGTTAGGAGCAATCCTTTGGATTAGGGCACTTTCAATACCTACATGGGTTAGTCCCACAAGGAACAAACAAGAATATCCATAGACATAGAGTGAAGTACACAAAAGATGATGTCCATGAAAGCACTGATTACCTTGTCCCTTGACTTACCAACAAGAGGGTTTGTGACTCCATGAACAAGTGCATGATGTGGAAGTTGATTGCACAAGTTCTTGCCAAAAAGAATATGAGTGAAGTTTGTTGGCGGAGTCACCCTCAAGAACCTACTAGTTCTTCTTCTTTGGGATCCACATCATCTTGATGGGAATCCTTGGTGTTGTAGTTGAGCTTGACGAAGTAGAACTTGATGTGTCCTTGGGAACCCACTTGACCATGGCTTGAGGTGCTTCAATGAATGCATCAATCTCCTCTTGAAGCTTGTCCTTGGCCTTTAGCTTGTGGTCTTGTGGTGGAAGGTCATCTTGAGCTTGTTCCACATTGGAAGAAGTAGGATCATACTTCTCTTTTTGTGAAACAAACTGTGGAGTAGGGTATTGACCTTCTTCCCACTCAACACCTTCGGCGTTGAACTTTCGCTCAAAACCAATCCCTTGATTCTTCCGGTGTCTTCCTTGTTTGCGAACAATCTCCTCAAAGTTCTTGCTTCCGGCAAGACTCTTGTAGACACCTTTCTCTATGATTTCCTTCAATAAGCTATTTTCTTGCTCAAGTGTTACTTGGCTTGAAACATTGTTAGTGGAATCAAGAGAACTACTAGGAGCAACAATATTGGATTTATCATTGTTATTGTTACTACTAGAGGAAGAATTTTTCTTATGCTTGTCATGCTTAGTCTTAATAGGTGGCAAGAAGTTAGACAAGAGAAGTCGTTTGGCAAGATATGAAGAACTCTTCTTTCGAAGATCGTCATTGATCGCTTTTAGAAACTCATGTTCTTGCTCTAGAGTGAGCTTCTCGAAGCGTAGCTTCTCATGAGATCTTAGAAGCTCTCTATGATCTTCTTGAGTTGTTTCATGAGCTAACTTAAGAGTGTTTAGTTCTTTAGTTAGACGCTCAATCTCCTTCATAGCATTGTCATTCGACTCTTCTCGACTATAAAGACTACTAGCATTTTCATCATTACTAAGCTCACTAGATTTATCATGCAAGAGCTCTTCACCTAGCAAGTCATCCTCATCACTATCAAAGTCAATGAATTCAGGGTGTGTTACCTTGGGGCCTTTAGCCATGAAGCATCTTCCAATTCCCTCATTTGGTGAATCAAATAAGTCGTAGGAGTTGGAGTTGGAGGATACGAGTGCAAGTCCGGCAACACCTTCATCTTGACTATAGTCGGAGTCGGAGTGATAGCTTCCATCGGATTGATTGTCAGAGTCGGAGCCGGAGACCCATTCACCAACATGAGCTTGATGTCTTCTTATTGTGTAGCTCCTTGATGACTTGTCTTTCCTCTCCGAATCCTTGCTTCTCCGAGAAGGTCTTCGTTCATAACGATCATCTCTACTCCTTCTCTCTCTCCGAGGTGACTCATCTCTTGCTCTTCTTCTTGGAGATTCTTCTCTTCTCTTGTGGGGAGCCGTACACTCATTTGAGAAGTGTCCGGGTCTTCCACAATTGTAGCAGTTTCGATCACGACTAGAAGATCTCTTTTCATCATATGATCTAGACTTTGAGCTTCTTTCTTTGCCTCTATTCTTGTAGAACTTGTTGAAGTTCTTGACCATTAGGCTTATCTCTTCATTGGAAATTAGCTTGTCACTTGAGGTAGTAGGAGCATCACTTGTAGCTTTGTAAGCACCACTTGACTTGTTGTGAAGCTCTTCCTTATCCTTAAGTGTCATCTCATGAGCAACAATTCTTCCAATGACTTCAGTTGGCTTGAGAGTCTTGTAGTTTGGAATCATTTGGATCAAAGTGCACACGGTGTCATACTTTCCATCCAAAGCTCTAAGAATCTTCTTAATGATGAATCGGTCGGTCATTTCTTCGCTTCCTAAGCCAGCAATCTCATTTGTGATGAGAGCAAGCCTAGAGTACATTTCAGCGACTCCTTCACCATCCTTCATCTTGAACTTGTCAAGTTGACCTTGAAGAATATCTAGCTTTGATTCCTTCACAGATTCAGTACCTTCGTGCATTTCAACCAAAGTATCCCAAATCTCTTTAGCATTCTCAAGACGGCTGATTTTGTTGAACTCTTCGGGACACAAAGCATTGAAGAGAATGTCACAAGCTTGAGCATTGTTTTGCAACATCTTCAACTCTTCGGGTGTAGCTTCGCGATCCGGAACTTTTCCTTCTTCAAAGAAATCACCTTGCATACCAACACAAATAATGCCCCATGCGGCTGGATTATGACCAAGAATATGCATTTTCATTTTATGCTTCCAACTAGCAAAATTTGTACCATCAAAGTAAGGACCTCTACGATAATTACCCTCACTAGACGCCATACTCTCCTAGGTTGTGAAACCAAGCTTATGGAGTCCAATGCAATGGAAACCAAGGCAATGGAGACCAAAGCTCTGATACCACTTGTAGGATCGAAAGTAGGTCTAGAGGGGGGGTGATTAGACTACTTGACAATATAAAAAATCTGCCTTTAGATCATGCAAAGTTTTTGGCAGTTTCACAATTAAGATCTATTCAAGTATCACCCTACACATGCAATTCTAGAGTATATGCAGCGGAAAGTAAATTGCACATGTAAAAAGAGAGGTGGAGAAGATCAAACGCAGTTTGGTGACACGGAGATTTTTGTCGTGGTTCCGATAGGTGGTGCTATCGTACATCCACGTTGATGGAGACTTCAACCCACGGAGGGTAACGGCTGCGCGAGTCCACGGAGGGCTCCACCCACGAAGGGTCCACGAAGAAGCAACCTTGTCTATTCCATCATGGCCTACGCCCACGGAGGACTAGCCTTACTCGGGGTAGATCTTCACGAAGTAGGCGATCTCCTTGCCCTTACAAACTTCTTGGTTCAACTCCACATCTCAAAGATGGAGGCTCCCAAGCGACACCTAACCAATCTAGGAGGCACCACCCCCCAAAAGGTAATAGACGGTGTTGATGATGATGAACTCCTTGCTCTTGTGCTTCAGATGATAATCTCCCCAACACTCAACTCTCCTCACTGATATTGCTGTGGTGGAAGAAAGATTTGAGTGGAAAGCAACTTGGGAAGGCTAGAGATCAAGTTTCATATGGTAGGAATGGAATGACTTGATCTCAACACAAGGGTAGGTGGTTCACTTCTCAGAAAGTGTATGGTAGAAGTGGTGGTACTTTCTGATGGCTCTCCTCACGAATGAAGAGGGGGTGGAGGGGTATATGTAGCCTCCACACAAAATCCAACCGTTACACACACATTTGACCAATCTCGGTGAGACCGAAGTGAAAACTCGGTCAGACCGAAAGTTCAAATATAGTGAACGTTGGGATTTTCGGTGGGACCGAAAATACCATCTCGGTGTGTCCGAAGTGAGTCAAAGGTTAGGGTTTGCCATCTCGGTGTGACCGAAAACAACAACTCGGATATTCCGAAATGCTGTCAATTGGTTACAGAAGGTTGGCAGAACATTTTCGGTGAGACCGAAACTCAGAATCGGATGGACCGAGAAATTAGGGTTTGGGGAAATAATTGAAGTGGTTCATCTCGGTGGGACTGAGTTTGCAGAATCGGTTTGTCCGAGATTACTTATGAGTGTGTTGAAAAGTGAAGAGTGCTGATAGTTTAGGGAGCTAGATCACCAAGCACTTGAGCAACGAGAACATTAACACAACCTCATCCCCTTTTAATAGTATTGGCTTTTCCTATGGACTCAATGTGATCTTTGATCACTAAACCAAAAATGGAGTCTTGAGCTTTTGCCAATGCTTGTCTTAGCATTTTGAGGGGTCCACTTCTTCAGACATTTCCATACCCATATCATCGAACTTTTCTGAAATGATTCTCAAGTAAACATTAGTTCAATGATATATATGTTGTTATTAATTACCAAAACCACCTGGGGATTAGTTGCACTTTCAGATTCACAAGTTAATACCAGCGAGATGTTCTTGATAGATATCTCAAGGTGGATGATTAGTAGTAGATGCAGATGGATTTCGGTCTACTTGCCTTGGCGTACTGCCCATGCTTTTGAGCCTCTACCTTTCTTTGCAGCATAGTTAGCATAGGTTTGCGCACATAATCCTGTCAATTGCCCAGCTGTAATTTGTTTACCTCGCTTTGCTGTTTTATCGTCTTTTGGGAGAGAGACATTACTAGTGAACATCATGGGACCCCGGTCCATATTAACACCGCTGATCACACCTTCTATTTACTTCCTGTTTTTATTTCCTAGTTGCAGTCATAGCTATCATTATTATCTCTTGTGTTTGATCCTTTGTAAACAACAAGGCCGGAGGGATTGACAACCTCTCTGTACTCGTTGGGAGCAAAGTTATTTGTATCTGTGTGCAGGTCCTGTCAACCGCTAAGTTTCTGGCGCCGTTGACACCTACTTGTCGACCCTCGGAGTCTCATAGGATTCGATCCTTGGTACCTTTGCCAAGGGAAATTTGCCGCTACGCTACATCTCAACCTTGCACTTGGGGTAACCAGCGAGGGGCGAGAAGCCATTACTAACATCCAAAGAGTTTACTAGAGTCAATAATCTAGTTCACATCACTATGTGATTAACACTTAATGAGTTCTGGGTTTGACCGTGTTATGCTTGTGAGAGAGGTTGTAGTCAATGGGTCTGCAACATTCAGATCCCTATGTACTTCGCAAAAACTTTATGTCATATCGTAGATGCTACTACCACGTTCCACTTGGAGCTATTCCAAATTGTTGCTCCATTATACGTATCCGGTATCTCTACTCAGAGCTATCCGGATAGGTGTTAATCTTTCATCGACGTAACTCTTTACGTCGAACTCTTTATCACCTCCATAACCGAGAAACATTTCCTTATTCCTCTAAGGATAATTTTGACCGCTATCTAGTGATCCACTCCTGGATCACCTTTGCACCCTCTTGCCAGACATGTGGCAAGGCACACATCAGGTGCGGTACTCAGCATGGCATACCATATAGAGCCTATGACAAAAGCATAGGGGACGACATTCGTCCTTCCTTTATCTTCTGCCGTGGTCAAGCTTTGAGTCTTACTCAAATTCACACCTTACAACTCAGGTAAGAACTCCTTCTTTGACTGATCTATTTTGAACTCCTTCAAAATCATGTCAAAGGTGTGTGTTCTTTTGAAAGTATCATCGGGCCTCTTGATCTATCTTTATAGATCTTGATGCCCAATATGTAAGTAGCTTTATCCAGGTCTTCCTTTGGAAAACTCGTTTCAAACAACCCTTTATGCTTTCCAGAAATTCTACATCATTTCAGATCAATAATATGTCATTCACATATACTTATCAGAAATGTTGTAGTGCTCCCACTCACTTTATTGTAAATACAAGTTCTAACAAACTTTGTATAAACCCAAAAACTTTGATCACTCCATCAAAGAGTATATTCCAACTCCGAGATGCTTGCTCTAGTCCATGGAAGGATCGCTGGAGCTAGCATACCTTTTAGCATCCTTAGGATTGACAAAACCTTTCTGATTGTATCACATACAACCTTTCCTTACGAAAACTGGTAAGGAAACTTGTTTTGACATCCATCTGCCAGATTTCATAAATGCAACTAATGCTAACTTGATTCCGACGGACTCAAGCATCACTACGGGTGAGAAAATCTCATCATAGTCAACTCCTTGAACTTGTGAAAAACTCTTCGCCACAAGTCGAGCTTCATAGATGGTGACATTACCGTCCACGTCCGTCTTCTTCTTAAAGGTCCATTTATCTCAATGGCTTGCCTATCAACGGGCAAGTCCACCAAAGTCCATACTTTGTTTTGATACATGGATCCTATCTCGGATTTCTCGGCTTCTAACCATTTGTCAGAATATGGGCCCACCATCGCTTCTCCATAGTTCATAGGTTCATTGTTGTCCAACAACATGACATCTAAGGCAGGATCACCGTACCACTCAGGAGTAGTACACATCCTTGTCAACCTACGAGGTTCGATAGCAGCTTGATCCGAAACTTCATGATCACTATCATTAGTTTCCTCTTCAACAGTCGTAGGTTCCACAGAAACATCTTTCTGTGTTGCACTACTCTCCGGTTGAAGTGAGGGTTCGACAACCTCATCAAGTTCTATCTTCCCCCCACTCAATTCTTTTGAGAGAAACTCCTTCTCGAGAAAGGACCCGTTCTTAGCGACAAACATTTTTGTCCTTGGATCTGAGATAGAAGGTATACCCAACTGTTACCTTTGGGTATCCTATGAAGATGTATTTGTCCGCTTTGGGTTCGAGCTTTTTCCGGCTGAAGCCATAAGCATCGCTGCCCCAAACACTAAGAAACGACAACTTTGGTTTCTTGCCAAACCATAGTTTATACGGCATCGTCTCAACGGACTTAGATGGTGCCCTATCTAAAGTGAATGCAGCTGTCTCTAATGCATAACCTCAAAATAATAGCGGTAGATCGGTAAGAGACATCATAGACCGCACCATATCTTACAAGGTTCGATTACGACGTCCGGACACACCATCACGCTGTGGTGTTCCAGGTGGCTTCAACTGTGAAACAATTCCACAATGTCTTAAGTGATTGCCAAACTCATAACTCAGAAAATCTCCCCTAGATCAGATCGTAGGAACATGATCTTCTTGTTATGATGATTCTTAACTTCACTCTGAAATTGATTGAACTTTTCAAACGTTTCAAACTTTTGCTTCATTAAGTAAATATACCCATATCTACTCAAATCATCAGTGAAGATGAGAAAATAATGATATCCACCACACGCCTTAATTCTCATTGGATCACACACATCAGCATGTATGATTTCCAACAAGTCACTTGCCCGTTTCATTGTACCTGAAAACGGGATCTTAGTCATCCTGCCCATGAGGCATGGCTTGCATGTGTCAAGCGATTCAAAATCAAGTGACTCCAAACATCCATCAGCATGGAGTCTCTTCATGCATTTTATGCCAAAATGACCTAAGCGGCAGTGCCACAAGAAAGTGGTACTATCATTATTAACTCTACATCTTTTGGCGTTAATATTATTATCATGTGTATTACTATGATCGAGATTCAACAAACCATTGGGTGCATGACCATAAAGGTATTATTCATGTAAACAGAATAACCATTATTCACTAACTTAAATGAATAACCGTATTGCAATGAACATGATCTAATCATATTCATGCTCAACGTAGACACCTGATAACATTTATCTAGGTTCAACACTAATCCCGAAGGTAGAGGGAGCGTGCGATGGTGATCTTATCAACCTTGGAAACACTTCCAACACACATCGTCACCTCGCCCTTAGCTAGTCTCCGTTCAGTCCATAGCTTTTGCTTCAAGTCACTAATAATAGCAACTGAATCGGTATCCAATACCCAGGTACTACAAGGAGTACTAGCAAGGTACACATCAATAACATGTATATCAAATATAATTTGTTGAAGTTGCCAGCTTTCTTATCTACCATGTATTTGGGGTAATTACGCTACCATGTGATCGTTCCCCTTACAATAGAAGCACTTAGTCTCGAGGTTTGGGTTCAACCTTAGGTTCCTTCATTAGAGCGGCAACTGGTTTGCCATTCATGAAGTTTCCCTTTTAGCCCTTGCCCTTTTTGAAACCAGTGGTCTTGTTAAACCATCAACACTTGATGCTCCTTCTTGATTTCTACTTTTGCGGTCTTAAGCACCGCTAATAGCTCCGGGATCATCTCCATCCTTTGCATGTGATAGTTCATCACGAAGTTTTAGTAGCTTGGTGATAGTGTCTAGAGAATTCCGTCAACCACTATCTCATCTGGAAGATTAACTCCCACTTGGTTCAAGTGATTTTAGCACCCAGACATTCTGAGCACATGCTCACTAGTTGAGCTATTCTCCTCCATCTTGTTGGCAAAAGAACTTGTCAGAGGTCTCATACCTCTCAACACGGGCATGAGCTTGAAATCCCAATTTCAGCTCTTGGAACATCTCATATGTCTTAAAGCGTTCAAAACGTCATTGGAAAACCCGATTCTAAGCCGTAAAGTATGGTGCACTAAACTATCAAGTAGTCATCAGGACGTGTCTGTCAGGTGTTCACAACATCCACAAACAACATTGTAGGGGTTTGCACATCGAGCGGTGCATCAAAGACGTAAGCCTTCTGTGTAGCAGTGAGGACACTCCTCGGACTACGGACCCAGTCCGCATCATTGCTTACAATATCTTTCAACTTAGTCTTTCTCTAGGATCGTATTTAAACAAGGAGCTACAACGCAAGCTATTGGTCTACAACATAATTTGCGAAGACAACTTAGACTATTGTTCATGAAAATTAAGTTCATCTAATGAACTCCCACTCAGATAGACATCTCTCTAGTCATCTAAGTGATACATGATCCGAATCGACTAGGCCGTGTCCTATCATCACGTGAGATGGACTAGTCATCAACGGTGAACATCTTTATGTTGATCGTATCTTCTATACGACTCATGTTCGACCTTTTGGTCTTCCGTGTCCCGAGGCCATGTCTATACATGCTAGGCTCGTCAAGTGAACCCTAAGTGTATTGCGTGTGTAAATCTGGCTTACACGTTGTATGCGAACGTTAGAGCCTATCACACCCGATCATCACGTGGTGCTTCGGAACAACGAACCTTAGCAACAGTGCACAGTTAGGGGGAACACAATTCTTGAAATTTTAGTGAGAGATCATCTTATTTACTACTGTCGTTCTTAAGCAAATAAGATGTAAAAAACGTGATAAACATCACATTCAATCAAATAGTGACATGATATGGCCAATATCATTTTGCTCCTTTTGATCTTCATCTTCGGGGCTCCATGATCATCATTGTCACCGGCATGACACCATGATCTCCATCATCGTGTCTTCATGAAGTTGTCTCGCCAAACATTACTTCTAGTACTATGGCTAACGGTTAGCAATAAAGTAAAGTAATTACATGGTGTTTTCAATGACACGTAGGTCATACAATAAAATAAGACAACTCCTATGGCTCCTGCTGGTTGTCATACTCATCGACATGCAAGTCGTGATTCCTATTACAAGAACATGATCAAACTCATACATCACATATATATCATTCATCACATCCTTTTGGCCATATCACATCACACGGCACATGCTGCAAGAACAATTTAGACGTCCTCTAATTGTTGTTGCAAGTTTTTTGCGTGGCTGCTATAGGTTTCTAGCACGAACGTTTCTTACCTACGCCAAAACCACAACGTGATATGCCAATTTCTATTTACCCTTCATAAGGACCCTTTTCATCGAATCCGACCCGACTAAAGTGGGAGAGACAGACACCCGCTAGCCACCTTATGCAACAATCGGTGGAACCTGTCTCACGTAAGCGTACGTGTAAGGTCGGTCCGGGCCGCTTCATCCCACGATGCCGTCGAATCAAGATAAGACTAGTAACGGCAAGAGAATTGACAAATCGACGCCCACAACTACTTTGTGTTCTACTCATGCAAGATACTACGCATTGACCTAGCTCATGATGCCACTGTTGGGTATCATAGCAGAAATCAAAAAAATTCTACGCATCACCAAGATCAATCTATGGAGTAATCTAGCAACGAGGGAGAGGGGAGTGCATCTACATACCCTTGTAGATCGCGATGCGGAAGCATTACAAGAACGCGGATGAAGGAGTCGTACTCGTAGCGATTCAGATCGCGGTTGATTCCGATCTAAGCGCCGAACAACGGCGCCTCCGCGTTCAACACACGTGCAACCCAGTGACGTCTCCCACGCCTTGATCCAACAAGGAAAGAGGGAGAGGTTAGGGAAGACTCTGTCCAGGAGCAGCACGACGGCGTGGTGGTGGTGGAGGAGCGCGGGACTCCAGCAGGGCTTCGCCAAGCACTGCGAGAGACGAGGAGGGAGAGAGGTAGGGCTGCGCCAAGCGGGAAAGGTCAAACCGTGTGTTGGGCAGCCCCAAACCTCAAGTATATATACGGGGAAGGGAGGGGCTGCGCCCCCACCTAGGTTTCCACCCCTAGGGGCGGAGGCCAGCCTTAGATCCCATCTAGGGGGCGACCAAGGGGGAGAGAGGGGGGCACACCACTAGGTGGGCCTTAGGCCCATCTGAGCCTAGGGTTTCCCCTCCTTCCCTTCTCTCTTCGCCTTGGGCCCTGGTGG
>LR738714.1:600615559-600859026 GCA_902687465.1 Secale cereale
GGGGGGGGGGGTGCACCAGCCCACCTGGGGCTGGTCCCCTCCCACATTTTGCCCACGCAGCCCTCTGGGGCCGGTGGCCCCACCCGGTGGATCCCGGGACCCTCTCGGTGGTCCCGGTACGCTACCGATAGCGCCCGAAACTTTTCCGGTGACCAAAACGGGACTTCCCATATATGAATCTTTACCTCCGGACCATTCCGGAACTCCTCGTGACGTCCGGGATCTCATCCGGGACTCCGAACAACATTCGGTAACCGTGTACATACTTTCCCTATAACCCTAGCGTCATCGAACCTTAAGTGTGTAGACCCTACGGGTTCGGGAACCATCTAGACATGACCGAGACAACTCTCCGGCCAATAACCAATAGCGGGATCTGGATACCCATGTTGGCTCCCACATGTTCCACGATGATCTTATTGAATAAACCATGATGTCAAGGATTCAATCAATCCTGTATACGATTCCCTTTGTCTACCGGTATAGTACTTTCCCGAGATTCGACCGTCGGTATCCCGATACCTTGTTCAATCTCGTTATCGGCAAGTCTCTTTACTCGTTTCGTAACACATCATCCCGTGATCAACTCCTTGATCACATTGTGCTCACTATGATGATGTCCTACCGAGTGGGCCCAGAGATACCTCTCTGTCACAAAGAGTGACAAATCCCAGTCTCGATTCGTGCCAACCCAACAGACACTTTCGGAGATACCTGTAGTGCACCTTTATAGCCACCCAGTTGCGTTGTGGTGTTTGGTACACCCAAAGCATTCCTACGGTATCCGGGAGTTGCACAATCTCATGGTCTAAGGAAAAGATACTTGACATTTAGAAAAGCTTCAGCATACGAACTACACGATCTTGTGCTAGGCTTAGGATTGGGTCTTGTCCATCACATCATTCTCCTAATGATGTGATCCCGTTATCAATGACATCCAATGTCCATGGTCAGGAAACCGTAACCATCTATTGATCAACGAGCCAGTAAACTAGAGGCTTACTAGGGACATGGTGTTTGTCTATGTATCCACACATGTATTTGAGTTTCCTATCAATACAATTCTAGCATGGATAATAAACATTTATCATGAACAAGGAAATATAATAATAACCAATTTATTATTGCCTCTAGGGCATATTTCCAACAAAGAAAAGTACTAACTAAAGGTGCATCATAAACATAATTTGAACAATTATTAACATGCAAGATAATATCATATTTAGAATCTATACATTTTTTTGAGCAATTTTCATATATAACATGTTAAATTTGGAGTTCTCATTTAAATGATATGAAAATTTCAACAAATACTTGAATCTGCGTAAAATAAAAAAAGTAGTTGCGCCAAGATAATATAAATGCAACAAAAAAGAGTGAGAACCTAGGATCGAACCTAGCTCTCTACGATGGCGGAGCAACAACCTAGTGAGTAGGTTGCCCTTGTGATAATATCAGGGCCTAGCTGTAAATGATCCGAACGCAACCAACGCCCATCTAATAAAAAACAAATCGTTTTTGCCACTTACGTGTGGCATTGGTGTGTAATTTCTATCAACTTTAGGGGTAATTTTCGTGATGTACGACCAGAAGCAGTGATGCTTTATTATTAGGGAAAGATGTACATTGAATATTTCTTAAATACAAGGTCAACAGTTTTAAAACATACATTGAACATTTTTATTTAGATACTAAGCTCCTTGATTTGGAGCTTCCTGGTGTGTCATGGGCTATGGTGGTCTGTGTGAGGTCCAATTGCAAGGGGTGTGTCAACAGTTTTCCCTATTTTGAGAATGTTCTAGAAGGTATTTCTATTTTTTTTCTATATTTGCCATATCTGTTTTATTATTTTGGTTTTCATGTTTGTTTTTATTTATTTTCTATTTCCCACATTCTAACTCTTGAACTTAGTAAAAAAGATGGAAGGTTATTTGTTATTAATGAATATTTCCAATTTTTGTGAATATATTTAAATTTCATGAAAATTAAAGTCTCTGAACATTTTAAATTTGTGGGCCTTTTTCAAATTTGCAAACATTGTTTGATATCCAAAAAAAATAATCTAAAATTCATATTTAAAAAATTGGACTTTTGTAATTCGTACTAACATTTTTAAAACTCAACAACTTTTAACTTAATGAACTTTTTGAAATAATAAACAATTCTTTCTGGGCTAGCACTGGAGCAAGGGGAGAAAAAGTTAAGCGCGTGAGCGGAGCAGGGAGCCGAGTTGAATGAGCAAGAGCTTCATGGGCTGGCCCATGTGAGCACTATAGCAAAAAATACTTTGTTTTAGCATGAAATCAGAGCTCCAAGGGGGCCACACAACCACTGAGGCAAAATGTGTAAGGACACCACAGTCAATACACCAAATAACCTCACTCTCCATTAAAATCAAATACCATCTTCAACAACATCCCAACACGACATATAAACTTAAAGAGGTCTTGTACAGTACCCTCCTATCAATATAAACCATTCATTTGTGAAGTTCTAACGATGAAGATTGAACTATACTGCTATATTATGTGAGTAGTATATGTAGCCCAATGGGATGGGAGTATATGGGCCAAGGGGTAATATTGGAAGACTAAACCCGGACCAGTTATTCACACCGTCGTCCTTCCATGCAACCTTGGATCGATATGGTTCATTCTTGGGCTATGCTCTTTCAAAAATTGACAAAAGAGGAGGGCATGCAAGGAAGATCAGACTGCTTGGTTTGGATGTTGGGAACAACCACTAGTGCAGCGACGTGCTATACTAATGGTTTTTACCCCCTTTCGGTAACAGAGTTTTAAACCACCGCATTGCATGTGTGTGCAATAGGGGGGGGGTCCTTCCAACACGGCCCAGAAACCGTCGATGATAGGGAGTAGTAATGCATACATTTTGCAGAACTAAGCATATGCGATGCCCGCATCCGCCTCAAATGCTAGTCGTCACACAACTGCTTGTGATATATTGATATGTCCCCGTCGTATCTACTTTTCCTAACGCTTTTCCTCTTGTTTTGGACTCTAATTTGCATGATTTAAATTAAACTAACCCAGACCGACGTTGTTTTCAGCAGAACCACCATGGTGTTGTTTTTATGCAGAAATAAAAGTTCTCGGAATGGAACGAAACTTTTTGGAGATTTATTTCAGAATAAAAGAAAAATACTGGAGCCAAGAACCATCGGAGGGGCCCCCTGGGTAAGCACAAACCACCAGGGCACGCCCCCTCCAGGCGCGCCCAGGTGGGGGCCCGCCCTGGTGGGTTGTGCCCACCTGGTGGCCCCGCTGACCCTGACTCCGACTCCTTAAATGCATAAATTTGGAGAGAGAAAACAGGGAGGAAGAATTATCACGTTTCGCGATACGGAGCCACCGCCACCTTCTGTTCTTCATCGGGAGGCCATATCTAGAATCTGTTACGGGATCCGAAGAGGGGGATCTTTGATCTTCGTCATCATCAACCCTCCTTAATCACCAATTCCATGATGCTCCCTGATAACCCACAAGTGTACGGGATCGCAATAGTTTTCGAGGGTAAAGTATTCAACCCAAATTTATTGATTTGACACAAGGGGAGCCAAAGAATACCCTTAAGTATTAGCAGTTGAGCTATCAATTCAACCACACCTGGAAACTTAGTATCTGCAGCAAGGAAATTTAGTAGCAAAGTAATATGGAGATAGCGGTAACAGCGATAAAAGTAACGGTAGTGTTTTTGTAGTTTTTGTAATAGTAGCAGCGGAAAAGTAAATAAGAAACAAGCAATATGGGTAAAGCTCGTAGACATTGGATTGGTGATGGGAAATTATGTCGGATGCAATTCATCATGTAACAGTTATAACCTAGGGTGACACAGAACTAGCTCCAATTCATCAATGTAATGTAGGCATGTATTCCGAATATAGTCATACGGACTTATGGAAAAGAACTTTCATGACATATTTTGTTCTACCCTCCCGTGGCAGCGGAGTCCTAGTGGAAACTAAGGGATATTAAGGCCTCCTTTCAGTAGAGTACCGGACCAAAGCATTAACACATAGTGAATACATGAACTCCTCAAACTACAGTCATCATTGGGAGTGGTCCCGACTATTGTCACTTCGGGGTTGCCGGATCATAACACATAGTAGGTGACTATAGACTTGCAAGATAAGATCAAGAACACACATATATTCATGAAAACATAATAGGTACAGATCTGAAATCATGGCACTCGGGCCCTAGTGACAAGCATTAAGCATATCAAAGTCATAGCAACATCAATCTTAGAACATAGTGGATACTAGGGATCAAACCCTAACAAAACTAACTTGATTACATGGTAAATCTCATCCAACCCATCACCGTCCAGCAAGCCTACAATGGAATTACTCACGCACGGCGGTGAGCATCATGGAATTGGTGATGGAGGAAGGTTGATGATGACGATGGCGACGATCTCCACTCTCCGGAGCCTCGAACGGACTCCAGGTCAGCCCTCCCGAGAGAGATTAGGGCTTGGCGGCGGCTCCGTATCGTAAAACACGATAATTCTTCCTCTTTGATTTATTTCTCCCCGAAAGTGAATATATGGAGTCCCGGGGTACGTCGGTGGAGCATCAGGGGGCCCACGAGGTAGGGGGCGCGCCCAAGGGGAGGGGGCGCGCCCCCACCCTCGTGAACAAGGTGTGGGCCCCTGACATGGATCTTTCCGCAGATATTTTTTATATTTTCCAAAACAATTCCCCGTGGATTTTCAGGTCATTCCGAGAACTTTTTATTTCTGCACAAAAACAACACCATGGCAATTCTGCTGAAAACAGCGTCAGTCCGGGTTAGTTCCATTCAAATCCTGCAAGTTAGAGTCTAAAACAAGGGCAAAAGTGTTTGGAAAAGTAGATACGTTGAAGACATATCACTCCCCACCGGGAGTGAGTAATTCCTTCGTACGCTTGTTGGTCAATGAGTAGTTGGATGAAATTCATCATGTAATCGAGTTAGTTTTGTTAGGGCTTGATCCCTAGTATCCATTATGTTTTGAGATTGATGTTGTTATGACTTTGCCATGCCTGACACTTTGGGCCCGGGTGCCATGATTTCAGATCTGAACCGTTTATGTTATCACCATTATATCTATGTTCTAGACCCGATCTTACAAGTCATATTCACCTACTATGTGTTATGATCCGTAAACCCCGGAGTGACAATATTCAGGATACTTTCCGGTGATGACGTAGTTTGAGAAGTTCATGTATTCACTATGTGTTAATGCTTTGTTCCGGTTCTCTATTAAAAGGAGGCCTTAATATCCCTTAGTTTCCTTATGGACCTCGCTGCCACGGGAGGGTATGACAAAATATGTCATACAAGTTCTTTCCATAAGCATGTATGACTATTTACGTAATATATGCCTACATTATATTTATGAACCGGAGCTAGTTTTTTATTGCCCTAGGTTATGACTGTTATGTGATGAGTATCATCCAATGAATCCACGAATCCAATGCCTACGGATTTCCTATATATTGTTCTTGCTAAGTTACTACTATTGTTGTTACCGTTACAACTGCTACAAAATTATTGCTATCACAGTTACCGTTGCTATTGCTGTTACCACTACTATCAAAAGTATCATATTACCGTGCTACTGATCACTTTGCTGTCGATAATTAATCTCCAGGTGTGGTTGAATTGACAACTCGGTTGCTAATACTTGTAAATATTCTTTGGCTCCCCTTGTGTCGAATCTATAAATTTGGGTTGAATACTCTACCCTCGAAAACTATTGCGACCCCCTATACTTGTGGGTTATCAAGAACTTTTTCTGGCGCCGTTGCCGGGGAGCATAGCTATATTTGTTGAGTCACTTGGGATTATTATCTATTTATAACTATGAGGAATCTGAAGGATGATAGAACTAAGATCTTTCCCTCAACAACGAGGGGAGGTAAGGAATTACCATCTAGCTCTGCACTTGATTCTCCTTCAGTTATAAGTAAGCTTGCAACACCACAATCTGCTATTTTGTCTGATAAGTCGCAAGTTATTGATGATGCTACTTTTGCTATAAAGATGCTATGAATGATGCATGTGATGATGTTAGCACCTTGCTCGTTAAGACTGTGCCATTGAGTGAATTTCTTGATGAACAACTTGCTAGAGCTAAAGATATTGAGAATGCTGAAACTGATGAAACTGAAAATCTTGAAACACCTATTAGATCTAGCCATCCTAGATATGAATTTCCTAAAGTACCTGAAGGTTATGTTATGGATGAGGAGACAGCTAGAGACTTTCTTGCTTGCAATGATAGAGATGATCTTAAGAAATTATTATGCAAACTGGAAAAAAAATCTTTGAATGCTAGAATGAAATGTGATCCGAAGTTTTCTACTTCACCTATCTGTGTTACTAATGAGGATTACAGATTCTTTGTCGACCCAGAGTTAATTACTTTGGTTGAATTTGATCCTTTCCATGGCTATGAAACTGAAACAGTTGTGGCACATCTTCCTAAGTTAAATGATATAGCCACCCTATTTGCTCATGATGAGAAAAATCGCTACTATTATATCCTCAAATTATTTCCATTTCTCATTAAGGGTGATGCTAAGATATGGTACAATACTCTTACTCCTGGTTGTGTGCATAGGCCCCGGGATATGATTTACTACTTCTCTGAAAAATATTTTCCTGCTGATAAGAAACAAGCTGCCTTGCAGGAAATATTTAACTTTGTGCAAATTGAACAAGAGAGTCTCCCACAAGCTCGGGGGAGGCTTCTCCAATTGCTTAATGCTTTGCCTGATCATCCACTTAAGAAAAATTAAATACTTGATATCTTCTATAGTGGACTAACCGATGTTTCTTGGGATTTCCTAGATAGTTGTGCTGGTTGTGTTTTTAGGGAACGAACTGTTGAACGAGCTGAGGAATTATTGAATAATATATTGAAAAATTATGATGATTGGATTCTTCGTGAGCCATCGCTTAAACCACTCCAAAGAAATGGGGTATCTTATATCTCAGTCTAGAAGACATGCAAGAGGCAAAGAAAAGTATGAAGTAAAAAGGTATTAAAGTAGAGGATGTAAAATTTTTACCTCCTGTTGAAGAAATCCATGGACTTGACACACCACCACCAAAGGTGGTAGAGGTAAATTATTTAATGAAATTTCATGAAGGTGATATCCCTTACAATAAACATCCTAGTCAATGCCTCTATGAGTTTGATAACTACATTAGAAAACAAGACCACTTCAATGCCAATGTCATGAAACAACTGAAATACAACTCCGATATGATTGCTCGCTTGAGTGACTTGTTATTTAGAATCTCCAATGATGTTAGAGGTATATGAAAACATGCTTCTATGGTTCACACTTAGTTAGAACAAGTTGCTCAATCTCAGAAATAATTGCTAAACGAAATGAATAGTAATTTATTGTTGTTAGAGTAGCAACCAGAAGAGGCAAAATGACTTAGGAACCACTTTATCCTTAGGGACACCCTAAGAGAATTGAACAAGATTCACAAAGAATTAACACTGATGCACCTAGTCCTTCTAGAAAGAAAAAGAAGAAGAAAAATGATAGGACTTTGCATACCTCTAGTGACCCTCAGATAGGAAAACCTCCTGAAAATAGTAATGATGTCTCTATATCTGATGTTGAAACTCAATCTGGTAATGAACATTTATCTAGTAATAATGAAAATGAAAATGATTATATTCATAAAGACACTCAACCATACAATGGTAAAGAACCAAATAATGATGTTGAGATAGAACCTGATGTTGATCTTGATAACCCACAACCTAAAAACAGAAGATATGATAAAAGAGACTTTGTGGCTAGAAAACATGGTAAAGAAAGAGAGCCATGGGTTCAGAATCCCATTCCCTTTCCACCTAAACCAACTAATAAAAAAGATTGTGAAGAATTTGAACGCTTTCCTGAAATGCTTAGGCCAGGCTTTTTGCGCACTCACTTGACTGATATTTTAAAGATGGCTCCTTATGCAAAATACATGAAAGACATCATCACTAATAAGATAAAGATATCGAAAGCTGAAATCTCCACCATGCTTGCTAACTATTCTTTTAAAGATGGAGTACCTAAAAAACTCAAAGATCCAGGAATACCAACTATACCTTGCTCCATCAAAAGAAACTATGTTAAAACTGCTTTATGTGATTTAGGAGCTGGTGTTAGCGTTATGCCTTTCTCTTTATATAAAAGACTTGATTTGAATAAACTCACGCCTACCAAAATATCTTTGCAAATGGCTGACAAATCAACTGCCATACCTATCAGTATTTGTGAGGATGTGCCCGTTGTTGTTGCAAACGTTACTATCTTAACTGACTTTGTTATACTTGAGATGCCCGAGGACGACAACATGTCAATTATCCTTGGTTGACCCTTTTTCAATACTGCATGGGATGTTATTCATTGCAATAAAAGCAAGGTCACTTTTCATATTAATGGTAACGAGCATACGCTGCACTTTCAGAAGAAACAATCCCAAGTGAATGGTATTAATATTATTGAAAAATCTTCGACACCCACTATTGGAAGTTTTCACCTACCTCTACCTACCGCCAAAAAGAAAGATGATATACCATTTTTTTGGGGACATACATATCCCCGTTGAGGTAACTTAGTGTTTTACAAAAGTTCTTCGGTTTCATGCTAATTGAAAGTGGTTGTTAATAAGGCTTGATCAACCTTATTAATGGATCATTTTCGAGAGGTATGAAGTTGCTGAATTTAGTAGGCACTACCTTCTGACCCTATCTGTTGTTTACTCTTTTTCTTAGTTAAATAAAATAAAATGCCATGTTTATCCTGTTTTCTGTTTTCCCCGTGCAATAAAAATGACCCAAAAATAAAAGTGCTCAGAATGCCCTGAAAACTTAACATGATTTTTTTCTGAATATTTCTGAACTTTTAGTGCAATTAACATCAAGGGGGATGCATCAAGTGGGCATAATCCACCTGGGTGCACCAGCAGCCCCAGGCACGCCCTGGTGGGTTGTGGTCCTCACGTGGGCCCCTTGCTTATCTCTTTAGCCCATGTCATCTCCTACCTCCAGAAAAAGTCACCATTGCTCTCTCTCTCTCTCTCTCTCTCTCTCTCTCTCTCTCGTGTTCTTGCCCTCAAACCCCCGGATTTCAGTCTCTTTGCTCGAAGCTCTGTTTCCAAAACTATTTTGGGGGATTGCTACTTGAAATTGTACGCAAATAAATTGTACCTATTTGAAAGGAGTTCTTCGAGGATAAGGTCCAGAAGCATCATCCAGTAGTGGCTCGATACACCGGCCTTATGTTGAACCAAGCGCAAGCTCAATGCGAGAGGCCGCTATCAAATCATGCCTATGGCCGCGCGACGAGTTCATGGTGAGTGCAAGTATTAAAGAAGAATTTGAGCAATATATTCACAATGCTGAGCTTGGTCCCTACATCGAAGATAAGTGCAACTAGCATCTCAGCCTCATAGAAACATTTACTAAAGAATTTAATTTTCATCCTCGCGAGTCTAGAGTTTCGTTCAAACTTTACGATAATCCATTTACATTACCTCTAGAGATGTTTTCTAACATATGCAAAATTCCATTTTGGGGTTCGCTAGACGAGCCACCAAGATCCGAGTATGATACATTCTTGACTAGCCTTTGCTATGGTGAGGATAGAGGAGTGACTCAAGGTAGAATAAAAAGTATTCATTTCCCTTCAATTCAATACTTTGCACAGTTTAGTGGTAAATATATCATAGGGAAACAAGATTGTAGTACACTTTGTGCTCCTGACTTCAGCCTCATACACACCGCCCTCACCAGCACTAAATGTTATAACCTTGGAGTGATCATTGCACGCGGATTGCAACACAAAGCTAGTAGTGGATATTTTTATGGTGGGATTTATGCTTCACGTTTAGCAAAGGAGCTAGGTGTATCACCTTGGCCTAATTAATGACCCTATCCTACCCACTCAATACCTAGACTTTGAGGCCATGAAGCGTCATTAGTTTCTTACGGGGAAAATCACTGATTATACTTAGAGCACGAGGTTCAATAAAAGTACCATTGTAGGTATTGCATTGCCTGCGCCTGCTCTTTTTGATTATGACAGGAGCGGAAATACTGCTTGTGCATCAATACCCTTAAACCAAAGTTATTCCAGATGAGTCCACCATATCTACCTATATGCGCTATTACTCTGCCGTTCTAAGTAAATTTGCATGCGCCACCTCTAAATTTCAAATGAGCATTTGTTTTTGTGTGCCTGGATTATTTATAGAGCGACAGGGGAGTCGGTATCTTCCATGCTAACTGGGTTATTCTCATGATGAGTGTTTATTCACTTGTCCTTGCATGAGAGAGGGGCGGTAATAGGGATTCCTAATCTCGAATAAAAAAAATTACAAATAAGCAAACAAAACTCCCATGGAGTTTATCGCTTGAGAACCGCCACTAATGTGTTTAGCATGGAAGATATTGATAACTTTCGGTCGTGACATAAACGAAAAGGTTGCATTTCCCAAAATTTTATTTATCTCTGATTTAAGCTTCGAGCTTTGGCACCGCTGCAAATCACTGCTTCCCTCTGCAAAGGGACTATCTATTTATTTTATGTTGAGTCATCACCTTCTCAAACAAGGGCCAGATCTGAGAGCACTATTGTCATCCTCATGCATTGTGTATAGTTAATGTTGGGTGTTAACATGACTGGATGTTTTCTACCATGAATTACAATGTTTAGTCTCTACTTGAACTTTGGAGGTGCTCTGCATCTATGTTTTGCGGTCTCAAAAAGGGCTTGCGAGATACCACTGTTGTCATATCATATCTTGGTTGTTTTGACAAAGTGTTGTCATATGAGATATCTTATTATTGCTCTCTAATTGCTTATGCTATTGATACGAGTTAATATAATTTTTAAGAGTTATTGTTGACATGGTTAGTCATGATGTTTGTTGAACACCTGGGTGCTACTTAAGCTTATTTATGTAAACAAGAGCAAAAGAGTTTGTAAAAGTTCTTCTTTTTCACTTTCAGTTTGTCAACTAAATTGCTTGAGGACAACCAAAAGTTTAATCTTGGGGGAGTTGATACGTCTCCGTCGTATCTACTTTTCCTAATGCTTTTCCTTTTGTTTTGGACTCTAATTTGCATGATTTGAATTAAACTAACCCGGACTGACGCTGTTTTTAGAAGAACTGCCATGGTGTTGTTTTTGTGCAGAAATAAAAGTTCTCGGAATGGAATGAAACTTTTGGAGATTTATTTCAGAATAAAAGAAAAATACTAGAGCCAAGAACCACTGGAGGGGCCCGCGGGTGAGCACGACCCACCAGGACGCGCCCCATCCAGGCGCGCCCACGTGGGTTGTGCCCACCTGGTGGCCCCGCTGACCCCGACTCCGACTCCTTAAATACCTAAATTTGGAGAGAAAAATCAGGGAGGAAGAATTATCTCATTTAGCGATACAGAGCCGCCGCCACCTCCTGTTCTTCGTCGGGAGGCCAGATCTAGAGTCCGTTTGGGGCTCCGGAGAGGGGGATCTTCGATCTTCGTCATCATCAACCCTCCTTCATCGCCAATTCCATGATGCTCCCCATCAGAACTGAGTAATTCCTTTGTAGGCTCACTGGTCGGTGAGGAGTTGGATGAGATTCATCGTATAATCATTAGTTCTGTTAGGGCTTGATCCTTAGTATCCATTATGCACTGAGTTAGATGTTGTTATGACTTTGCCATGCTTAATGCTTGACACTTTGGGTCCAGGTGCCATGATTTCGGATGTGAACCGTTTATGTTATCACCATTTTATCTATGTTCTAGATCTGATCTTACAGGTCATATTCACCTACTATGTGTTACGATTCGTAAACCCCGGTGTGACAATATTCGGGATACTTTTCGGTGATGACCGTAGTTTGAGGAGTTCATGTATTCACTATGTGTTAATGCTTTGTTTCGTTTCTCTATTAAAAGGAGGCCTTAATATCCCTTAGTTTCCTTATGGACCCCGCTACCATGGGAGGGTAGGACAAAAGATGTCATACAAGTTCTTTCCATAAGCATGTATGACTATTTACGAAATACATGCCCACATTATATTTATGAACCAGAGCTAGTTTTGTATCGCCCTAGGTTATGACCGTTATATGATGAGTATCATCAAATGAATCCACCGATCCAATGCCTATGAATTTCCTATATATTATTCTTGCTAAGTTACTACTACTGCTGTTACTGTTACAACTGCTACAAAATCATTGCTATCACTGTTACCATTGCTATTGCTGTTACCACTACTATCAAAATTACCATATTACTATGCTACTGATCACTTTGATGCAGATAATTAATCTCCAGGTGTGGCTGAATTGACAACTCAGTTGCTAATACTTGCAAATATTCTTTGGCTCCCTTCACTAGTACGCGTTGGTCCTAAACAAATGGTTTTTAACCCCTTTCCGCGATGGCATTTGGAACCATCACCAAGTGAGTGTGCGCGATAGGGGGGTCCTTCCCACACGACCCCGAAATCGTCGGGGATACGCCCTCCTGGGACCCAGGCTGGGGCCGTGTGCGATCGGGCGAGGCATCAAAACCCACTCATTTCCGTAGGTACGTACATCCCACACAGTAATCCAAGAAAATCATTTCCGCAGGTATGTACATCTCACACGGTGAATCCCAGAAAAACTTTTCCGTAGGTATGTATATCACACACAGTCAATCCAATGAATATGTTTTCATTCTGATGTACATCCCACACAGTCAATCCAGGGAAACTGTTTCCGTTCAGACATACACCCCACACAGTTTTATGTGTAGGCCCGTGTGTGAAAGGTGTAACTATCACGCACGGTCTTCCTTGGTTAACTGTTTGCTTTTATCAACTATATCACACATGATTTGATGAAGAAAACTGTGTGGCATTGGGCTATCCATCGCAAGCGCTTTACTGCTAGAACCCTTTGCAAAGGTCCATGACACATTTAGCAGGTTTATTAGTTTACAATTAATAATTCCAGTATTACACAAATTCACATTTCATATCGAACAACTGTTTGCCAATTTCATATCAGGCACATAATATATTATAACATCACAATACGATAGCTATATGCAAACATCACAGTACAACATATAGCTAGTTCAACTTCATAAGAACAATATATTCATTTCCCTAATCGAGATCATCCAGGCTCGTCTTATCAACCTCTGCTTTCAGTTCAGTTAGAACCCGTTTTGCACGGGCCAACTGGGAAAGTGCCTCCTCCTTCGCCAACACCATCTTAACAAAGTCTGATTTAAAAAAAATCTGAGCTCATTCTCCACCTTCAACCTTTTATCCCGCATCTTGAAATATGCTTCAGCATTGACGACAGTTTCTCTAAGCCTACGTGTGTTCTCTTCCTCATACATGCTCCAGAGCTTCGCTAGGCACATCTTCAAAGACTGTGGCCACTCTTGATCAACCCACTCCAAGTAAGAACACTTCCGTTCATCCTATAATATTTAAAACT
The DNA here is from genome assembly GCA_902687465.1 of Secale cereale. Taxonomy (NCBI): domain Eukaryota; kingdom Viridiplantae; phylum Streptophyta; class Magnoliopsida; order Poales; family Poaceae; genus Secale; species Secale cereale. Next base: position 600,629,080 of record LR738714.1, read on the forward strand.
AGATCAGTAACAATTGTATGGGAAATGGGTTTATAGCAACATAGAAAATCACCAATGCTTATTTTGAAAAACTGAGGAAACATGTTAATTATGACATATCTTCTCAAAAATATCAATGTGCAAATGAAATAATTGGTACTGAGAAAACAACCAAATTCTCGAACATCAGAAGCTATAATTAACTACAATGACGCTACAAGTTCTTACTCATGTACAATAAATAAAAAATTGAACATTTTATGAGGAAGGTAAATATAACTACAACAGCATAGCGACAGTGTTTGGATGACAGCCAATTGATACTAATAGGTGTGCACATGCACAAATTTAGTAACACAGAACTAATAGCACTAAGGCCGTCCACTATGTATGCTAAAACTGGGGTAAAGACAACTGTTGCTACATCTCGCACTGGTGCCCTGCACTGGCGAGCCGATGTAGCGGGAAAAAAATCAGGCACCCGGGCTCCAGAGCACGTAGTTGCTCTAATGCCCAGTTCCTTCGTGCCATAAAGATTTAGTATTTTACTGCTTGGCTGCTCGGATGGGTGGACCAAAGTTGGCTGCACAAACTGCTGAAGCGGTGCCAAATTTTTTTCTAATGGCACCGCTGATGAGATGGCAACAATTTCAAGTACTATGTACAAACTGTGACACTGTCTTAGGATGCGTTTGGTTGAAGGTGTGGTATGAATGGGTTGGGACCGTGACAATGTCTGAATCACATCTAACAAATGATTTGTAACAACGAAAGAGGGTCTAACCTTCTCTGCGCATGCCAGAAACTTCCTCCTACTGTCCACAAAATCAAACGCAACTAGCTTCATGCATGGAGATTGATGGTGACAACGAGCAGATAGATCTTCAGCCACCCCGCTCCATTCGTTGCCACTGATGGTTCTAGGGAGCTACAAGAGGAATAAATGACTCAAATCGACCGCCGGGTAAAAATCCTTCATTCCAAGTCATAGCCCGAGAGAGAGAAGAGAGGCATACTGGTGAAGGACTAGTCGTCGGAGGAGGAACCGTTGGAGAGGTCTTTGTAGAAGACCATGGCGACCCCGGCGGTAGGATGCGAGACGGCGAGAGCGAGGAAGCGGCTATACCTTACTAGCAAGGAAGGAAGGAAGGAAGGAGGAAACATGGGAAATGTGACTTGTGGTCAGGGACAAAAGGGGGTGGGGAAGGGGGGAAAGGGGGCGGGGGTAGATATTTTGGCGGTAGGCCAAAATTTTGGAAATGTGGAGGGAAACTTTGCGCGCGGTGTCGCCGGACTATTCACTTTGAACGATTGTGTGCATTGCAAACGATTCTTCTGCTTTACGTGCATGGGATGAGTTTGATAATTCAAATTTTGGTGGTAATTTCCCCGGGTACGTCATTGCATAATTTAACATTGCTTGCTAATTTGGGCATCATCAGTTCACCCACATAACATGTGCTAAAAAGATGGCATGGTATCATCAGTTCACCCACAAGCATGTGCTAAAAAGATGAGAGGGTTACAACAAAAACTGGATGCACTTCGTGTACAAAATGGACAATCTCTTTCAAAGTATCAGGGTTTCGTACGAAAACTCATCTGTTACAAAGATATTTCGTTTCTTAAACTTATTTGAACTCTAGACTCTTTGTGTGTTCAAAATGCACCCACATTATCAAATTGCAACCATTTCTTACTTCATTTGGTATTTTTCATGCATTTACTGAATTTTTTAAGCTAATTGACCCTGAAATTGAAAAGCACTACAAATGAACTTTGAAAAGGCTGAAAGTTGGCATGCTATCATCATTTCACCCACATAGCATGTGCTAAAAAGTTGTGAGGGTTACGGCAAAAACTGGAGGCACTTCGTGTATAAAATGGACAATCTCTTTCGAAGTATGAGGGTTTTAGACGAAAACTCATCTGTTACAAAGGGATTTCATTTTTTAACTTATTTGAACTCCAGACTTTTTGTGTGTTCAAAATGCACCATTCAAAGCCACATCATCAATTTTCGGCCCTCTCCAACTTCATTTGGTATTTTTCATGCATTTACTGATTTTTCAGCTAAATGACCCTGAAATTCAAAAGCATGACAAATGAACTCTGAATAGGTTGAGAGTTGGCATGGTATCATCAATTCACCAACATAGCATGTACTAAAAAGTTGAGAGGGTTACGGGAAATAACTACATGGACTTCGTGTGCAAAATGGACAATCTCTTTTGAAGTATGACTGTTTCGGACGAAAACTCATCTGTTACAAAGGGATTTCATTTATTTGAACTTATCTGAACTGCAGACTTTTTGTGTGTTCAAAATGCACAATTCAAAGCCACATCATCAATTTTCAACCCTTTCTGACTTCATTTGGTATTTTTCATGCATTTATTGATTTTTAAAGCTAAATGATCCTGAAATTGAAAAGCATTACAAATGAACTCTGAAAAGGTTGAAAGTTGGCATGGTATCATCATCTGACCCACATAGCATGTGCCAAAAAAAAGAGGGTTACGTCATAAACTGGATGCGCACTTCGTGTACAAAATGGACAATCACTTTCGAAGTATCAGGGTTTCATACGAAAACTCATCTGTTACAAAGGTATTTCATTTTTTTGAACTTATTTAAACTTCAGAGTGTTTGTGTGTTCAAAATGCACCATTCAGAGCCACATCATCAATTTCCAACCCTTTCTGACTTCAATTGGTATTTGTCATGCATTTACTGATTTTTTAAAGCTAAATGACCCTAAATTAAAAAGCACTACAAATGAACTCTGAAAAGGTTGAAAGTTGGCATGGTATCATCAGTTCACCCACATAGCATGTGCTAAAATGATGATAGGGTTACAACAAAAACTGGATGCACTTCGTGTACAAAATGGACAATCTCTTTCGAAGTATCAGGGTTTCATACGAAAACTCATCTGTTACAAAGGTATTTCATTTTTTTGAACTTATTTGAACTCCAGACTTTTTGTGTGTTCAAAATGCATCATTCGGAGCCACATTATCAAATTGCAGCCCTTTCTTACTTCATTTGGTATTTTTCATGCATTTACTGATTTTTTAAAGCTAAATGACCTTGAAATTGAAAAGCACTACAAATGAACTTTGGAAAGGTTGGAAGTTGGCATGGTATCATCATTTCACCCACATAGCATATGCTAAAAAGTTGAGAGGGTTTCGTCAAAAACTGGACGCACTTCGTGTACAAAATGGACAATCTCTTTCGAAGTATCAGGGTTTCGGACGAAAACTCATCTGTTACAAATGTATTCCATTTATTTGAACTTATTTGAACTCTAGACTATTTGTGTGTTCAAAATGCACAATTCAAACCCACATCATCAATCTTCAATCCTTTCTGACTTCATTTGACCTTATAAAGACATTTAAGTGATTGTTTAGCCATTTAATGACCGTAATTCAAATTTGAACTATATCTACATGCAACGTCTAACCATAACGGTTTGAAAAATCATATTTTTGTGTACTTGTGTGTGAGTTAAAAAATCTTCAGACCATGTAAATATCTGGTGTTCAAAAAAGAAAATGTAAAGATCTGGCAAGACAGCCGGCCCCCACACGATTGGCATTCTATTTCGTGCCTCGAGGTTTGGAAGGTGAATGGCGGGGGTTATTAATCAAACACGGTTCTGTATTGGAAACCGTCAGCTATTATGTTCACACATGGATTCTAATGCCACAATTGTGTGTAATTCAAACTACAGTACGCGTATATTCCGGTGACTAGCATGCGTACTGTTCCCGTCGATCTAGATTCCAGCGATCGTGTTTTTGTATACTAATTTGAATCTAGCTGTTATCATCCACATATACAAAATGGAGAGCGTATATACACACACTGAAACAAAACATATAAGAACGGAAAACAGAGTACAAACATTGAAATAGAGGAATAAACAGAGCAATACTATGATTGCTGTGAATACATAACTATCCACGTCGAAATGACTCAACAAAATAAAACGCGTCCACGAGACCATGACCAGCCGCCCTTGCCTAGGGTAGCTCTTGGCTCTGCCTGAACTCGTGCAAGCGATCGTCCAAGTGGTCGACATGCTCGCGGTACATCTGGAGCGCGATCTCGAGCTCCAAGTTGGCTATTTCATCGGAGATCACCAACTCGAGATGTGACGGCCATGTTCCTCTACTGCGCCTAGGTGGACACCTGGGCCAAGGAGGCGGTCGAGGCTATGGACTAGTGCGTTGGCATCCAGCGGGCCGCGGACAAGGCGAACAGAGGCACCCATGCGAATGGCGCGGTGGGCGTCCGGTGCAAGTACGGTGCGGCCGACCTCTGGTGCAAGTACGGCGCTGAGGGCCTCTGCCCACTCCTTGCGAGGAATGGGGTACTGATGGGACGTGTACCTAGTTGCAACGCCGTGCCGATAGCAGGCAAGCACCGATGGATCCGCTCTTGCTGTGTGGCGTGCCACGCCTCTCGCTCTGTGGCGCTCCAATGGTCTCGCCGCGCGGCGAGCCGCAGCATATCGGTGCGGACACGCCTAGCTTGCTCTGTGGCACACCATCGATCATGTTGTGCGGCGAGCTGCAGCCTGTCGGCACTGACATGCCTATCTTGATCCGCGGCGCTCAAGCTCCATGCGCCAAAGGTCTGCTCAACCCTGGTGATGACGCGCATCACGGCGTCGTCCATCGCGTTGCCGGGTAGCGCCTCGGCCTCATCGGGCCATGGCGCCTGCTCCTTTTCCTTGTCGACGAGGTTGATGGAAGAGGCGACGCTTTGGTGGGTTGGCATGCTTGGAAAAGGTGGATGTGCTATAGGCTGCGCTTGTCGCCTCCGCGCGTCGCGTGCTGCCTATGCACAATATAGCAGGGTGGCAGGAAACAAGTGAGGAAATGGCGGGAAACGGTGGCGTGTTCATAAATCGCCATCAAGTAATGGAAACTTAGCATAGAAGGAACATCGAGCTAGCACAAGAAGTATATGATGATCAGATGAACACGGACCACACTAGGGAACCCGTCGGTGATGAATTCATCAATCCCAAACGGTTGAATAATAGCAAGCGTTTGCCCACAACACACACAGCCTATTCCATCACAAATAGGTCGGATGGATCAACTGTATGCCACGTATCGCATATTGTCAAAAAGTAATGCGGTAGACCTTATTTAACATGTGTTAAAAAAACAAGGACCTCGAGGTTAAATTAACTGTATGCCATGTAGCGCACATTGTTAAAAAGTAATGCGGTAGACCTTCTTTAACATGTGTTGAAAAATAAATAAAATAAAAAACAAGGACCTCGAGGTTAAATTAGCTGAGGGAATGGGGCATTTCGGTCATTTGACCGAAATGACCCATCATATCAATTAATTTAACATCAACACAACTTCCCATCCAGTCACCCATCCGATGGCTGCTCCAGCCTGAGCACACTTAACTTGATAGTTTTCTTACATGAGCTGCTGGTGGAACAACTAGTCCTTGCTGATAGGAATGCCTGTTCGCATCCTTATGGCGTATCCGGATGACCGCCCGCCCCACAATGGCCAATAGATGTTGTTTAGACAGAGCATATCACATACGTCTTATTAGAAGCAACTGTCTGTGTTATTATCGGTCTCCACACACATTTCTGATTACATACCTGTTTGTCGCGTATCACACACATCTTGTTATATTGAACCGTTTCTGTTCTCTTGCCTAATCACAAACAGTTCATCCGAGTGAACCGTATGATTTACATCACACACACCTTAATCGGGCTGACCGTTTCTTTTGTGTTTTCTAATCAGAAACAGCTCATCTGAGTGAACTATATCATGTACATCGCACACACCTTCATCTGGCTGCCCGTTTCTTTTGTTCCTCCTAATCACAAACAGTTAATTGAGCTGAAACGTATGCCCTGCATCGCACCTGCAACTAAAATCATAACCGTGTTTGATGCATCCGTCTTCGCAAACGCTTTACACATTTTGACGGTTTTCATACTGTAACATCCCAAAATTCTAAATTTTGGAATGTTATACTAAATAGATAGATTTGATTGCTGTTTGATGTGCTGTGTGAACTTGAGTGAAATTTGAAACTTTTCAAAGTTAAATGAGAGGGAATAAAATGACTTTCCCAAACTTTCACTTTGCATTTTGATCTCCGAGGGAAATTCAAATTCTTTTCAACACAAAACCCTAGAGTGAAGATAATATGACTTCTTCCATTTATTTTAAATGATAAAGGGGTTTGATAGGATTTTGAATTTCAATCTCGAAATATTCTCAATTCAGAAACTTTAAGCAACTCAATGATTTTCCCGAGAGAAGATAAAATGACTTCTTCAAACTATAGGAAATATGAGTTGGAAGTTTTTCTGAATTTTTCTGGAACTCAATTTCAAATATTGAGTTATTTGGTTTTTATTCAAATTATTTTCCTCCAAAAATAAAATATATGGAAAATAGGGTAACATGATTCCCTACAGCAGAAAATTGGAGATAAATAAATTTGAAGTCTTTTTGGTATTTTAAAAATGATTTTTACTGGTTTTATTGGAACAATAGCTATATTTTATGTTTTTAGGATTTTTGTGGATTTTAATTGACCGTAGAAAAATGTTCATGTCGTAGGGTTTGTTTTTCTAAAATTTTTGATGTATTATATGACTATATAATATTTTAGTTTATTTTTATTTTATTCATTTTCTTTTGTCTGTTAAAACAAACAAAAAAAATTCTTTCCCCGCCAAACTGGGCCGGCCCAGCTCGCCCGCCAGGCCCCGGCCCAGCCCAGCGTGCCGCTCGCCCGTCGTCCCCGAGCGGGACTCCGCTCGAGGAGGCCACCGCCGCCACGGCCGGCTGCCGTGCCGCACCAGGCCACCTCGCCGTGCCCCCTCCTCCACGTCAATCTCCTCCCCTCCCCCTATTTAAGCCGAGCCGCCCGCAACCCGCCCCTCCTCGCATCGCGCCGCCGCCGCCAGCTAGCTGCTGCTGCTGCCTCCCGCCGCCGCACCTCGTCCAGAGCGCCGCGTCTCGCCGACCCACTCGCCCTGCAGCCGCACGCCGAGCGCTGCCGTCGCAGGCCTCGCCGGAGCTCACCGCCGGCGGAGCCGATCCGCGCCCGAACCGCCCCGATCCGCTGGATCTTCTTCGAACCCGCGGTTTATGAAATAAAACCGCCTAGGTAATAAAACCGCCTCGGTTTTCTGTTTAGTTAGGTTTTTGTTTTAGATCGGATTTTTTATTAGGTTAGATCTATCGAGTGAGCGTTTTCTGTTTAGTTAGTTTTAGTGAACGGTTTCGTTCTTTAGCGTTATGTAGTGAACATTCGTTTGCTAGGTTTTTCTTTTTTTTTTGTTTTAGTTTTCAGGCCAGGGACCCATCTGTAAAATTTTATTTTACAGATTAGCCCCTAAACTTCAAAAGGCCACAACTTTTTATCAGTTGGTCCAAATCCAACGAAACCTACGCACACGTCTTCGTTACGAAGCCCTCTTTCCAGTAATACAACTTCAACATGTTTTTGAAAATTCTAAAATTTGAATTCAACTAGTTTTAGATTTGAACTTCGTTTGATCATAACTTGAGTTTCGTAACTCCGTTTTAGTTGATTCTTTTTGCAAATCGAAGCTCTTGACCTAAACTTTCTGATAAGGCCAAATTCACATAATTTTGGTACTGTTGGAAATCATTTTATGTTTCAAGAGTCATTCGTTTGTTTTCAAAGTTTTCCGAAGTGTTTAATTCGTTTTGTCCGATCTTTTTGAGTGATTGCTTATGTGTGGTTACCATTGCTTGCTTATGATAGATTGACCGGAGTGTGACGAGTAGATCTATCACGAGTTCTGAGTGCAAAACATCTTCATCAACATTGCAGGCAAGTTCACACTTTGACATATTTTCCAATACCTAGTTTTCATTGCATTAGTTATGTCCTCAAACACATTGCATCAGTAGGATCTCTTAACCTGTGGGACTGGGAAGTAGATTGAGGTAGAACCTATTATCTGCATTATTTTCAAACCCCTGGGAGTTACTTCTACGTTATGCTTAGGTTGCCATGCTATGCTCGTAGATGTGGTTTGGGTTTGAGTGAAATCCATGACAGATGTGAGTTGTTAATTAATGGTTCAACTTAAGGTGGCTACTTGAATACACATCTGGTTGGATTGGTTTGGGGCACCCTGGGAGTGAACCAGTGGATTGCCCGGACACCCGGGGTTGCCAGTGTTGTCCTAGGAAATCCCGGGGTTTTCGTGTGATTGTCCTATTGGAATGCCACCCAGGCTCAAAGGGATCATATAATATTTTCATGCCTAGAAACTTCCATGTGCAGCCACATGCCAATATGGGCTCTGGCATAGTTGAGTAAGTTGTGGGAAACCTTTCCATGATGGGCTAGCAGATGTAGGGGGATTATAGGTGTATCGGCCTATCTATCTGGTTAAGGGGACCTCTTCGGAAAGACTGTGTCTCGGTCATCCGTTTCTCAAACATCATGCAGTGCGAGAAATCCAACGAAGGCGATCGAGTCTTGTGGGAAAAATGCACAAACCTCTGTAGAGTGTACAAACTATTCATGAGTAGCCGTGTCCCCAGTTATGGACATCTTTGAGTATCTAGAAGTGGATTATTTGTTGATCTCATCACTCTATAATTTAATTTGCTGGGTTAATGATGACTTTAATTTGGGATTGAGATGGGGGTACCATTCTCAACTATTCATGATTTAAATTTAACAAAGTAGTTAAATAAAATGCATTCCTTTGTGGTAGGGAAAAATCAGCTTTATGCAAAAACAGCCTTACAGCCTCCACCAGCCAAATATGCATGTAGTTGTAGGCTTTGTTCATCATTATCATTATAGTGTGAATTTGCCAGTACATTCAATGTACTGACCCTCTGTGGCTGCAACGTCTCATGTTGCAGGATTATCTTACGACGAGTAAGTGATACGTTAGGGTTACGATTTCTACACTCAACTTTGCCGTTGGTGTTGATGGGAATCCACAACCTTTGTTGCTTTCGCTATGATCGATTGAGGTAATAGTATTTACGTTACTTAATACACGTGTTTTACCTCTGTTATAAATCCTCGAGTACTGTGTGTGTCAGCATACCGATCCAGGGATGACACAGAACACAGAGACTTCGGTCCATTCGGATCATGGTCGCTAGAAGATGGTATCAGAGAACATGTTGACTATAGGATGTGACCCTAGAAACTGGCAAGACCATAGGAAAGGATTTCTCTAAAACTATATTTTTCAAAAGATTCTATTCTCTCTTCTTTTCTGAGCTTTGTCAAACTTTCCCTTTGACCTTAAATGGTTAGACAATACCCTTTTCCATTGGATCACTTCGGAGTAAAGAGGATTTCACCATACATTGGAAGTGTTGAAGCTACAACATTGGATACTCCGAAGGTTTGAAGAGTTGACGGCTTTGAAGAGATGTTGGCCTTTAGAAGACCAAACCCCTATTTTGTACTTACGTTAGCTGCGACAATTGTGAGCCGTCATTTGTTTGATGTTTTTCCGACGGCCACAAAACAAAACCTGTCTTTTCAAAACTATTGTTTGTATTGAGTGTATCTCTCTCTCCATCTCTCTTATCTCACCCAAAACCCATGTACCCAATAGAGGATGAAAGAAGATAGACTTGTAGTCTCTGGACCAATGACCCAACCGGAGGCAGAACTATGGATACAAAGCACGGAGGACCACTTCAGGAAAAATTTAGTTGAAAGGAAGTATGAGGTTCAATACGCTCTTCAGTACTTTAAAAAAAGTGCTGCAACATGGTGGAAGATGCATCAAGCCCTACAAGGATGTAATGGAGCAGGAAGTTGGAAGGAATTCAAGAAGACCGTATTAAGATCCCGTCTCATCCAAAAGTGTGGTGACAACCCGAAGAAGAAACTTTGTTCCTGTAGGATTTGTGGAGAAATAGGACACACCCAGGAGGAGCACAAGGATGAATGCCCTAATTGTGAAGGAAGTCACCTAGCTGAAGAATGCCCAACTAGGCAGATTACTTGTTTCTTGTGTGAAGGGACTACCCACTACCCTGCTCAGTGCCACATTTTCCCCATGGTGCAACAAACAATCCAACAGAAGAAAGAAGCAATGAAAGAAGCCCTCAAGGAAACCTTAAAGGATTCCACGATGGAGGAAGATATTGACGACCCTGATGGAGAAGGCCTAAACAGATATTACTCCCGTGCTTGCTACTCATGTGGAGAGAAAGGACATTTTTCACAGCAATGCACGAGGGAAAGTCAAGAGTATCTGGGAGACTTCACGACAGAAGAGGTGGAGTTTGATCCCCAAAAGATAGAAGAATTGATTGGAACAAAGAAGTCGAGGAAGAGAAAGAACATGTGTCCCCAGAAGAACCCAAATTTTGCGGAAAAGGACCTGAGTCACATCACATGTTACCGGTGCAAGGATTTAGGTCATTATGCTAGCAACTGCCCAACCAGGAAGCGGAGAATCCAGTGAACCAGGATAGTCGCCATGAAGTCCTTAGATTGTCTGATGACATTAGCTTACACTACAAGGAAGTAGAACATTTTGCCAAGAGAAGGTCTAGACCGGAGAAAGATTGAATTGAGTAGTTGATATCTTCATATTGGAATGAAGCATGTAAATAAATATGGAATACGCTTTATTACAATGTTGAGTTGAGTTATGGAAAGAACATTGTAATAGTTCATGAAGCCATAGAAGTTGATATTTTGGAGTCTAAGAAGGAGATGTTATGAGTTGTGGGATGATTATGAGTGCCTCTCTTGCTATCTCATCCCGACCCAAAACCTAGAACCCATGGAGAAGCTGACCCAAACCTTTCTCGGACAAACGACCCCGTTTTACCCGAGGATATCTGTACGTTGTCCTAAGAACCCCTTCTGTCTTATGCCTACAGATGACAACCCTTTACGAGTCTTTTCTCAAAGGCCCGGAAACCATCATGACCCTGACTAGCAACCAGGATTACCCAAAGATCCCGAAGGACATGATGAAGCATATTCACCTGGAAGGAGATGCAGTTTACAAGGGTTATCCCTTCATGGAGAATGGAGTTGAACTTTGGTACGTGAAGGTACACCTCCATCGTGTGAAAGGAGTTTGCCCAAAAACTATGGGTCAATACTTTTTCATCTCCCGAGTACCACGACCAACATTCTTCGACTTTGTTCGTGAAGCTGCTATGGAGGCCATACGTTAGATTGGAGAAATACTCAAAGCAAGACTTCGTTATACCCAGGGATGCCTGAGTATGATGCATGCAGAGATGGTGGAGATGAAGCACACAGCCAATAGTATGAAGCAAAAGATTGATGATTTTAAGAATCATGTTGCACAATTCCGGTGGGACTGAAGCGTCCTTAGCTAGGACAAAGGAATAAAGATGGGAGGAATGTTTGACCATACCCCACTATGTGGATGGCAACATTTGTAGTGAAGCACCTTTGTAACTGGAGTGTTGAATACTGGTTCAAGTAGTAATACAAGATTTGATATGAGGAGAATATGGATTTTGGATGAATCAGTGTATTTTTTTAGTTGAACCTTACTGAGTGAACCCTGGACCAATAGAAAGGAAAGTGTTGCTCCAAGTAGTAGAGTTTGCACAAACAAGTTGGAGTTAATTTTGATATGAGGCTTACCCCAAGAGTATGAAGGAAAGAAGCACAATTGGATTTTTTTAAGAGGGTGTAAGGCTGGAGTATGGAACTATAGTGACCCCAAGATGGAATAAGAATATACAAGTTCGGAAGTGGACCCAAGCCGAGGACCCAAGGAGGCTACATAATCACAAGGGAACCACGAGACTTGTCATTAGTTATGTGTATCTGCTGTAGTAAAGCAGTGTATTTTTCTATAGATTGTACTAAGGAGAAGGAGACTTGGACAAAGTAGTTGAGTTGAAGCATGCAATGGAAATGCAGTAGATGGTAACAAGTTGAGAATGAGTAAAGTTAGCATCATGGCATTGATTTTGGATTTTATGAGTTGTTACTACAGAAGTGAAGGGTGAAGACATGATGCATGGAATAAGATTTTGAAGAAACTAGTGTTATTCATTTTAAGTGTGGTAGAATCCAACACCGTTACCCGAATACACTAGCTAGTGGTTAGATACGCCCGACTTGGAATGGTTGGCCCAAGGATGATTGTGAGTAATCACACCCAGTTTTGAACCAAGAAAAGTAAGGGATACTTGGATGGATTCCCGAAAACCAAGGAAGTTGGATGTTGGAAGAATGACCAGTTGCAACCCGATGATGAGACCAAGTGTTATAGTGGTGAGATGAACCATAACCCACAAGCCCCAGGACCTGTCAAGAAAGCAAGCACCTTCTTGCTGAAGGAAAACCCCTGGTAGAAGTGACGACCTTATCAACGGACGATCGTATAGGTGGTTACGTTAAACCCGAGGGTTGTGAAGAAACGTTAGATGTTTGTTTGGCTTGCAGAATCAATGGATTTCTCCGAACTTAGTTCGTTGACAAGAGAAAATTCTGCAATGCTTGTGAGGATGACCGAGTGTTAGAATGCGAGATTCACTAAACCATATACAGGGTAATGATTTGGGTGCGGGATGGATTGATCACCATACCGACTTACTCTTATTGTTCGCCTCTGTTATACGGGATGGTAAATCTGAGTGACTTACCTATAGTAGAGAGACGACGATGTCAAAACCTTGTTTAAACCTTAGAATGGTATAGAAATTTTTCCCTTGTACACGGCACGCTGTTCCCAACCGTAGGATATACGGTCAGGATGAAGCCCAGACCCGTTTTCTGCAGGGACCCAATAAATTGTTTTGTGACCACCATGAGAGAACGATATTTGTTTAGTATTGGCGCCAGACTCGTCAGTTAAGAAGAACCAGTCCTGAAAGAGCGTTACCAGGATGAAAGGATACAAGGATTGAGGACAACAATTTTGACACTATCGAAGGAGCCCCGAGAAGCAATTACCCTGAAGATTTGAGAAGACCGACACCGTCAACCCAAAGGATGGAGAACCTGAATTTTGATGGAACCATATCCATGTTTTTAAGTGTGGTAGCACACTAGACCATACCAATCAGTGTTTTGTTAGGAGACCCCCAAACCCTAACCTATTTCTTGCTAGCCTCTCCGAATCTCGAGGACGAGATTTATTTTAAGTGTGGTAGGTTTGTAACATCCCAAAATTCTAAATTTTGGAATGTTATACTAAATAGATAGATTTGATTGCTGTTTGATGTGCTGTGTGAACTTGAGTGAAATTTGAAACTTTTGAAAGTTAAATGAGAGGGAATAAAATGACTTTCCCAAACTTTCACTTTGCATTTTGATCTCCGAGGGAAATTCAAATTCTTTTCAACACAAAACCCTAGAGTGAAGATAATATGACTTCTTCCATTTATTTTAAATGATAAAGGGGTTTGAAAGGATTTTGAATTTCAATTTCGAAATATTCTCAATTCAGAAACTTTAAGCAACTCAATGATTTTCCCGAGAGAAGATAAAATGACTTCTTCAAACTATAGGAAATATGAGTTGGAAGTTTTTCTGAATTTTTCTGGAACTCAATTTCAAATATTGAGTTATTTGGTTTTTATTCAAATTATTTTCCTCCAAAAATAAAATAAATGGAAAATAGGGTAACATGATTCCCTATAGCAAAAAATTGGAGATAAATAAATTTGAAGTATTTTTGGTATTTTAAAAATGATTTTTTACTGGTTTTTATTGGAACAGTAGCTATATTTTATTTATTAGGATTTTTGTGGATTTTAAGTGACCGTAGAAAAATGTTCATGTCATAGGGTTTGTTTTTCTGAAAATATTGATGAATTATATGCCTATACAATATTTTAGTTTATTTTTATTTTATTCCTTTTGTTTTGTCTGTTAAAAAAAACAAAAAAAATTCTTTCCCCGCCGAACTGGGCCGGCCCAGCTCGCCCGCCAGGCCCCGGCCCAGCCCCGCGTGCCGCTCGCCCGTCGTCCCCGAGCGGGACTCCGCTCGAGGAGGCCGCCGCCGCCACGGCCGGCTGCCGTGCCGCACCAGGCCACCTCGCCGTGCCCCCTCCTCCCCGACAATTTCCTCCCCTCCCCCTATTTAAGCCGAGCCGCCCGCAGCCCTCCCCTCCTCGCATCGCGCCGCCGCCGCCACAAATCGCCGCCGCCGCCGCCAGCTAGCTGCTGCTGCTGCCTCCCGCCGCCGCACCTCGTCCAGAGCGCCGCGTCTCGCCGCCCCACTCGCCCCGCAGCCGCACGCCGAGCGCCGCCGCCGTAGGCCTCGCCGGAGCTCACCGCCGGCGGAGCCGATCCGCGCCCGAACCGCCCCGATCCGCTGGATCTTCTTCGAACCCGCGGTTTATGAAATAAAACCGCCTAGGTAATATAACCGCCTCGGTTTTCTGTTTAGTTAGGTTTTTGTTTTAGATCGGATCTTTTTATTAGGTTAGATCTATCGAGTGAGCGTTTTCTGTTTAGTTAGTTTTAGTGAACGGTTTCGTTCTTTAGCGTTATGTAGTGAACGTTCGTTTGCTAGGTTTTTCTTTTTTCTGTTTTAGTTTTCAGGCCAGGGACCCATCTATAAAATTTTATTTTACAAATTAGCCCCTAAACTTCAAAAGGCCACAACTTTTTACCAGTTGGTCCAAATCCAACGAAACCAACGCCCACGTCTTCGTTACAAAGCCCTCTTTCCAGTAATACAACTTCAACATGTTTTTGAAAATTCTAAAATTTGAATTCAACTAGTTTTAGATTTGAACTTTGTTTGATCATAACTTGAGTTTCGTAACTCCGTTTTAGTTGATTCTTTTTGCAAATCGAAGCTCTTGACCTAAACTTTCTGATAAGGCCAAATTCTCATAATTTTGGTACTGTTGGAAATTATTTTATGTTTCAAGAGTCATTCGTTTGTTTTCGAAGTTTTCCGAAGTGTTTAATTCGTTCTGTCCGATCTTTCTGAGTGATTGCTTATGTGTGGTTACCATTGCTTGCTTACGATAGATTGACCGGAGTGTGACGAGTAGATCTATCACGAGTCCTGAGTGCAAAACATCTTCATCAACATTGCAGGCAAGTTCACACTTTTATCATATTTTCCAATACCCAGTTTTCATTGCATTAGTTATGTCCTCAAACACATTGCATCAGTAGGATATCTTAACTTGTGGGACTGGGAAGTAGATTGAGGTAGAACCTATTACCTGCTTTATTTTCAAACCCCTGGGAGTTACTTCTACATTATGCTTAGGTTGCCATTCTATGCTCGTAGACGTGGTTTGGGTTTTAGTGAAATCCATGACAGATGTGAGTTGTTAATTAATGGTTCAACTTAAGGTGGCTACTTGAATACACATCTGGGTGGATTGGTTTGGGGCACCTTGGGAGTGAACCAGTGGATTGCCCGGACACCTGGGGTTGCCAGTGTTGTCCTAGGAAATCCCGGGGTTTCCGTGTGATTGTCCTATTGGAATGCCACCCAGGCTCAAAGGGATCATATAATATTTTCATGCCTAGAAACTTCCATGTGCAGCCACATGCCAATATGGGCTCTGGCATAGTTGAGTAAGTTGTGGGAAACCTTTCCATGATGGGCTAGCAGATGTAGGGGAATTGTAGGTGTACCGGCCTATCTATCTGGTTAAGGGGACCTCTTCGGAAAGACTGTGTCTCGGTCATCTGTTTCTCAAACATCATGCAGTGCGAGAAATCCAACGGAGGCGACCGAGTCTTGTGGGAAAAGTGCACAAACCTCTGCAGAGTGTACAAACTATTCATGAGTAGCCGTGTCCCCGGTTATGGACATCTTTGAGTATCTAGAAGTGGATTATTTGTTGATCTCATCACTCTTTAATTTAATTTGCTGGGTTAATGATGACTTTAATTTGGGATTGAGATGGGGGTACCATTCTCAACTGTTCATGATTTAAATTTGACAAAGTAGTTAAATAAAATGCATTCCTTTGTGGTAGGGAAAAATCAGCTTTATGCAAAAACAATCTTACAGCCTCCACCAGCAAAATATGCATGTAGTTGTAGGCTTTGTTCATCATTATCATTATAGTGTGAATTTGCCACTACATTCAATGTACTGACCCTCTGTGGCTGCAACGTCTCATGTTGCAGGATTATCTTACGACGAGTAAGTGATGCATTAGGGTTACGATTTCTACACTCAACTTTGCCGTTGGTGTTGATGGGAATCCACAACCTTTGTTGCTTCCGCTATGATCGATTGAGGTAATAGTATTTACGTTACTTAATACATGTGATTTACCTCTGTTATAAATCCTCGAGTACTGTGTGTGTCAGCATATCGATCCAGGGATGACACAGAACATAGAGACTTCGGTCCATTCGGATCGTGGTCGCTACACATACACCACCGTTTACGATGATTGCATCGCACATAGTTTCACGAATGGTCTCTGATAGTAGTGTCACGTTAGCAGCATCCTGCAGTAGTGCTTGTGTCGAATCTATAAAGTTGGGTTGAATACTATACCCTAAAAACTGTTGCGATCCCCTATACTTGTGGGTTATCATATATCGAATATCCCAAATGCTCCATGCTTGCCACTCGTGTTGTTTGGCCATACGTCTATTTCCTCCCGAGGTGTGCCTGATGGGTATTTGGTTCTCTGTTGGAAAAGGCAGTGCCTAGGAGGCGCTTAGGCACGCCTAGGAGCTAGGCAATGGTCAAACGCCTCGCCTAGGACATAAATGGAGGTCTAGGCAGGGCAAGCAAGGAATTGTATACCCAAGCAAGAAATCAGGCCACATACTGCACTAATATGCCAAACGGCTTATATTCCAATGGTAGTGCCAGTAATAAACTTATTTATATACTCCAAATAATATCAACACCCGTATAATAATCACAAACATACTACGAGTAAAAACTATATTACCGCCTAGGCCGCGCCTAGGGCGCTTAGTGAGATGTCTCCAACATATCTATAATTTTTGATTGTTCCATGCTATTATTTATGATGTTTTGGATGTTTAATGGGCTTTGTTATACACTTTTATATTATTCTTGGGACTAACCTACTAACCCAAAGGCCTAGTCCAGATTGCTGTTTTTTTTGCCTATTTCAGGGTTTCACAGAAAAGGAATATAAAACGGAGTCCAAACGGAATGAAACCTTCGGGAGAGATATTTTTGGAGAAATATACGCACGAGAGACTTGAGAACCATGGAGTAGGGCACACGTGGCGCCCACGAGGGCGGGGGGGGGGGGCCCTACAGGGCACGCCCCCTGCCTCGTGGACCCCACGTCTGGCCCCCGGTGCCCTCCTTCCTCGTATATATACCTACATACCCAGAAACTATCAGAACAATAGAGAAAACCCTAGTTCCACCGCCGCAACCTTCTGTTCCCGTGAGATCCCATCTTGGGGCCTGTTCCAGAGCTCCGCCGGAGGGGGGATCTTCCATGGAGTGCTTCTACATCATCATCATCGCCTCACCATGAGTTGTGAGTAGTTTACCACAGACCTTCGGGTCCATAGCTAGTATCTAGATGGCGTCTTCTCTCTCTTTGGATCTTAATACAAAGTTCTCCTCGGTCTTCGAGAAGATCTATTCGATGTAATCTCTTTTTGCCGTGTGTTTGTCGAGATCCTATGAATTGTGGGTTTATGATCAAGATTATCTATGAGAAATATTTGGTTATTTTCTGAACTCTTTATGTATGATTATAATATCCTTGCAAGTCTCTTCAAATTATTGGTTTGGTTTGGCCTACTAGATCTATAGTTCTTGCAATGGGAGAAGTGCTTGGCTTTGGGTTTAATCTTGCGGTGTCCTTTCCCAGTGACAGTAGGGGCAGCAAGGCACAAATTGTATTGTTGCCATCGAGGATAAAAAGATGGGGTTTATATCACTATGTTTGAGTTTATCCCTCTGCATCATGTCATCTTGCTTAAGGCGTTACTCTGTTCTTATGAGCTTAATACACTAGATGCATGCTGGATAGTGGTCGATGTGTGGAGTAATAGTAGTAGATGCAGAATCATTTCGGTCTACTTGTCTCGGACGTGATGCCTATATATAATGATCATGCCTAGATAGTCTCATAATTATTCGCTTTTCTATCAATTGCTCGACAGTAATTTGTTTACCCGCCGTAGAATATCACTATCATGAGAGAAGCCACTAGAGAACACAATGGCCCTCGGGTCTATTCTCAACATATCAATCTACACTCTACTTTACTTTTCCGCTTTTACTTTCTATTCTTATAACCAAAAATACCATAAATATCAAATTATCATCTCTATCAGATCTCACTTTCGTAAGTGACCGTAAAGGGATTGACAACCCCTTATCGCGTTGGCTGCGTAGTTCTTATTTGTTTGTGCAGGGGCGAGGGACTCGCGCGTGGTATCCTACTGGATTGATACCTTGGTTCTCAAAACCTGAGGGAAATACTTACGCTACTGTGCTGCATCTCCCTTTACTCTTCGAGGGAATACAATGCAAGCTCGAGAAGTAGCAAGAAGAATTTCTGGCGCCGTTGCCGGGGAGGCTTACACAAAAGTCATATACCAAGTACCTATCACAAACCCTTATCCTTCGCATTACATTGTTTGCCTCTCGTTTTCCTCTCCCCCACTTCACCCTTGCCATTTTATTTGCCCTTCTTTTTGCCGTGTGTTTACCGTTCGCTTGCCTCTTGTTTGCTTGTGTTGCCATGTGCCCTCAACTAGCTTGCATCTTCGCTTGCTAAAGTATGGATCTTCATCCACTTGCTAATCTCTTTAAGAAATCCCATTATGTTGAACCTATTGCTAGTGAGCTGCGTGCACTAGATTATCTTTATGAGGTTTTGCTCGAAATTTATGAATCTGAAAATTGTGACAAAGTGTTGAAAGAAAAAAATTATGAAGTGATTCACGATAGCTCTTTTAATGAAAAGCATGATTGCAATGATGTTATTATAAATTCTATTAATGTAAATTGTGCTAATGATATGCAAAACCCTAAGCTTGGGGATGCTTATTTTGCTATGCCCACTACTTGTTGCAATGATCATGATTGGGGTGATGCTTCTTATGATCTTGAAAATTTATTTAAGCCCCATGATGAATATGAGATTGATAATAATGTTTGCAATAATATTGAATGTGGGTTTGAAGAGGTCATGACTTTAGTTAATGTTAATCCCACTATTTTGGAAGAGTGTCAACTTCGCATGCATATGGATCGTGTAGAGAATATGTTATGTGATAGCTATATTGTTGAATTTTCTTATGATCCTACAGACAATTTTTATGAGGGAGGAAAATATGGTTGTAGAAATCTTCATGTTACTAAATTACCTCTCTTCATGTTGAGATTGATCTTGTTTCTTTCTTCTTCCTTGCATATGCTAGATCTTGCTTACTATGATAATTTGTTTGCTTATAAAATGCCTATGCATAGGAAGAATGTTAGACTTAGATGTGGTTGTCACATGTTTTATGATGCTCTCTTTGTTCTTCAATTCTTATCTTTCATGTGAGCATCATTGAATTCTCAAGCCTATCTTAATGGCTATAAAGAAAGAGCTTATTGGGAGGCAACCCAATTTTATATTTTTTGTTTTTGCTTCTGTTTAGGAATAAATATTGCATCTAGCTTATGTTTAGATGTGGTTTTGTGTTTTAATTAGTGTTTGTGCCAAGTAGAACCTTTGGGAAGACTTGTGTGAAGTTTATATGATCTTGCTGTGAAAAACAGAATCGTTAGCGCTCGCTATAATGGTCACAAGATTTTATTGGAGCGTGCTATTTAGTTGATTATTTTTGCAGATGATTAATAGACAAATTCCTCACGTTTAACAATTTAGTTCAATTTTTTTGGAGTTACAGAAGTATGCGAAAACTGTAGTTTATTACAGACTGTTCTGTTTTTGACAGATTCTGTTTTTCGTGTGTTGTTTGCTTATTTCAATGCATCTATGAGTAGTATTGGGAAGTATGAATCATAGAGAAGTTGGAATATAGTAGGTTTAACACCAATATAAACAAAGAATGAATTCATTACAGTACCTTTGAGTAGTAGTTTGTTTTCTTATAGTAACGGAGCTCACGAGATTTTTGTCTAAGTTTTGTGTTGTGAAGTTTTCAAGTTTTGAGTATTGCTTTGATGGACTATGGAACAAAGAGTGGTGTGACGCCCGGATAGTTAAGCAACAGTAATTCCCTGCTAATCATGCCATGTCACCACGATTACTGTTATTAATCTCGCGTTGATTCAAACCGATTCAAATCTTCAAATTTAAAACAAAGTCAAATAAATAAAATTCTCAAAAGTCAAAAATAAAATGTTCTAGGTATGAAAAATAAATCAAAAGTAATTGGGGTGAAGAAATCAACATTTTACAAAGTAAATAAATGCCCAATAATAATTAAAATAGGGGCTAAAACAATTATTTAAATACCTTTTTAAAATTATAAAAATGCAAACTCTTTTATTTACGTGCCAAACTTTTTGTGACAGTAGCCTAGATTACAACACTAATTATGCAACATGTGTTATATTTGATAAAACTCAAATGATTTTGGTTTTAAAGGAAAACAGAAAGTAATAAAAAGAAAAACAGAAAAGAAAATGGATGAAAGAAAAGAAAGAAATGTAAAAGGCCTAAGTGCACTGTGCACTTAGGCCTGCTAGCACAGTGGCTGGCCCAGCCCACTAGTTGGGTAATCCCCTTCCTCCCCGTGTTCACAGCCGCGATGGACAGCGCTCCCGCGTCCATGGCGCAGATGGCCACGCGTTGGCTATCCCACGGCCACCCCCGTCGCCCCCTGCGTCTGCAAGGCGACGCCCGCGACCCCCATTGAACCCTAGCGCCTCCCCTCAGCATCTCCCTCTCGCTCGCTCCGTCCTCCCCATGCTCGTCAGAGCACTGTCGTCGCAGCCGCCGCTCGTCTGCATTACCACCGAGCTCCCCGCGCCGCCAGCTGTTGTCCAGGTGAACCCCCTCCGTCGTCTACGTCATCTGTGCACGTCAGATCCACCGGGATCGCACCACAGCCTCGCCAACGATGCCATTTCCGCCGCCTCTGTCCGGTGGCCGCCTCCGTCGATTGCCGCCTCAAGCTCTTCCCCAGGCTCTAACCCCGCCCCGTCTGACTCGCGGTGAGCCCCCACTTCTTCCCCTCTCGCTCCGCGCCTCGCTCTGAGCCCCTAGCTACCCGTCGTCGCACTCGCTAGCTCCATGCCGCCGGCCGTGCTGCCGCCGTGGCCACAACACCTGGACAGCGCGTGCGAGCACGTCACGATGCTCAGTGAGCCCTCAGCAAGCTGTAGAACCTGCTGGCTCGCCCTCCCGCGTCCCCTACCGATGAAACCGAGCTCACCAAGCTCCGGCCACCGCCTTCGCTCGACGCCACTGCGCCATCCCCGACCGCGCTCGGCGCGCCAGCCCACTCCCGGCCCCTACCTCCGGCGCTCCCCCTGGTGGCCTCGCCGCCCCTGGCCGTGCTCGCCCCCGTCTCCTTGGCCGGTGCCCCGGAGTGGTCGCCCCGACCCGTGCCTGGGCCGGCGCCCCGCCATGGCCGCCCCGGCCAGCGCCTTGGGCCGGCGCCCCGCCATGGCCGCCCCGACCAGCCCCACGGGCCAGCGCCCCGTCGTGGTCACCCGACCCGCGCCTGGGCCGACGCCCCGCCGTCGCCGCCCCGGCCAGCGCCTGGGGCCGGCTCGCCGCCGTGGCCATCGTCCGGGTCTGCCGGGCGGGCAACCCCGCCCGCGCCCGTTAAAACCCGCTCCAGTGGCCTTTGTGCCACTCGCAGCTGGGGCCCCCTCCATTTTTAAAAAAAAGAAAAAAAAGAAAAGAAATTTAAATATAAATGAATAATAAAATTAATAATTAATTAATCAGACAATTAATTAACTTAATTAAGTCGGTTTAATTAACCTAATCACATAGTTAAGCTAATTAACTATACATAATTAACCTGGTCAATGGCTAACGGCCCCCACATGTCAGTTTGACTAGGTCAACTCAGTTGACTGCTGACATCACCCTGACATCATAGTCACATTATCTAATTAAATTAAATCTGTAATCCGAAAAATGATTTAAATCTTTAAAAATTAATATAAAATAATCCGTAGCTCGGATGAAAATACTTTGTACATGAAAGTTGCTCAGAATTTCGAGACGAATCCGAATACGCGGTCCGTTCGCCCGCCACACATCCCTATCATAGCAAACACGCAACATTCCCCTCCGTTTCGTCTGTCCGAAAACGTCAAACACCGGGAATAATTTCCCGGATGTTTCCCCCTTCCCCGGTATCACCTATCCCTGCGTTAGCTCACGCCTGGCTTCGTGTTTTGGCTTGTTATATTTTGTGATGCTATTGTTTGCTCTGTTATTTATTTGTTTCCCCTTCGTTGCTTCTTTTCGGTAGACTCTGATACCGTGATAGACCCCGAGACCATTGATGCTTCGGTGTTCGACTACGGCTATGCCTCCGAAGATTCCTTTTGACTACAGAGCTTCCAGGCAAGCCCCCCCCCTTGATCACCCGATATCGTCCATTCTCTTCTCTCTTATTCTTGCATTAGATTCGCTACTGTTGATGATACGTTAGTTCCTATTCTGTTGCATAGTCTGTCATTGTTGCTACCACTGTTGATACCTTACCTGCTATCCTAATGCTTAGTATAGGATGCTAGTATTCCATCAGTGGCCCTACATTCTTGTCCGTCCGCCATGCTATACTATCGGGCCGTGATCACTCGGGTGGTGATCACGGGTATATACTTTACTATTACATACACATGATGATGATTCGGAGATGGGGGCTGAAGGGGCAGGTGGTTCCACCCAGGTAGTGGTGGGCCTGGGTTCTCGGCAGCCCCCTGATGGTTACTTTGTGGCGGAGCGACAGGACGGGTTGCGACCACCTAGGAGACATGTGGGCCTGGCCCTGGTCGTTGTCCGCGGTTATTTCATAATAACACGTTTAACGAGATCTTGGTATTTGATCTGAGTCTGGCCATTGGCCTATACGCACTAACCAGCTACGTGGGAATAGTTATGGGCACTCGATGTCGTGGTATCAGCCGAAGCGTTCTTGACGTCAGCGACTTAGCGACGCGCGCCGGATTGGACCGAAACGCCTACTCTGGTATTAGGATAGGCTAGGTCTGCTTACCGGCCGCCCTCGCGACGTGCAGGTGTGCATTGGGCGATGGGTCCAGACCCCCGTGCGCTTAGGGTTTAGACCGGCGTGCTGACCTCTCTGTTGTGCTTAGGTAGGGCTGCGACGTGTTGATCTTCCGAGGACGGGCATGACCTAGGAAAGTGTGTCCGGCCAAATGGGATCGAGCGTGCTGGGTTATGTGGTGCACCCCTGCAGGGAAGTTAATCTATTCGAATAGCCGTGTCCCTCGATAAAAGGATGACCCGGAGTTGTACTCTGACCTCATGACAACTAGAACCGGATACTTAATAAAACACACCCTTACAAGTGCCAGATATAACTCGGTGGTCGCTCTCTCACAGGGTGATGTGCGGGAGGATCGCCGGGTAGGATTATGCTATACGTTGTTACTTGGTGAACTTACCATCTATTCTATTCTACTGCTGCAAGACAGAGGCTGCGAGATGCGAGGATACTTGTTACTTCCATCTATTCTCCTCTACTGCTGCAAGATGGAGGTGGCCAGAAGCGTAGTCTTCGATTGGATTAGCTATCCCCCTCTTATTCTGGCATTCTGCAGTTTAACCCACAGATATTACCCCCCTTACACAAATATCTTTGCATATGTAGTATAGATCCTTGCTTGCGAGTACTTTGGATGAGTACTCACAGTTGCTTTGTTCCCTCTTTTCCCCCTTTCTCCTTTCTTCTCGGTTGATGCAACCAGATGGTGGAGTCCAGGACCCAAAAGATCCTGATGATGTTTCTACGTGGAGTTCGGCTTCGAGGAGTAGTTAAGAGGTCCCAGGCAGGAGGCCTTGCCTTTTCGATCGTTGTTACTTTTGTGCTAGCCTTCTTAAGGCAAACTTGTTTAACTTATGTCTGTACTCAGATATTATTGCTTCCGCCGACTCTTGTGTTTTTGAGCTTATGTATTCGAGCCCTCGAGGCCCCTGGCTTGTAATATAAAGCTTGTATTATTTTAATTTGTGTCTAGAGTTGTGTTGTGATATCTTCCAGTGAGTCCCTGATCTTGGTCGTACATATTTGCGTGCATGATTAGTGTACGGTCAAATCGGGGGCGTCACAAGTTGGTATCGGAGCCGACTGCCTGTAGGAACCCCCCTTCCAAACTCCTTGGCCGAAGTCGAGTCTAGACATTGCTACACTTTTACTAACATGGCTGTGTGCCTTACGGGCCACGTCACCATTGGGTGGTATTAGGATCTTTTACTTCTCATCTATACTCTGGGACTCTGATCTCTCTTCTATTCGGGATAAATGAATTTTTCTAAATCTAACATTAGGATCTCGTTATCACTTTCACCCGGAGAGCACCTTATTACCGATGATCGTCTGCTGCACCAGAAGACCCTGAAGATACTCTCCACTGTAACCCGAGAACTTGTGTTCATCGCGTTTGCAATTCCCCTTCCACCGTCAACCCTTATGATAACTACATGCAATTGTCATTCTTACATTCATCCACAGTTGGCCTTGTTATTACAAGATACCCCGAAATATTTGTCGTTGTTTCGATAATCCTTTGTGCCTACTGCCTTACAGTACCTTGTCGCCTGAATACACCTACAAATTAATCCTCACACATACCGAGGATTTGTTTCTCCCCAGTTGTTCATATGTTTCACTAAAGCTCGAATAGGATTCCGAAGACTTTACCGTCTTGCAGTTTTTTATTATTATTTCGCATGAAAACCCTTACAGTTATTTACTCACATTTATCAAGGATCCGTTCTTCTCAACTGTTCATGTGTCTAACAAAATTCCTCGGAATACTTTTCGATCTTTCGAAAATCCTCTGCAGCCTGTTACTCTTGAAACTCTTGCCCGCTTGCATTATGGTTAATTCCATATGACTAGTAGTCTTCGTCAACATCCCTTGTCTTGCCATTTTGAGCATATTGATTCATTGTGTGCATGTGCACGCAGTCATCAGGTTATCATTTAAAAAAATTTAGCTTTTTGGCTCAGACGTCATTCCGGACATGTGTTAGTTCTCGGCAATTCAAAACTTTATTGATTGTCCAACTAAGTGTTTTCAATTTATCCATCCCTGATCAGAGCGTCTGCTTCTGATCCTTCGTTTTGGAAACCATAGTTTCTTTCTATTTAAACATCAGACTAATCAGGTGATTCTTGAATCTGATGCCTCTGCATTCTTTCTTCCTCTGAGTGAGTATCGATACTCATGTCAGCTCCGTTGTGGATCGCCCGATCCATTGTCGGATTGTTATCCGACAGTGTCAATCCTATTCAATCACCTTGTGAGATCTTCCCCTGATACATAATGCCTTTGGTAAATTATATCCTCTGCTTGGCCAACCACGCTCTGCTTTCGATGCTTGTGTCCTTACTTTTGAAACTTGTGGTATATGTTACTAAGATGCCCGATGGGTTGAACCTATGCCTTCCCCTAATCCGTGAGAACCCGGAAGTTTTCACAAGTCATACCCTTCTGATGTTCAACCAGATAAAAATTCCAACACTAGAGTTTTATCAAAGCGAGAGGTGAATGAAATGATATACATTAAAGAAGTGGGAGTCGACCTTGAACTTTGTGTTCATGCCCATGAAAATGATGTATACCGTCTCGGAAGCTTCTTGCAAAATGATTATCCAGTTGTATGATTCTTTCGGTATTCTTGAATTGATTCCTTACAGTTATGGTTACGACCATGCTGTCCTGATCAGATATATCTAATGGAATTCATTCCAGTGCCTCGTCTATTTTTGACAAGGGTGAAGTATCTACTGTCATAGGTCAATGACCCGGTTCTACTTTTATCATGTTCTACCTTTGAGTATTACCCCCTGGTATCTCGAAGATGTCTTGCCATTGCACCACATCTTACTAACTTTGTTGAAGTAATGTCTTCCTTGTCGTAATCACTCTACGGGTTCTGGGTTGTTGTCAACCGAGGACACCGACTAGTGAAAGTATTCCGCACTACAACTCAGATACCCCTAGTATTTTTACGGGGAAATTCTGAATTAAATCTGGTCATTCCTAGACTATCGGCTGCATCCTGCTCTCGCTATGTTTGACTGTGCTATCTCGTCCTTCTCTGGTGCACAAATTCTTCAGTGTGTGAGCACGGCTTACGTCTGGCTTTCAACATCATGTTGCTTGTCTCGAAGGGCAACGTTGTTTCCGAGCTTGCATCTTATATCTTGATTCTATAACTTGCCACTTCGTCATTCCCTTGCTTGTTGTCGTTGTTGTTCGATTGCATCCTCTTGAAACCTCCCGGCAAATGTGTCGGATCACCTTCAACACTTTGACTTCTTCCGAGATGTCAACTGCGTTCATGTGAGAAATACCATCCTTGCCCTCGATGATTTTTATTATCATCGACAACACCCTTGACTTCCTTTCATCGCGAACTTTTCCACATTATGAATACAACTTGCCCTCCACCTAGTGTTGTGTTCTGCCTTGAAGTATTACTGTCTTTTATGTCAGGAATGTTGTGGGGATTGCTCCACCTCTTAGAAATTCACGGTATGATGATACTTCTCACCATCACCATTCTTCCTTGGTCCCCATGTTGTTTTTAACTGGGATACTAATATGCTAACGATGCTACTTGAAGTACTTCTAGCAACTCTATTGCTTTGAAGTTAACGATCGACAATTTGTTCTTAGACTATTGGTTATTGAATCGTCATTCTAACATTGATCTTACTGCCTAAGGTCATATTTCGGGCACACCTTTCAACTAATGATTAATGGTGTATGTTTTCCTTGAGCATACAACATTATATCATTTAAAATGACAAGTGTCATCATCTTGTTCACATTATTGTGGAAATCCATCCATTTGGAATTCTCGATGAATTGTCGCTGAGCTCATCTGCAACCTCCTCATCCTCTCCTTGGTTTAATGATGAACTATTGTTTCAGGAACCCGCTCCCATAGTTCATTTCCAGAGAATCTTGCAATGTCATTTCGTCGATTTGTGTTGCACCTTTTCCTCTCGGACATCATGAGTCTGTGGTATCATGACACCATTCGGATCTGAATCTCGGTCAAATATGATGGCTGGGACAACTTTCCAGGAGTTATAATATTGGTCCTTTGATGACTCGGTAATATGATGTCATGCCTAGCACCCCTGGCTGGAGGACCTATCATTATAATCTCTTTTGCAAGGATAACCATTCTTCCAGGAGGAAATTGCAAGACTTATATTATAAGTTGCTCCTGATGGATCATTTGTGTATCCAAAGTTTGGACCTTGTTGAAACACCATATCATTGCTACCTCGAAGCATGACTATGATACCCCGCGAATCAACAAGAACATTGGAGGCGGGATGCTAAATGTTTCTTGGTTAGTTATCCAAACACCGTTGTATGGGTAACATCTTGATTAATCCTTGTCTCTTTATCTGAATGGTTGGGTACTTGCTCTCCTACCCTGTATGCCATGTTCTGCTTATCCATGGGAAGGATATACTCATATTAATTATATGTAATCACAATTTTCCTTTCCATTTGTTTGTTTAACCTTTCTTTGATCTACATATAATCTAAGCAATAATAATTTTCTGCTTATGTAAACACCTTGGTGTACAACTCTGTCAGTAAGACCCTGTTACTATTGTTGATGACATTCCGGTAACCGTCGATGAACGAGAACCTCGCCTGTTGGTCCGCCTCGTTACAATGTGCAAGAAAATGGCTCTCTTTGTTCCCCGTCCTTGGTACCGACATTGTTGCCAACTTAGCTGGCAGACTATCCTCTGACATGCCTTGCTTTCTGTGCAAGATGTCATCGCCCTTCCTAGTCTTAACCCACATGGTGGGCCCATATCCCACAGATCCACGGGATCGAAACCTGACTCTCCTGTACAACCCTGATTCTAATGTATTCTTTGCACTTGGCTTCGTGTGTAATTCACGAGCTAAATTCTATCATGTTTCATCATGGAATCAAACACCATATTATTCTCGTTGATCAAGACCCCATTCCAGCTTCTGGTTAGACATCGAATGACTGCCTACCCGATTGAAACATTGGTACCATCGCTTATTGTTCTCAATGCATTCACTGAAATACTACTCGTAGGGTACTTCGTGTACCACTTTCTGAATTCGTCGTCGGATGCACATACTTCGTGGAGATACGTTCCTCCAAAGTATTTCCCCCCTGTTCGCTTTCGTAGGACGATGGAGATCCCGAAGAAAGGTTGACGACTTGATCACGATGACTTGAAGCAGAGAAATGAAGACATCAAGGAAAGGGTTAAACCTCTTCGAAAGGGCAAGCAAGACCGAGAAGACTCGTTAGGTTTTCGCTACCAACACTTTTCCCCCGTGCTCCACCACTTAAATCTCGGGACGAGATTTCTTGTAGTGGAGGAGAATTATGATGCACGGATAGTTAAGCAACAGTAATTCCCTGCTAATGATGCCACGTCACCACGATTACTGTTATTAATCTCACGTTGATTCAAACCGATTCAAATCTTCAAATTTAAAACAAAGTCAAATAAATAAAGTTCTCAAAAGTCAAAAAATAAAATGTTCTAGGTATGAAAAATAAATCAAAAGTAATTGGGGTGAAGAAATCAACATTTTACAAAGTAAGTAAATGCCCAATAATAATTAAAATAGGGGCTAAAACAATTATTTAAATACCTTTTTAAAATTATAAAAATGCAAACTCTTTTATTTATGTGCCAAACTTTTTGTGACAGTAGCCTAGATTACAACACTAATTGTGGACCAAGTGTTATATTTTATAAAACTCAAATGATTTTAGTTTTAAAGGAAAACAGAAAGTAATAAAAAGAAAAACAAAAAAGAAAATGGATGAAAGAAAAGAAAGAAATGTAAAAGGCCTAAGTGCACTGTGCACTTAGGCCTGCTAGCACAGTGGCTGGCCCAGCCCACTAGCTGGGTCATCCCGTTCCTCCCCCTGTTCACAGCCGCGGTGGACAGCGCTCCCGCGTCCATGGCCCAGATGGCCACGTGTTGGCCATCCCACGACCACCCCCGTCGCCCCCTGCGTCTACAAGGCGACGCCCGCGACCCCCATTGAACCCTAGCGCCTCCCCTCAGCATCTCCCTCTCGTTCGCTCCCTCCTCCCCACGCTCGTCAGAGCACTGTCGTCACCGCCGCCGCTCGTCTGCATTACCACCGAGCTCCCCGCGCCGCCAGCTGTTGTCCAGGTGAACCCCCTCCGTCGTCTACGTCATCTGTGCGCGTCAGATCCACCGGGATCGCACCACAGCCTCGCCATCGATGCCATTTCTGCCGCCTCTATCCGGTGGCCGCCTCCGTCGATTGCCGCCTCAAGCTCTTCCCCAGGCTCTAACCCCGCCCTGTCGGACTCGCGGTGAGCCCCCACTTCTTCCCCTCTCGCTCCGCGCCTCGCTCTGAGCCCCTAGCTACCCGTCGTCGCACCCGCTAGCTCCATGCCGCCGGCCGTGCTGCCGCCGTGGCTACAACACCTGGACGGCGCGTCCGAGCACGTCACGATGCTCAGTGGCCCCCCAGCAAGCTGTAGAACCCGCTGGCTCGCCCTCCCGCGTCTCCTACCGATGAAACCGAGCTCACCAAGCTCCGGCCACCGCCTTCGCTCGCCACTACGCCATCCCCGGCCACGCTCGGCGCGCCAGCCCACTCCCGGCCCCTACCTCTAGCGCTCCCCCTGGTGGCCTCGCCGACCCTGGCCGTGCCCGCCCCCGCCTCCTTGGCCGGCTCCCTGCAGTGGTCGCCCCGACCCGCGCCTGGGCCGGCGCCCCGCCATGGCCGCCCCGGCCAGCGCCTGGGGCCGGCGCCCCGCCATGGCCGTCCCGACTAGCCCCAGGGGCCAGCGCCCCGCCGTGGTCACCCGACCCGTGCCTGGGCCGGCGCCCCGCCATGGCCGCCCCGGCCCGCGCCTGGGGCAGGCTCGCCGCCGTGGCCGTCGTCCGGGTCTGCCGGGCGGGCAACCCCGCCCGCGCCCGTTAAAACCCGCTCTAGTGGCCTTTGTGCCACTAGCAGCTGGGGCCCCCTCCATTTAAGAAAAAAGAAAAGAAAAGAAAAGAAATTTAAATATAAATGAATAATAAAATTAATAATTAATTAATTAATTAATCAGACAATTAATTAACTTAATTAAGACGGTTTAATTAACCTAATCACGTAGTTAAGCTAATTAACTATACATAATTAACCTGGTCAGTGGCTAACGGCCCCCACATGTCAGTTTGACTAGGTCAACTCAATTGACTGCTGACATCACCCTGACGTCATAGTCACATTATCTAATTAAATTAAATCTGTTAATTCTAAAAATGATTTAAATCTTTAAAAATTAATATAAAATAATCCGTAGCTCGGATGAAAATACTTTGTACATGAAAGTTGCTCAGAATTTCGAGACGAATCCGAATACGCGGTCCGTTCGCCCGCCACACATCCCTATCATAGCAAACATGCAACATTCCCCTCTGTTTCGTCTGTCCGAAAACGTCAAACACTGGGAATAATTTCCCGGATGTTTCCCCCCTTCCCCGGTATCACCTATCCCTGCGTTAGCTTACGCCTGGCGCCGCGTTTTGCCTTGTTATATTTTGTGATGCTATTGTTTGCTCTGTTATTTATTTGTTTCCCCTTCGTTGCTTCTTTTCGGTAGACTTTGATACCGTGATAGACCCCGAGACCATTGATGCTTCGGTGTTCGACTACGGCTACGCCTCCGAAGATTCCTTTCAACTGCAGAGCTTCCAGGCAAGCCCCCCCTTGATCTCCAGACATCGCTCATTCTCTTCTCTCTTATTCTTGCATTAGATTTGCTACTGTTGATGATACGTTAGTTCCTATTCTGTTGCATAGTCTGTCATTGTTGCTACCACTGTTGATACCTTACCTGCTATCCTAATGCTTAGTATAGGATGCTAGTATTCCATCAGTGGCCCTACATTCTTGTCCGTCTGCCATGCTATACTACCGGGCCGTGATCACTCGGGTGGTGATCACGGGTATATACCTTACTATTACATACACATGATGATGATTCGGAGATGGGGGCTGAAGGGGCAGGTGGTTCCGCCCAGGTAGTGGTGGGCCTGGGTTCCCGGCAGCCCCCTGATGGTTACTTTGTGGCCGAGCGACAGGACGGGTTGCGACCACCTAGGAGACAGGTGGGCCTGGCCCTGGTCGTTGTCCGCGGTTATTTCATAATAACACGTTTAACGAGATCTTGGTATTTGATCTGAGTCTGGCCATTGGCCTATACGCACTAACCAGCTACGTGGGAATAGTTATGTGCATTCGACGTCATGGTATCAGCCGAAGCCTTCTTGACGTCAGCGACTTAGCGGCGCGCGCCGGATTGGACTGGAACGCTTACTCTGGTATTAGGAGAGGCTAGGTCTGCTTACCGGCCGCCCTCGCGACGTGCAGGTGTGCATTGGGCGATGGGCCCAGACCCCCGTGCGCTTAGGGTTTAGACCGGCATGCTGACCTCTCTGTTGTGCTTAGGTAGGGCTGTGACGTGTTGATCTTCCGAGGCCGGGCATGACCTAGGAAAGTGTGTCCGGCCAAATGGGATCGAGCGTGCTGGGTTATGTGGTGCACCCCTGCAGGGAAGTTAATCTATTCGAATAGCCGTGTCCCTCGGTAAAAGGACGACCCGGAGTTGTACTCTGACCTCATGACAACTAGAACCGGATACTTAATAAAACACACCCTTACAAGTGCCAGATATAACTCGGTGGTTGCTCTCTCACAGGGTGATGTGCGGGAGGATCGCCGGGTAGGATTATGCTATACGTTGTTACTTGGTGAACTTACCATCTATTCTATTCTACTACGGCAAGACGGAGGCTGCGAGATGCGAGGATACTTGTTACTTCCATCTATTCTCTTCTACTGCTGCATGATGGAGGTGGCCAGAAGCGTAGTCTTCGATTGGATTAGCTACCCCCTCTTATTCTGGCATTCTGCAGTTTAACCCAGAGATATTACCCCCCTTACACATATATCTTTGCATATGTAGTATAGATCCTTGCTTGCGAGTACTTTGGATGAGTACTCACGGTTGCTTTGTTCCCCCTTTCCCCCCTTTCTCCTTTCTTCTCGGTTGATGCAACCAGATGGTGGAGTCCAGGACCCAGAAGATCCCGATGATGTTTCTACGTGGAGTTTGGCTTCGAGGAGTAGTTAGGAGGTCCCAGGTAGGAGGCCTTGCCTTTTCGATCGTTGTTACTTTTGTGCTAGCCTTCTTAAGGCAAACTTGTTTAACTTATCTCTGTACTCAGATATTATTGCTTCCGCTGACTCTTGTGTTTTCGAGCTTATGTATTCGAGCCCTCAAGGCCCCTGGCTTGTAATATAAAGCTTGTATTATTTTAATTTGTGTCTAGAGTTGTGTTGTGATATCTTCCAGTGAGTCCCTGATCTTGGTCGTACACATTTGCGTGCATGATTAGTGTACGGTCAAATCTGGGGCGTCGCAAGTGGCAAGAGCCTTAGCTTGGGGATGCCCAAGGCACCCCATAGTAAAATTCAAGGACAACCAAAAGCATAAGCTTGGGGATGCGCCGGGAAGGCATCCCCTCTTTCGTCTTCATCCATTGGTAACTATACTCGGAGCTATACTTTTATTCACCACATGATATGTGTTTTACTTGGAGCGTCATGTATCATTTGAGTCTTTGCTTGTTAGTTTGCCACAATTATCCTTGATGGACACACCTATTTGAGAGAGTTAAATATGTCCTAGGAATTGATAGAACACTCTATTTGCTCCACTTATATCTTTTGAGTTGAATAGTTTTGCTCTAGTGCTTCACTTATATCTTCTAGAGCACGGTGGTGATAATATTTTGAAGAAATTGTCGAACTCTCATGCTTCACTTATATCCATTTGAGAGTCTATTAAAACATCATGGTAATGGGCTTAGGCTATAAAACTAGTCTTCACATGATAGACATCCAATATCAATGTAGTAAAAACTTTCACGCTAAGTGCATTGAATATGATGAGAAGTTGGATGCTTGATAATTGTTCTGCGAAATGAGGATAGTGATATTAGAGTCATGCTAGTAGAGTTATTATGAAATTGAGAAATGCTTGTGTTAAGGTTAGTGATTCCCGTAGCATGCACGTATGGTAAACCGCTATGTGACGAAGTTAGAGCATGAGGTATTTGTAAAGTGTCAACCTTTGTGCGGAGGTCGGGGGCGCGCGATGGTTAACTCCTACCAACCTCCCCCCTAGGAGCATGCGTTGATTGCTTTGTTTTGATGACTCGTAGTTTTTTGTAATAAGTATATGAGTTCTTTATGACTAATGTTGAGTCCATGGATTATACGCACTCTCACCCTTCCACCATTGCTAGCCTCTCTTGTATCGCGCAACTTTCGCCGGTACCATACACCCACTCTATATCCTTCCTCAAAACAGCCACCATATATATTCCTCAAAATAGCCACCATACCTACCTATCATGGCATTTCCATAGCCATTCCGAGATATATTGCCATGCAACTTTCCACCGTTCCGTTCATATGACACGTTTCATATTGTCATATTGCTTTGCATGATCATGTAGTTGACATCGTATTTGTGGCAAAGCCACCATGCATAATTTTTCATACATGTCACTCTTGATTCATTGCACATCCCGGTACACCATCGGAGGCATTCATATAGAGTCATACTTTGTTCTAGCATCGAGTTGTAATATCGAGTTGTAATTCAATGAAAGTGTGATGATCATCATTATTAGAGCATTGTCCCATGTGAGGAAAGGCTAAATCAATAAAGCCCCTCCAAAAAGACAAAAAAAGGAAAGGCCAAAGAAAAAAAAAGAAAGGCCCAAAAAAAAAGAAAAAGAAAAAGGGACAATTGCTACTATCTTTTTCCACACTTGTGCTTCAAAGTAGCACCATGTTCTTCATGATAGAGAGTCTCATGTTTAGTCACTTTCATATACTAGTGGGAATTTTCATTGTAGAATTTGGCTTGTATATTCCAACGATGGGCTTCCTCAAATGCCCTAGGTCTTCATGAGCAAGCAAGTTGGATGCACACCCACTAGTTTCTTTTGTTGAGTTTCATACATTTTTAGCTCTAGTGCATCCGTTGCATGGCAATCCCTACTCACTCACATTGATATCTATTGATGGGCATCTCCATAGCCCGTTGATACGTCGAGTCGATGTGAGACTATCTCCCTCCTTTTTGTCTTCTCCACAACAACCTCTCTATTCCACCCATAGTGCTATGTCCATGGCTCACGCTCATGTATTGCGTGAAAGTTGAAAGGTTTGAAAGAATAGAGTATGAAAACAAGTGCTTGGCTGAAATCGGGGTTGTGCATGATATGAATATTTTGTGTGATGAAGAGGGAGCATAGCCAGACTATATAATTTTGTAGGGATAACTTTCTTTAGCCATAGTATTTTGAGAAGACATGATTGCTTTGTTAGTATGCTTGAAGTATTATTATTTCTTATGTCAATATAGACTTTTGTCTTGAAATTTCCAGATCTGAACATTCATGCCACAATTAAGAGAATTACATTGAAAAACTATGTTGGTTAGCATTCCACATCAAAAATTCTGTTTTTATCATTTACCTACTCGAGGATGAGCATGAATTAAGCTTGGGGATGCTTGATACGTCTCCAACGTATCTATAATTTTTGATTGTTCCATGCTATTATTTATGATGTTTTGGATGTTTAATGGGCTTTGTTATACACTTTTATATTATGTTTGGGACTAACCTACTAACCCAAAGGCCCAGTCCAGATTGCTGTTTTTTTTGCCTATTTCAGGGTTTTATAGAAAAGGTATATCAAACGGAGTCCAAACGGAATGAAACCTTCGGGAGAGATATTTTTGGAGAAAAATACCTACGGGAGACTTGAGAACCACGTAGTAGGGCACACGTGGCGCCCACGAGGGTGGGGGGCGCACCCCCTGCCTCATGAACCCCACGTCTGGCCCCCGGTGCCCTCCTTCCTCCTATATATACCTACGTACCCGAAACTATCAGAACAACAGAGAAAACCCTAGTTCCACCGCCGTAACCTTCTGTTCCCGTGAGATCCCATCTTGGGGTCTGTTCCAGAGCTCCGCCGAAGGGGGGATCTTCCACGGAGTGCTTCTACATCATCATCATCGCCTCACCATGAGTTGTGAGTAGTTTACCACATACCTTCGGGTCCATAGCTAGTATCTAGATGGCTTCTTCTCTCTCTTTGGATCTCAATACAAAGTTCTCCTCGGTCTTCGAGGAGATCTATTCGATGTAATCTTTTTTGCGGTGTGTTTGTCGAGATCCGATGAATTGTGGGTTTATGATCAAGATTATCTATGAGAAATATTTGGTTCTTTTCTGAACTCTTTATGTATGATTATAATATCCTTGCAAGTCTCTTCGAATTATTGGTTTGATTTGGCCTACTAGATCTATTGTTCTTGCAATGGGAGAAGTGCTTGGCTTTGGGTTTAATCTTGCGGTGTCCTTTCCCAGTGACAATAGGGGCAGCAAGGCACGTATTGTATTGTTGCCATCAAAGATAAAAAGATTGAGTTTATATCACTATGTTTGAGTTTATCCCTCTACATCATGTCATCTTGCTTAAGGCGTTACTCTGTTCTTATGAGCTTAATACACTAGATGCATGCCGGATAGCAGTTGATGTGTGGAGTAATAGTAGTAGATGCAGAATCGTTTCGGTCTACTTGTCTCGGACGTGATGCCTATATATAATGATCATGCCTAGATAGTCTCATAATTATTCGCTTTTCTATCAATTGCTCGACAGTAATTTGTTTACCCGCCTTAGAATATCGCTATCATGAGAGAAGCCACTAGAGAACACTATGGCCCCCGGGTCTATTCTCAACATATCAATCTACAATCTACTTTACTTTTCCGCTTTTACTTTCTGTTCTTATAACCAAAAATACAAAAAATATCAAACTATCATCTCTATCAGATTTCACTTTCGCAAGTGACCGTAAAGGGATTGACAACCCCCTATCGCGTTGGCTGCGAAGTTCTTATTTGTTTGTGCAGGTGAGAGGGACTCGCGCGTGGTCTCCTACTGGATTGATACCTTGGTTCTAAAAAACTGAGGGAAATACTTACGCTACTGTGCTGCATCTCCCTTTCCTCTTCGAGGGAATACAGCGCAAGCTCGAGAAGTAGCACTTACGCACTGCCTAGGCACTAGGCAAAGGCCAACTGCTTCGCTTACGCCTACCGCCTTTTCCAACCTTGATTCGGTCCCATCAATCCGGAAGACTTCAGCCGCTCCGACCTCATACAACTTCTCGGCGGGAGAACATGGGCACTATGTAGAAATATTTCCTCCACAACCCAATGTGGGCCTCACACCTGAGGTCCATCTCATATAGAGCAACATACCCCGTGATGCATATATTCGAGTTAGGGGTGAGGTGGTGAAGTTGCAGCCCGCAGAACTCCAATATGCTCCGAAGGAAGTGGTGAATAGGAAATCCTAAGCCACACAGTAAGAAAGAAAGAAACCATATCCTTTCGTACTTTTGAGGGGAAGGATGACTTTCTACGTGTACCTACCCGTTGATGGATATTAATCCTGCGCGGGCCGCAGTTAGATCTGAATCTAGCAAATATCCTTGGGTCGCCAGATGATCTGATAACCCAAAAGTATAGGGGATCAATTGTATCCTATTTCGACAAGTAAGAGTGTTGAACCCAACGAGGAGCTAAAGGTATAATTTATATTCTCTTCAAGTTCTATCGACCACCGATACAACTCTACGCACATTTTACGTTCGCTTTACCTAGAACAAGTATCAAGTCCTCTTTATCCCATACGAAACAACCCAGTTACTCGGGTATGTGTTTCAGTCACTCACACCAACCTCCATAAGCAAATGATGAATGTATTGCAACACCCTACAGCGGGAATCCCTCACGCTTGCACGACACGGAGGGCACCATAGGACAACATCAAAAGAAAACATACAACTCAAATCAATCACAATCATCAATCAACACATAGGACAAAACAAATCTACTCTAACATCATAGGATAGCCACATATCATTGGATAATAATATATAGTGTTGAGCACCATATTTAAGTAGAGATTACAGCAGGGAGAAGAGGTGTTACATTGCTGCATAGAGGGGGGTGAAAGTTGGTGTTGAAGATTTAGAGGTTGTTGGTGTAGATTGCCGTCATGATCCTTGCCCCGACGACACTTCGACGCCACCGGGAGAGAGTGGGAGAGAGCCCCCCTTATTATTCTTCCTTGGCCTCCCCCCTAGATGGGAGGAGAGTTGCCCCTCCGGTCCATGGCCTCCATGGCAGCAGAGGGGCAGGAGTTACCCCTAGATTGGATCTCTCTCTATTTCTCTTCTATTTCGCAAACCTGTTTTCTGGCCTTTCACCGTTTCTTAAATATCTGGAGATCCGTAAATCCTAATGAGCTGAAATTTTGAGGGGATTTTTATCCATAAATTATATTTCTCGCTGCGAAAAAAGGGCAGCAACTGCCTTATGAGGTGCCCACTACTCATCTGGGTGCGCCTGGACCCCCCTGGCACGCCCTGGTGCCTAGTGGGCCCTAATACGTCTCCAACGTATCTATAATTTATGAAGTATTAATGCTGCTATACTATCATTCTTGGATGTTTTTAAATCATTTTATAGCAACTTTATATCATTTTTTGGGACTAACCTATTGACATAATGCCCAGTGCTAGTTGCTGTTTTTTGCTTGTCTTTTACATCGCAGAAAATCAATACCAAACGAAGTCCAAACACATCAAAACTTTTTGGAGAATTTTAATGGACCAAAAGGAACAACATGGGCCAAAGAAGTGCCAGAGGGGTGCCCCGAGGGGGGCACAACCCCCTGGGCATGCCCTGGTGGGTTTTGCGCACTGATGGGCCTTGAACCCCTCGTTGGATTACCCCAAGTGGAAGGTGTAAGATGCAGTAAGTAGAAGTGTTTTCCCTTAGAAAAGATGCCAAGAATCGAATCCCCAGAGACTCCTAGGTTCAACAGGTAGGTGTCAACCGCTAACGGCGCAATTAGCAATCAACGTGGACCTGCACACAGATACAAATAACTTTGCTCCCAACGAGTACAGAGAGGTTGTCAATCTCTCCGGCCTTGTAGTTCACAAAGGGTTAAAAGCAATATGATAGTAGTGATAGATAGTAATTTGCAATAGTAAATAAAATAGCGGAAAGTAAAATAGTGTATGTGATCAATGATAGTAATATGGACCGGAGTCACATGATGTTCACTAGCGATGTCTCTCTCCCAAAAGACGATAAAACAGCTATGTGAGGTAACAAATTACAGCTGGGCAATTGACAGGACCACGAACGCAAACCAATGCTGACTACATTGCAAGAAAGGTTGAGGTTCAAAGCATGGGCGGTACGCCAAAGTAAGTAGACCGAAATCCATCTGCATCTACTACTAATCATCCACCTTGAGATATCTATCCAGAACATCTCGCTGGTATTAAGTTGCGAGTCCCACCCATAGTGTAAACTCAATGCAACAGACAACTGCATTAAAAGAACTTTGCGTAAAGTAAACAATCCTTGCACCGGCGGGCACAAGCACCGTTGTTTTCCCCCTTGTGGCAACAACACATCCCCTAGACTCATGTTTCTGTCACTCAAGCTAGTCATCGAGGGGCATGAACCCACAATCGAGCATAACGTTCCCTCTTGGAGTCACTACCTACTACTTGGCCAAAGTAATAAATAACAACGGAGAACATGCAAGAATTACTTATGAACTAAAATATAAAAGAGGTGAATCAAATATATTACTCAAGATCAATCTGAACATAATCTCATAATCCATCGGATCCCAGCAAACTCAACATAGCAACAACACAAGGATTACATAGGTGCCTCGATCATGTAGGGCAGCTCACGAGGACTAATTAGTGAAGCACAAGAACAGGAGGAGAACATCACATAGCTACTGGTCATGGACTCATGGTCCAAGGGAGACTACTCACGAGTCATCCGGGAGGCGTCCATGGTGGTGGAGAAGCTCCCGGTGGTGATCCTCCCCTCCGGCAGGGTGCCGGGAAGAGTTCTCCTGGTGCTCCCGATCTTGGAAGCGGCGGCGGCGGCGGAACAGAGATGGGATCGCGAAAAGAAGTCCTGTTTCAAGGGTTATGGGGGACCCTTTAAATATCTGCCAAAGTAGGGCATCGGGGGGCTCTCGGGGTGCCGTGGCGCCCCCCCCGGCGCGACCCAGGGGGGGGGGCGCCCACAGGGCGCCTGGGCCCCCCCAGGTCCCCTTCGGAAGCAGTGTCCTTCCCGGAACGCTGATTTTTTATATATTTTTTCTATATTTTTCTGGGCAGTTCTCGAAACGTGAAAACCTGAAATACAAAAATAGCCGAAAACAGAAACTGGCACTGGGGTGCACTGGATTAGTAAGTTAGTCCAAATATGATCAAAAGTGTATGGAAGTGTATGAATATCATAGCAATATCACCCAAAAGTGGCATGGAGCAAGCAGAAATTATAGATACGTTTTGGACGTATCAACATCCCCAAGCTTAATTCCTGCTCGTCCTCGAGTAGGTAAATGATAACAAGAATAATTTCTGTGGTGACATGCTATTAACCATATAAGACTTTCTCATAGTCATATGACAAATGCTTACTGAGACAATGATTCTAAAGTAACTAAGTTGTCTCAAGAGAAAATCACAAATGACTGAAAGTTTTACAACATGAAACTGAAACATCAAAAAGATTTGCAATGAACATGATGTGCAAATATGATCAAGTGATATCTAGCTTGCCCCCTTTAGTGATGCAAAACATAAGTGCAGGGGCACCTTCAAGGTTTAAGTGATGACTAGATACAATCATTTCAGAATAAACGATATCACAATCATGCAAAAGACAATGCTACTTTAGGACAATGCACATTACACTCAGAATGACAATCATGCTCTCAGTAGTTGATGCTTAAAGTGCTAGAGCTTTTTATTATGAAACATGGAAGGAATTGTGTCAACGATAGTAGTACTTCATATGTGTCATGCATAAAACATCTTATAAGTTGCAAGCCTCATGCATCGAATACTAATAGTGCTCGCTCCTTGTCCTAATTAGCTCGGATCCCCATGGGTTATCATTGCATTGCATATGTTTTTACCAAGTGTCACAAAGGGGTACCTCTATGCCACCTGTACAAAGGTCCAAGGAGATAGATCGCATTTGATTTCTCGTTTTTGATAAATCTCAACTTGAGGACATCCATACTGGGACAACATAGAAAATAGATGATGGACTCCTCTTAAATGCATAAGCATTTTCTCATAAGAGATTGAGGGTTAAGGTCCAAGCTAAAACTTCCACCATGATGCATGGCTTTGGTTGGCGGCCCAATGTTCTTCTCTAACAATATGCATATTAATTCAACCCACGGTAAATCACCCTTACTTCAGACAAGACGAACATGCATAGCAACTCACATGATATTCAACAAAAGTGTGACAGTTGATGGCGTCCCCAGAAACATGGTTACCGCTCAGCAAGCAACTCATAAGAAATAAGATACATAAGCAACATATTCTTTACCACAATAGTTTTTAGGCTACTTTCCCATGAGCTATGTATTGCATGGTTAATTTGCTTAGTGCAGGTGGAGGTTAGCAAAAGACTGGGAGCGACCAACTAAGAGAGCAATGACGGTCATAATCATGCAGAGCGACAAAACAATATGGAATCAGGCATGGTAGTTATATCGCTACTTAGAAACAAAAGATCATCAAGGCTTGACAGACTTTCTTTACAGTCTTGAATATGCGTGAGCATACGCCAAGTCAATCAAAATAAATTCTCAAAGGAAGATATTACTAAAGCATACCACATCATAGGCAAACAAACCAAGTTGGTATTCCAATGACACATTGGGAACCCCCCAGCTATTCGAGATTAACCAAAAGAAAACCTGAACTACTAAGCACCATCATGAAAGTGGCATCTCTATCATAGACACATTAACCAATGCAACGGAAGCAAACTCTCTTAATAAGGTGATCATGATAATTAAAAAGAGTTCAAGCAACCAACTAAACAAAAGCTCTTGAAAAGATAAGCATGAATACTAAGAGCAGAGCACGATAGTAGCTATTTAAAAGACAAAGAACACACACAGCATAGATAGACAATGAAAATTCTATGTAATGTTCTAGGTAGAAGTGGAGCGTGTTTCTCTCCCACATAAAGGAATGCTGGGTTCCGACTCGTTATGAAAAACTAAAAAGAAAACTAAAAGCAAGACGCTCCAAGCATAGCACATAACACATGAAGTGATAAAAATATAGCAGAACGAAAGACGAACTGATAATGTTGATGGTGAAAGGGATGCACGGGGTCATCCCCAAGCTTAGACGCTTGAGTCTCCTTGAATATTTCTTGGGGGTGCACGGGGGCATCCCCAAGCTGGAGCGCTTGACACTCCTGAATCTTTTTATCATCTTCCCTCGCACACTTGAAAACTCCCTTCATACATAACTCATCATAATCTGATTAGCGAGGTTAGTACCCTTAATAAAATAATTATACCTTGCTGGAAATAAGGATATTCTTGAAGTTCTACTGTTTCTCAAGATTGCCAAAAGGTTTTTGCAAAGAAAA
This sequence comes from Secale cereale, assembly GCA_902687465.1. NCBI lineage: Eukaryota > Viridiplantae > Streptophyta > Magnoliopsida > Poales > Poaceae > Secale > Secale cereale. The sequence goes on from LR738714.1 coordinate 600,670,889, forward strand.
AACAAGTTCTTAATTTGCAAATTGAAGGTAAGGCAAAACAGGACAGAATCTGTGAAAAACAGAACAGCAGGCAGTAATTGACCTGTTCGGGATACTTCTGCAACTCAAATCAAAAAACTCAGAACTGACGCACGAAAGACAATTATGTAGAGAACGCTGTCGAAACAATTCAGACCAAAAAGATGATCTGGTGATTTTATACAATTTTTTCTATCCAAGGACAGAATCTGTTTCCTGGACAGCACCTCACAACTTTTGAACTTTCTAGCAATCAGAGGCTATACTTGGCACAAATATGAAAAGTAAAGATATAATGATGATGCTACAGCAGTAAACAACATCAAGACACAACAAAAGCAAAATTTTTATTCATGTGGGCTGCCTCCCAAAAGCGCTTTCTTTTATGCCTTTAAGCTAGGCATAATGCATAGATCAAGTTTTATCAAGAGTAAAAGAATAACTAGCCCGTACAACGGACTCAAAAGGTAAGTTGACCTTCTTACGAGGGAAGTGTTCCATCCCTTTCTTGAGAGGAAACTGAAATTTAATATTACCCTCTTTCATGTCAATGACAGCACCAACGGTGCGCAAAAAGGGTCGTCCCAAAATAATTGGACATGAAGGATCACATTCAATATCCATAATAGTAAAATCAACGGGCACATAATTATCATTGACAACAATAAGAACATCGTCGATCCTCCCCAAAGGTTTCTTTATGGAAGAATCAACAAGAGCATTACCAAAAGAACAAGAATCAAAAGATTTCAATTTAAGCATATCATATAGTCTTTTGGGCATAATAGAAGTACAAGCTACAATATCACATAAAGCAAAGCATGAGAAGTTATTTATCTTAATTTTAATCATAGAATCCCAACCATCTCCTATCTTTCTAGGTATGGAGGCTTCTACTCTGAGTTTCTCCTCCCTAGCTTTGATGAGAGCATTAGTGATATGCTCTGTGAAGGCAAGATTAAGCGTGCTAGTGTTGGGATCCTTAGCCATTCCTTGTAGGAAGGTGATAACTTCTGAAATACTACAATTATCAAAATCAATTTTATCATTAGTGGGCAGAATTATAGTGTCATCCTCTTTGTTTAGTTCGCTCTCTATTATAAGAGTTTGAACATCTTCCCAAGTTTCGGGAAGCGTAGGAGCAATTTTAAACTGAGGCTCATACTTTTTTCCTGGAAGGCCATGCCATGGGCACAACTCTCCGTCATAACTAGTGTAATCACAAGGTTTATCTTTTTTATAAACCCCGTCAGAGATAAGTGGGGCAATGGAAGTAGGGGTGTACCCCTCCCATTTAGTGTTTTTGGTAGAACCCATAGTAGCAAGCTAGCAAGATAACTATTTTTGTGATTTTCGATAAAAGATACTAAAGCAAATAATGAAAGGTAAACTAACAAGACTAATAAGCAAAGGTAAAAGATAGCATGCAACTCCCCTATCCAAAAGAGTGGAGTCCCCGGCAACGGCGCCAGAAAATACTCCTTGATAGGCCTCGAACCCCTCGTTGGATTACCCCAAGTGGAAGGTGTAAGATGAAGTAAGTAGAAGTGTTTTCCCTTAGCAAAGATGCCAAGGATCGAATCCCCAGAGACTCCTAGGTTCAATAGGTAGGTGTCAACCGCTAACGGCGCAATTAGCAATCAACGTGGACCTGCACACAGATACAAATAACTTTGCTCCCAACGAGTACAGAGAGGTTGTCAATCTCTCCGGCCTTGTAGTTCACAAAGGGTTAAAAGCAATATGATAGTAGTGATAGATAGTAATTTGCAATAGTAAATAAAATAGCGGAAAGTAAAATAGTGTATGTGATCAATGATAGTAATATGGACCGGAGTCACATGATGTTCACTAGCGATGTCTCTCTCCCAAAAGACGATAAAACAGCTATGTGAGGTAACAAATTACAGCTGGGCAATTGACAGGACCACGAACGCAAACCAATGCTGACTACATTGCAAGAAAGGTTGAGGTTCAAAGCATGGGCGGTACGCCAAAGTAAGTAGACCGAAATCCATCTGCATCTACTACTAATCATCCACCTTGAGATATCTATCCAGAACATCTCGCTGGTATTAAGTTGCGAGTCCCACCCATAGTGTAAACTCAATGCAACAGACAACTGCATTAAAAGAACTTTGCATAAAGTAAACAATCCTTGCACCCGCGGGCACAAGCACCGTTGTTTTCCCCCTTGTGGCAACAACACATCCCCTAGACTCATGTTTCTGTCACTCAAGCTAGTCATCGAGGGGCATGAACCCACAATCGAGCATAACGTTCCCTCTTGGAGTCACTACCTACTACTTGGCCAAAGCAATAAATAACAACGGAGAACATGCAAGAATTACTTATGAACTAAAATATAAAAGAGGTGAATCAAAAATATTACTCAAGATCAATTTGAACATAATCTCATAATCCATCGGATCCCAGCAAACTCAACATAGCAACAACACAAGGATTACATAGGTGCCTCGATCATGTAGGGCAGCTCACGAGGACTAATTAGTGAAGCACAAGAACGGGAGGAGAACATCACATAGCTACTGGTCATGGACTCATGGTCCAAGGGAGACTACTCACGAGTCATCCGGGAGGCGTCCATGGTGGTGGAGAAGCTCCCGGTGGTGATCCTCCCCTCCGGCAGGGTGTCGGGAAGAATTCTCCTGGTGCTCCCGATCTTGGAAGCGGCGGCGGCGGCGGAACAGAGATGGGATCGCGAAAAGAAGTCCTGTTTCAAGGGTTACGGGGGACCCTTTAAATATCTGCCAAAGTAGGGCATCGGGGGGCTCTCGGGGTGCCGAGGCGCCCCCCCGGCGCGGCCCCGGGGGGGGGGGGGGGGGGCGCCCACAGGGCGCCTGGGCCCCCTGTGCCCCCCCAGGCTCCCCTTCGGAAGCAGTGTCCTTCCCAGAACGCTGATTTTTTATATATTTTTCTGTATTTTTCTGGGCAGTTCTCGAAACGTGAAAACCTGAAATACAAAAACAGCCGAAAACAGAAACTGGCACTGGGGTGCACTGGATTAGTAAGTTAGTCCAAATATGATCAAAAGTGTATGGAAGTGTATGAATATCATAGCAATATCACCCAAAAGTGGCATGGAGCAAGCAGAAATTATAGATACGTTTTGGACGTATCACGCACCTCGGTGGCCTCCCGCACCACCTCTTCGCCCTATAAATTCCAAAATATTCCAAAAACCCTAGGGGGTCGATGAAATTTTGTTCCAACCGCCGCTAGTTTTAGAATCACGAGATCCAATCTAGAGCCCTTCTGCGGTACTCCACCGGAGGTGGAAATCATCACCAATGGCCATCTTCATCATCTCGGCGGCCACCATGATGAGGAGGGAGTAGTCCACCCTCAGGGCTTGAGGGTTTGTACCAGTAACTATGTGTTTAATCTCTCTCTCTCTCTCTCTCTCTCTCTCTCTCGTGTTCTTGAGATGTCATGATCTTGATGTATCGCGGGCTTTATTAATATAGTTGGATCATAGGGTGTTTTCCCCTCTCTATCTTGTTGTGAATTGAGTTTACCCTTTGAGATTTCATTTTATCAGACTTAATACTTTTATGGATTTCAGAGCACTTGATGTATGTCTTGTTATGAATACCCGTGGTGACAATGGGGTATCATATTGATTCACTTGATATGTGTTTTGGCAATCAACTCGCGGATTCCCAAGGTGACATTGGGGTAATTTATGCATAGGGGTTGATGCACGTTCTCGTCTTTGTTTCTCTGGTATAAATCTTAGGGCACTCTTTGAGGTTCTTTGTTTTGGATTGAGTATTATGAATCTGAAATTGTTTGATGCATGTCGTGTAATTAACTCATGGATATTCGCGGTGACATTGGAGTATCTAGGTGACATTAGAGTTGGTTGATATGTATCATATGGTGTTATTTTAGTACGAGCTCTTGATAGATCGATCGAAAAGGATAACTTGATGTTATTTTAGTACGAGCTCTTGATAGATCGATCGGAAAGAATAACTTTGAGGTGGTTTCGTACCCTATAAACAATTTCTTCTTATGTTCTCCGCTAGATAGGAACTTTGGAGCGATTCTTCATCGCATGTTGAGGGATGGTTATGTGATCCAATTTTATTAGCATTGTTGAGAGATTGCACTAGCGAAAGTACGGACCCTAGGGCTCATTTTCAAGCATTGCAATACCGTTTGTGCTCACTTTTGTTAGTTGCTACCTTGCTGTTTTTTATTGTTACTATTACAAAAATCAATATCTACTATCCTTATTACACTTGTATCTACCTTGCTGTTTTTTATTGCTACTATACGAATTCTTGAAGATATGCTCATGGCATGTGTAATCTCCTTCGGTATGAAATGGTAAGATTGCTTTCCATTTGCCGAATTCTCCTACAACAACAGCTTCCAAGCAAGTGCAGGCAAAGCACCGTTTGAAATTCTCTATGGCAGGAAGTGCCGTACCCCTCTCAACTGGTCCGAGACTGGTGAACGTCAACTCCTTGGAAATGATTTGATCTCAGAGGCCAAAGAAATGTGCAAAGTCATACGTGAGAATCTCAAGGCCGCGCAATCGCGCCAGAAGAGCTACTATAACGGCAAACACCGTGACTTGGCTTTCGACATTGGAGATCATGTCTATCTCCGTATTTCTCCTATGAAGGGCACTCAGAGGTTCGATATCAAGGGCAAGCTTGCTCCAAGATACACGGGCCCTTTCAAGATAATTGGCAAGAGAGGCGATCTAGCCTACCAACTCGAGCTTCCCTCCAACTTTGCAAATGTGCACGATGTGTTTCATGTGTCACAACTTCGCAAGTGCTTCAAGACGCCCGAACGCACCATTCCTTTCGAAGAGATTGATCTTCAGCAAGACTTGTCTTATCGTGAGCACCCCGTTGCTATCCTTGAAGAAACTGAGCGCAAGACCCGCAACAAGTCCATCAAATTCTTGAAAGTCAAGTGGTCACACCATACCGACCGAGAAGCTACATGGGAACGAGAAGATCATCTCCGTTCCGAGTATCCCGCTTTCTTTCAGTCCTAGATCTCGGGACGAGATCTTTTCGTAGTGGAGGAGAGTTTGTAACACCCCAGATGTAAAACTTCCATATATGGCAATATATTCATCGTTGACTTAATCAATTCCATTTTGGGCTCTTCCTTCATTCCGGGTTTCTTCATTTTTTCCTTGTGCGTGTGTTGCATGACACCATGTCATTTTCATTATATGCATTGCATTGGCATAGTCTCATTTGCATCCGTGTGTAGTTGCATCGTCTCCGTCCTCTCCGTTGTCCGTTTCATGTTCCGACTCTCTCACACGGCACTCGTCGCACCTCTCAAGCCTTTGTTTCGTGAGTGGGTTAAAACATCCTCGGAATGGGCTGAGGGTTGTCGAGTGGTCTTGGTATATCACCGGTAGACCGCCTGTCGAGTTTCGTCTCGTTTGGAGGTCGTTTGATACTCCAACGGTTAACCACGTGGGCCGAAAACCCCTTTCTATCTTAGCCCAACATCCCTCCACAACAGCCCACAAGCCCATCCTAACAACCTCCATCCTCTCGGTCGTTGGATCGTGATCGTGTGGGCGAAAACCGCACCTCATTTGGACTCTCCTAGCTCCCTCTATCTATAAATAGGCCCTCTCCCCCGAAATTTCGGGCAAACCCTAGCCCAAGCTCCTCCTCCGCGCCGCCGGACACGTCCGACCCGGCCGGACGTGTCCGCCCTCCTCCTCCGCCGCCACTGGCCACGCCCCCGCGCCCACTTCCCCGCCGCCGGGCCCGCGCGGCTCGAACCGGGCCCCTCAGCCCGCGAGCCGTCCGCCGCCGTCCTCCGCCTCCGGGCTCGGCCCCGCGCCCGCACCGCGCCGCCCCGCCGCCGCCGGCGCATCGCCTTGCCGGGCCGGTCGGGCCACCTCACCGCCGTCCCTCCGCCGCACGCAACCCGCTGCTCCAACTGCCGTCGCCGTCCCTGTTCCGGCCACCGCTGCTGGCCGGCCGGCACCACGCCGCCCCGCTCCGGCCGCATCCCGCCGGCACCGCTCCGCTCCTCCAGCCGGCGACCAACTCCGGCGAGTCGCCGCCCCCGCTCCGGCCAGATCCACCGGGGGTGGATCAGATCCACCACCCCCGCGAACCAAACGCCTCCGTCCGCCTGGATCTCTCCATCCCGCACGACTCTGTCCCGCGTTGACTTTTCAGAGGGTATAATTTCTCTAAGTCCCAGATCCTTGTAATTTTGTTGCCCTCTTTGCCATGGCATAACTTTGTGCTCGGTGCTCCGTTTTGCATGTATGATATATCAAAATGTTCGCCTCGAAGTGCTCTACATGTTGGCATCAGTTTTGTGCAGGTTAGGGTTCATCTAGATGTCTTAATCTTTGTTGCAAGACTGCTTCGTGATGTTACTGTTTCAGCACTAGTTGTTTGTTAACAATATGTTGGCATGTTCGTGAGGTCGTAACTTTGTGCATGTTGGTCCAAATGGAGTGTATGATATGTCAAAATGTTCGTCTTGTGATGCTCTTCATGATGGATGCATTTGCATACATGTTAGGTTGATTTATGCCATGTTTAACCCTGTTGCAAAATTGCATGTGGTTGTTAAGTTTATGAAATTGTTACGAGATGATGATTTGTCTTTTTCGTGTGAATTAATCCATGTGTCATATGAACTAGCTGTCAACATGGCTTTTGCTCATTGGAATATGCTCAACATGATAGATTTATTTTCATGCCATGATATGTCTTGAGATGAGTGCATCAAGCTTGTTAACATGCCATCGTGATGTTAAGTTTTCGCTAAGGCTGAATCTGTTAATTTTTATGCCATGTTTCCATGATGCTACCGTCATTGTTGTGCATGGTTAGAGTTGTCCAGTGGGTGTTCCTTGATGTATATGTTATGCTCTAGCTATCCATGCTCTTGTTTGCCATGATGGCTTCCTGTAGCTTGTTGTTTTCATGCTCTCAAGTTGCTATAAAATGTTTCTGTCAGCCTGTTATCAGCAAGTTCTATGCATCCTATGACCATGTTCTTGCCATGAGTAGCTTCACAAACATGTCTTCTTGCTGTTGGTTACATTCACATGCGATGCTATGCTTTGAGATGAGTTGAACAAGCTTGCAAACATGCCTACTTGTCGTTGTTGCTGCCATGCCTTGTAATTTTCACTAAGTCTGAGAAATCTGTTAACTTATTTAATCTTGCCATGCTTGTTTAATTGTGTTCCAGCAAGTTTTTGGGTGTGCTCTGAGTTCATACTTGTTAAGAATCATGTCTATTTCACATCCATGCATTCTATCTTCATGTTTGGATGTTGTAGCATATGTAAACCTTGCTCCAAAGATGCCATGTTGCTGTTAACTGCAATTTTGCATTGCATCTTGTTTTGCTTGCCATTTGCAAACCGTGCATCCGTTTCCCATGATCTTTATATCGATTTCGACCGAAATCTTCCCCTCTATCGAGTGGCTTGCTTGGTTATCCAAGATGAAGCCATTTCCATCATATTCTCCTTAGGCTCGATAGCATCCTCATTCATACGCACATCATATTGCATCCCATGTCATGTCTTGCATCATGATGATTGTGCATTGCACTATGATTGATCTTGTATCATTGTTGTGCTCTTGTGTTGGGTAGAGCCAGGAGCCGATACCGAGTTCGAGGATCTTGTCGAGACTGAGTTTGAGGAGCCGTCTTACCATTCCACCGAGGACTTACCAGGCAAGATGATCGTTCCCCGATATCATCTCTATCTTTGCCTTGCTAGTTGTCTCGCTCTATAGTTATGCCTCGATGCCTATTCATGTCTTGTCAGCCTCGTATGTTGCCATGAAACACTCTAACCGCCTTCCTAGCAAACCGTTGTTTGGCTAAGTACGCTTTTGCTCAGCCCCTCTTATAGTGTTGTTAGTTGCAGGTGAAGTTTGAAGATTGCTCCATGTTTGGACTTGTTTATTGGGATAACACAATATATATCTTAATTAAATTAATGCACATATACATTGGTAATGGGTGGAAGGCTTGGCCTTCTACTTGGTTTTTTGTTCCACTCATGCCACCTTAGGACCGAATAAACCAGTGTTATGATCCTTGATTTTGCGTTCCTCACACGGTTGGGGTTATGGGACCCCCTTGTTTCTTCGCTTAAAGTAAAGCTTTCCCGAGGAGATCCAATTTTGGTTTTACCATTTGCCTAAAAACTAAAACTTGCATAGGGAGTAATTAACCCGAGTACTTAATCCACCCCGGGCCAGTGCTCCTCATGAGTGTTGGTCCACCTACCTAGTAGTCGGCGGTGCCACCTCGGGGCAACTCGAGGCATTTTCGGCTATCATCCGCTTTGCATAGACGGATGAGTCCGTAGATGGAGAGCACGCGGCTCTGGACACGGATCTGACTCACCGGGAGATCTCCTTGGGATAGTTTGCCTTTCTTCGAAGAACTTGAGCACGGGATTCCGAGAATACTCGGGTCTTCCCAACATGGAGTTGCGACTCCACAGATTGTGAGCTTGTGATGGGCTAAGTTGGGACACCCCTGCAGGGTTAAGAACTTTCGAAAGCCGTGCCCGTGGTTATGTGGCAGATGGGAATTTGTTAATATCTGGTTGTAGATAACTTGACACCATATACTTAAGAATACACTACCTGTGTGAGTAACCGTGACGGTCTCTTTTCGAATGGGTTTTCGGAAGTGAACACGGTGGGGTTATGCATGAACGTGAGTAGCTAGGATCACTTATTGATCATGTTTGGCGACCGTTGGCACATATCCTCATCTTGCTCTGAATTCGTAAGCTAGTTGCTTAGTGCTTGCTGCACACACTTTATTACCTCTCCACACCTAAAGGCTTTGTTAGTTTTGATACCTGGGAATGGGATTGCTGAGTCCTTGTGACTCACAGATTACAACACACACCAGATGCAGGTACAGCCGAGAACGATGCAGGAGTTGGATCAGAACTTCACTAGGAGTTTGATGAAGAGCGTGGTCGTTTTTATGTAATGTATACCGACGATCAGTAGTGGTTCCTACTAGGGGCGATCAGGACTTGTGGTTGTGGTATCTTTTCTCATTTGGATTTCGTCCGTAGTCGGACCCTGTGTTATTTGGATGAATGTATGCTATTGTATTTATTGTGTGATGTGGCGAGTGTAAGCCAACTATTTTACTCTTTCATCCCTATACTTTACATGAGTTGTGCAAAGATACCATGCTTGCGATCATTCCAGAATACGCTTATGTCTCTAACTCGTGCTTCGACACGTAGGAGATATAGTCGCATCCTGAGCATTACACCGGCCACCTGAGGACCCCTTAATCCAGGACTCCCTCAGTGGCCCCTGAACCAGTCTTCGATGAAAATGAGTTCGGCTCGCGTACTGTCCTCCCGAACATATTGAAACAATATCCCCTACACAAAGGTACTATGTCTGGCTCTGCATGATTAGTACAACCCTTAGCCTCGAAGGCAATGTATCGAAAAACGGATACTGTGTCTTTACTTACAACCTTTTTAGCAAAACATCACGCCTAACCCTTTAATATTTCGAGCCGTTTTCTTGGCTCTAGTTTCGCATATCGAGGCACAACCCCATTGACACGTCTTGTCAAAGTAGAGATCATGCCCGCTTATCACGGGATCCTTATCAATATGACATGGGTAACCCAACCGTGCCTTACGCATAATTACATTGGGAACCAACAAGGTTTACGGCTGGAGTGGAGGGACGTTTAGCATTCACCGCTTTATAAAAGGATACAAATCCTTCCCCTTTCACCCCGCTCTCTCCTCAAGCCCTAGCTTTCCAATCTCCTTAGCTCCAGCACCTACAACTCCCGTGCCCACAACTCTCAATTCCTCCACCACTGCCTCCCTTCCCAACAATGGCTGGATCCGATTCCAAGGGCAAGTGGGAGGCCTCCATGGTCACGGAGAAGACCCTGAAGAGTCTCCGAAGTGCGGGCTACCTTGCTGATGACATAGCGCATCGGGTTCCCGATAAGAACTAGGTGATTCTCGTCCCTAATCCGGGTGAGAGGGTGGTTTTCCACTCTCACTTTATCCGGGGCTGGGGTTTCCTCTCCACCCCTTTGTCCGGGGCCTCCTGGTCTTCTACGGGCTGGATTTCCATGATCTAGCCCCGAACTCTATCCTCCACATATTAGCTTTCATAGTTGTATGTGAGGCGTTCCTCTGCGTCCTCCCACACTTTGGCTTATGGCTCAAGATACTTAATCTGAAGCCGAAGGTGGTTCACGGGCAACATGCGGATTGCGAGGGAGCCATGGTGAGTAAGCTCCCCAATGCCACTTGTCCGAAAGGGGCATTTGTGGAGACAAACAAGATCTGGCAGCAGGAGTGGTTCTATATCACCAAACCCTGGGATGCCAAGTGGGCGGCGGTGCCCGCATTCAGATCTAGACCCCTAGAGAGGCTAACCTCATGGACTTCCAAGAGCCATGATTGGGGGTCTCAGGCGGAGGTGCAAGCCCTCCAAAACCACATCTCCAGTATGATGACGAAGGGCACCCTCCTCACTAATGTGATTTAGGTGACGCTCTTCCGCCGCATTCTCCCCTGCCAACACCGGGACTCTCACTTATGGGAGTTCAATCCAGAAGAGCCCCAGACCTTGAAGCAGCTCTTCGGCACCACGCATGAAGACATATGGAAACAGCTCTTCAAGGCCCAAAAGGGGTGGCCAGCGGAGACCGAGGACAAGGGCTTTAGCAGCGTGTTCTTGGCTTTAGAGGTAATCAGAATTCTGCCGAATACATATCTTGTCGATATTTCAATTATAAAAGGAGCTGGAACTGATACGTTCTATTCAGGCCTGGATGAAAAAGGTGGAGTGGATCAAGTGTTCGGCTCCGCAGCCCGAAGACCCAGCTACGCCTCAACTGACGGCAATGCTGGTTCCGACGCTATACAAGGCGCCGGATAAGAAGGCCAAGCAGAAGGGCAAGGAGGTCAAGAGCAGCCTCTGCCCTAAGGGTCCCACGGATACAGTGTCCGGGGAGACCGACATCCCTCCTCCCATGATGAAGAAGAGGAGGAGGAGAAAGAAGAAGAAAGCGACTCCCTCGTCAAGGCCAAGGGAATGAAGAGGGCGGCCCTCGCAGACGCGGGCAAGGCGGCACCCAGGAAGAAGCTGAACATTCTGGCCAGTTCGGACTCAACGTTCGAACACAACTTCTGAGTACAGCCCAGGATCGAGCCCCTGGCCGAATCGTAAGTACTCAGATAGTCGCTGCTTATGTTCGGTTCAAAACAACTTTCAGTATTTTAGTAATTTCATTATGTCTCTATACAGTCCTCTGCACGTACTCCCCAAGGCTTCATTGTCATCGGGGAATTCTCTAGCGGCGGATATGGTGGAGAGTGACACGCCTCCACGGAGCTCGTCGTTTGTCTTAGGGGACACTGAGGTGTCCTCCCTACGGTCTTCCCCTGCATGAGCAGGTGGGAGAAGGGCGAATGAGAAGGCGCCCGAGGCCAATCCCTCGGTCACAACCAGCCAAGGGGGAGCAATCCCCATGGCGACCGACGACGGGGGGCCCAAGAAATTTGGTCCCCCACCGAACACCGTTCCGGAGCCTAGTGCGGCTCCAGAATCGGGAAGTCAGCACCTCGTAATGGGGGAAGGAGCAACTGCCCCAACGGCGCTCTCCGTCAATCCGGAGGCGCTGAACACTATGGAGGAAGCACTACGAGGTGCTTCCATCATAGTGGAACACCGCACCCTGATGGGTGTGGTCATGGAGAAGATTCAGCCCGCCAAAAGCGGACTGAACAAAGCCTTCAATAGCCTACTGACAGGCTTTGAGGTATGGGATGTAATGTTCTAAAAAGAACTCTTTCATTATATATATCCGGGACACTGAACAGTTCCCTATAGGTGTTCGGACCTGGAGGTGTGCCAGGCCGAATACTGCCCCTGGTATTAAGTCCAGGTATTAAGGCACATGTGGCAATCTGATGTGGGGAGAGAACACATGTGGTAATAAAATGAGCTCCAAGCGAATTGGAACCAAACTGCTTCTTTTATATCACGTTTAGTACGGCGAGCCGTGCGGTTACAGATAATACCGAGAACATCTTTGGGCATTTTACATGCCAACAGAAGAAAAGAAAATAATAATAAAAGAGAGAAATGGTTTACAGAGAGCCTGAATCTAACGAAGAAAAGGAAATTTCGACGGGGGCCGTGCTGCACGTCTGCGCTGTTTTCTCCTTTGTAATGTGTACTTGAAGGGGGGAGTTATGATGACCTCCTATAAAAAGGAAAGAGAACTCTGGAAAAGAATGTCCTGCGCAGCCGTAGATAAGGTGGGTTCTTTTAATGAACCTTTGAAAGAAAATATATTTTAGAGTCCGAATAGGATCAAGCCGAACTATGGACTATTTGTATGTAGTGTACCCCCAGTGCCGCCCAAGGTATTTTAAGGGCGTAATTATGTACGCGAGGTACATATGATACTACCTTATGTGGCAGTCGACATGGGAGTAAGTGCTAATTGAGCTCAGGTTCCTCTGAGCTACCGCATTGTAGTGCAGGCCGGACACGTTTAATAGTGTATGTGGTCTTGTCGACCGATGAACTGTTCGGCTTGAATAACCCACTTTGGACCTGGGCCACTAGGGCCGCAATGTCTTCCTCTGTATGGAGGGAGCGCTCCATGTTTCCGTTGACTGTGATAACGCCGCGTGGTCCGGGCATTTTGAACTTTGATTAAGCATAATGTGGGACCGCATTAAAGTGGGCGAAGGTCGTTCTTCCGAGTAGTGCATGATAGCCACTTCCGAAAGGAGCGATGTCGAAGATTAACTCTTCGCTTTGGAAGTTATCAGGAGAGCCGAATACGACCTCCAATGTTAATGAGCCCGTGCAGCGGGCTTCTACGCCTGGTATCACTCCTTTAAAGGTAGTGCTGCTGGGCTTAATTATTGATGGGTCTATCCCCATCTTGCAGATAGTGTCTTGGTATATCAGATTGAGACTGCTGCCGCCATCCATAAGGACTCGAGTAAGATGATATCCATTAATTATAGGATCCAGCACTAGGGCCGCTGTCGTGGAGTTGTCACGGTAGTTGTCCTAAGAGAAGGACTTAGTAGTAGGGCCATTGCGACGTAGTTAGCTTAAAGGGGTTAAAACGGGACAAAAGACATGGGAAGTTTATACTGGTTCGGCCCCTTGCTGTGAGGGTAAAACCTAATCTAGTTTGAGGTTGTATTGCTAGGGAGTGAATACGCTAGCCTTGGTTTTGATATGTTGTTTCTTGCCCTAAGCCGCTGCCGGGTCATCCCTTATATACACGGGTTGACACTCTGCGGCTTACAGAGTCCCGGCCGGCTCATACAAACGTGTCTGGCCCGGTGACTTATCTTTACATGCCTTACGGTACAAGTCAAACATACATGGTGGTTTACACTTACGGGCCTTAAGCCGCTCTGGGTTTTGGGCCCTTTATATGTTTATCTTCTTGAACCGCCATCTTCAACATGCTCCTGGGTTTGGCCCATGAACCGCCATTGGGGTAACCCGGCCCCTCCTGGGCGGGTCATATTGAATAGCTATATCCCCAACATTAGGCCCCAGGTTGATTTGAACTAGTTCATGTCAATCTTCTGGGCATGCCTACCCCTCTGGGCATGCCCTCCTGCCTGTGGCCACCTCGTGGAGTCCCAGACATCTACTCCAAGTCTTCTGGATTGCTTTCCATCCAAGAAAGATCATCGCGAAGGTTTCATTCCGTTTGGACTTTGTTTGGTATTCCTTTTCTGCGAAACTCTAAAATAGGCAAAAAAACATAAACTGGCATTGGGCCTTCGGTTAATAGGTTAGTCCCAAAAATAATATAAAAGAGCATAATAAAGCCCATTAATCATCCAAAACAGATAATATAATAGCATGGAACAGTCAAAAATTATAGATACGTTGGAGACGTATCAAGTATCCCCAAGCTTAATTCCTGCTCGTCCTCAAGTAGGTAAATGATAAAAACAGAATTTTTGATGTGGAATCCTACCTAACATAATTACCAATGTAATTTTCTTTATTATGGCATAATGTTCAGATCCGAAAGGTTCAAGTCGAAAGTTTAATATTGACAAAATAATAATACTTCAAGCATACTAACAAAGTAAACATGTCTTCTCAAAATAACACGGCCAAAGAAAGCTATCCCTACAAAATCATATAGTCTGGCTATGCTCCATCTTCATCACACAAAATATTTAAATCATGCACAACCCCGATTTTAGCCAAGCAATTGTCTCATACTTTAGTATTTTCAAACTTTTTCAACTTTCACGCAATACATGAGCGTGAGCCATGGACATAGCACTATAGGTGGAATAGAATGGTGGTTGTGGAGAAGACAAAAGGAGGAATATGGTCTCACATCAACTAGGCATATCAATGGGCTATGGAGATGCCCATCAATAGATAACAATGTGAGTGAGTAGGGATTGCCATGCAACGGATGCACTAGAGCTTCAAGTTTATGAAAGCTCAAAAAGAAACTAAGTGGGTGTGCATCCAACTTGCTTGGTCATGAAGACCTAGGGCACTTTGAGGAAGCCCATTATTGGAATATACAAGCCAAGTTCTATAATGAAAAATTCCCACTAGTATATGAAAGTGAAAACATAGCACACTCTCTATTATGAAGATCATGGTGCTACTTTGAAGCATAAGTGTGGAAAAAGGATAGTAGCATTGTCCCTTCTCTCTTTTTCTCTCATTTTTGGGCCTTTTATCTTTTTTTTGGCCTCCCCTTTTTTTCCTTACACAGGACAATGCTCTAATAATGATGATCATCACACTTCTATTCCTTTACAACTCAAGGATTACAACTCGATACTTAGAACAAAATATGACTCTATATGAATGCCTCCGGCGGTGTACCCATCTTGGATGCCCATTATATTAGGACCAAAGAAAATTACCATGCTGTTCTAAAAGACTCTCAAAATAATGTAAGTGAAGCATGGGAGATCAATTGAAAAACAGTATAACTCAGCCACCTACGGCCTCTCACAGTGATTTGAGATCCTTAACCGTCTGATCAAACTAACCAACGCCCTTGATTGCTCAGTCGTCCCAGCACCTATCGCGATCCATTTTCACCTTCCCACCTATGCGTTCTAGGCTTCCAGCTGGCCCAACGTTGATGGGCTGCTGCTCCCGGGATCTACCTGGGTGTCTTCTCAATAATTGGGCCAAGACTACGTGGCCCATAGCTTTCATTGATAGTCTCTTCACCGCGCACGAGGGAGAGGTTCCTCTCGACCACGAGCCTTCTCCTCTTCTTGCCTAAGAAGCCCCTAAACCTAATCGAACATCTGGCAATGGCGGCAGTGGCTGGAAGCGCCCAGATGGCCGATTGGAGTCGACGGTGACAAGGGTGACTCCGACGATGGTGCATCACGACCTTGGTGACGGTGGAGATCAACGCACGCAGGTGCGCCCAAAATCCCACCTCCACAGCAATGGGATTTTTCTCCCCTTCATGTATCCATGGGGCTCGCCTTCCTCCCCTCGTTGTCGATCATGAGGCGATTGTGCCAGCCGCCCTGGGGGTGAAAATAGAAATCCACAATCACGGAGTCTACATCCAGAAGGACACATCATGATCGCCAAATCACATCTCTCCTGATTCTGACCAATTGCTTACCTATGTCTCTTCACCTTTACATATTTGTATAAAACTTGTCGGTAATCTGAAGGAGATGTTTCCCTTATCAGCGTCGTCAATCTTATCAACATGAGCTCCTGCCCCGATGGCATCTGGGACACGTACCACCAATGGGCGCCAGGATTAGTAATGTTTGACAAATTCTGCAACCCCAATATATTCTTTAAAGAAAAACTTCTTAAGGTGAACTAACTTACTGTATGTGACTTGCAGATGCTGGTGGATTATATTGTTAATATTACAATCACATGTGATGCTGCAACCATTATGAAGATATTGGAAGTTGAGGGTCTAGCAGGGATGGTTATGCCTGATTGCATTCGACAGTCATCGCTATATAACACTAATTAATTTTGGTACTTTAAATTTACTCATGAACATTGCTCCTATACTACATTGTTAGGTGATGCAAAAAGACCATAGTTGGTTGGAACCTTTTCAAGAATGTTATATATTGATAATTGATCTTACACCATGTGCATGATGCATAGAAATAATTTACTTCTATCACGGTTTTCATGTATTGAGCGTTTTAGGTTCTTTCTCTTGCATGGTGGAGTGAGTTGTGTCTTCCTGTTGCTAAAAGTGCATATATTGTTCTTTTTCAGTACTTATATAGTGGTAATCTCTCCATTCTACCAGCCTTATCTCAAGAGTCAAGACGGACGGGCGCCGCAATGCGCGCCTTTATGATCTAGTAATTTCTATAAAATAAAACCACAACCGTGATCTAAAAAGACATAAGTGAGGCACTAGAGCAAAATTATCTAGCTCAAAAGATATAAGTGAAGCACATAGTATTCTAATAAATTCTGATTCAAGCGTGTCTCTCCCAAAGGATGTGTACATCAAGGATCATTGTGGAAAACTAAAAAGCAAAGACTCAGATCATACATGACGCTCCAAGCAAAACACATATCATGTGGTAAATAAAAATATAGTCTCAAGTAAAGTTACCGATAGACGAAGACAAAAGAGGGAATGCCTTCCCAGAGCATCCCCAAGCTTAGGCTTTTTGTTATCGTTGAATTATACCTTGGGGTGCCTTGGGCATCTCCAAGATTAGGCTCTTGCCACTCTTTATTCCTAGTCCACCAAATTCTTACACAAAAACTTGAAAACTTCACAACACAAAACTTAACAGAAAATCTCATGAGCTCCATTAGTATAAGAGAGTAAACCACCCCTTCAAGGTACTATAATGAACTCATTCTTTATTTATATTGGTGTTAAACCTACTGTATTCCTACTTCTCTATGGTTGATACATCTCCAACGTATCTATAATTTTTTATTGTTCCATGCTATTATATTATCCTTCTAGGATGTTTTATGGGCTTTATTATACACTTTTATATGATTTTTGGGACTAACCTATTAACCCAGAGCCCAGTGCCAGTTTATGTTTTTCTCCTGTTTTAGAGTATCACAGAAAAGGAATATCAAACGGAGCCCAATTGACCTGAAATTAACGGAGGTTTTTGACCTAAAGAAGCCCAGGAAGTGCCGGAGGGGGACGAGAAGACCCACAGGCTGCCCACGAGGGTGGGGGGCGCGCCCCCCTACTGGGCATGCCCCTGCCCCGTGGACAGCCCGTAGATCCCCTTTGCTTGGTCCCGACTCCAACACCTCCTATATATACTGAAACCTGCGGAAAATAACCTAGATCGGGAGTTCCGCCGCCGAAAGCCTCCGTTGCCACCAAAAACCAAACTAGACCCCGTTCCGGCACCCTGCCGGAGGGGGAAACCCTCACCGATGGCCATCTTCATCATACCGGCGATCTCATGACGAGGAGGGAGTAGTGCACCCTCGGGGCTGAGGGTATGTACCAGTAGCTATGTGTTTGATCTCTCTCTCCCTCGTGTTCCTGAGATGGCACGATCTTGATGTATCGCGAGCTTTGCTATTATAGTCTGATCTTATGTTGCTTCTCCCCCTCTACTCTCTTGTAATGGATTGAGTGTTCCCTTAAAGTCATCTTGTCGGATTGAGTCTTTAAGGATCTGAGAACACTTGATGTATGTCTTGCATGTGTTTATCTGTGGTGACAATGGGATATCACGTGATTCACTTGATGCATGTTTTGGTGATCAACTTGCGGGTTCCGTGACCTTGGGAATCTATGCATAGGGGTTGGCACACGTTTTCGTCTTGACTCTCCTATAAAAACTTTGGGGCACTCTTTGAAGTTCTTTGTGTTGGTTGAATAGATGAATCTGAGATTGTGTGATGCATATCGTATAATCATGCCCACGGATACTTGAGGTGACAATGGAGTATCTAGGTGACATTAGGGTTTTGGTTGATTTGTGTCTTAAGGTGTTATTCTAGTACGAACTCTATGGTAGATTGAACATTACTGCGGACTCTTGAATAGATCGATCAGAAAGAATAACTTTGAGGTGGTTTCGTACCCTACCATAATCTCTTTGTTTGTGCTCCGCTATTAGTTACTTTGGAGTGACTCTTTGTTGCATGTTGAGGGCTAGTAATATGATCCAATTATGTTATCCTTGTTGAGAGAACTTGCACTAGTGAAAGTATGAACCCTAGGCCTTGTTTCCTATCATTGCAACGCCGTTTACGCTCACGTTTACCACTTGCTACCTTGCTATTTTTATATTTTCTTATTACAACAACCTATATCTACCATCCATATTGTACTTGTATCACCATCTCATCACCGAACTAGTGCACCTATACAGTTTACCATTGTATTGGGTGTGTTGGGGACACAAGAGACTCTTTGTTATTTGGTTGCAGGGTTGTTTGAGAGAGACCAGCTTCATCCTACGCCTCCCACGGATTGATAAACCTTAGGTCATCCACTTGAGGGAAATTTGCTACTGTCCTACAAACCTCTGGACTTGGAGGCCCAACAACGTCTACAAGAAGAAGGTTGTGTAGTAGACATCAAGCTAGGGGCGTTAAGCGATAGCGCTTGTTGGGAGGCAACCCAACTTTATTTTATTTTCTTTGATTTTGCTTCTGTTTAGGAATAAATATTACATATAGCTTCTGTTTAGGTGTGGTTTTATGTTTTAATTAGTGTTTGTGCCAAGTAGAACCTTTGGGAAGACTTGTGTGAAGTTTATACGATCTTTCTGTAAAAAACAGAATCGTTAGCGCTTGCTATAATAGTCACCAGATTTTACAGGAGCGTGCTATTTAGTTGATTCTTTTTGAAGATGATTAATAGACAAATTCCTCACGTTTACCAATTTATTTCAATTTTTTTGGAGTTACAGAAGTATGCGAAAGTTACAGATTACTACAGACTGTTCTGTTTTTGACATATTCTGTTTTTCGTGTGTTGTTTGCTTATTTTGATGAATCTATGAGCAGTATTGGGGAGTATGAGTCATAGAGAAGTTGGAATACAGTAGGTTTAACACCAATATAAACAAATTATGAGTTCATTACTGTACCTTTGAGTGGTGGTTTGTTTTCTTATACTAACGGAGCTCATGAGATTTTTGTCTAAGTTTTGTGTTGTGAAGTTTTCAAGTTTTGAGTATTGCTTTGATGGACTATGGAACAAAGAGTGGCAACAACCTAAGCTTGGGGATGCCCAAGGCACCCCAAGGTAAAATTCAAGGACAACCAAAAGCCTAAGCTTGGGGATGCCTCGGGAAGGCATCCCCTCTTTCGTCTTCATCCATCGGTAACTATACTCGGAGCTATATTTTTATTCACCACATGATATGTGTTTTGCTTGGAGCATCAATTTAGTTTATTTTGTTTTGCTTGATGTTTGAATAATATCCCAAGATCTGAAGTTCTTAAATGTTAGAGAGGATTCACATAGTTACATAATTATTCAACTACTCATTGATCTTCACTTATATCTTTCGAAGTAGTTTGTTATTGCTCTCATGCTTCACTTATATCCTTTTGAGAGTCTATTAGAACAACATGGTAATGTGCTTTGGTTATAAAACTAGCCTTCACATGATAGGCATCCAAGATCAATGTAGTAAAAACTTTCATACTAAGTGCGTTGAATATGATGAGAAGTTGGATGCTTGATAATTGGTTTGAGATATGAGGATAGTGATATTAGAGTCATGCTAGTGGAGTTATTATGAAATTGAGAAATACTTGTGTTAAGGTTAGTGATTCCCGTAGCATGCACGTATGGTGAACCGCTATGTGACGAAGTTAGAGCATGAGGTATTTGTAGAGTGTCATCCTTTGTGTGGAGGTCGGGGGCGCGCGATGGTTAACTCCTACCAACCTCCCCCCTAGGAGAATGCGTTGAATGCTTTGTTTTGATGACTCGTAATTTTTTGCAAGAAGTATATGCGTTCTTATGACTAATGTTGAGTCCATGGATTATACGCACTCTCACCCTTCCACCATTGCTAGCCTCTCTTGTATCACGCAACTTTCATCGGTACCATACATCCACTATATATCCTTCCTCAAAACATCCACCATATACCTTCCTGAAAACAGCCACCATACCTACCTATCATGGCATTTCCATAGCCATTCCGAGATATATTGCCATGCAACTTTCCATCGTTCCGTTCATATGACACACTTCATATTGTCATATTGCCATGCATGATCATGTAGTTCACATTGTATATGTGGCTAGGCCACCATGCATAATTTTTCATATATGTCACTCTTGATTCATTGCACATCCCCGTACACCGCCGGAGGCATTCATATAGAGTCATACTTTGTTCTAGTATCGAGTTGTAATATAAGTGTGATGATCATCATTATTAGAGCATTGTCCCATGTGAGGAAAGGCTAAATAAATAAAGCCCCTCCAAAAAAAATTAAAAAATAAAGGGGGAAGGCCAAAGAAAAAGAAAGGCCCAAAAAAGAAAAAAAAAGAAAAGGGACAATGCTACTATCCTTTTCCACACTTGTGCTTCAAAGTAGCACCATGTTCTTCATGATAGAGAGTCTCATGTTTTGTCACTTTCATATAATAGTGGGAATTTTCATTATTGAACTTGGCTTGTATATTCCAACGATGGGCTTCATCAAATGCCATAGGTCTTCGTGAGCAAGCAAGTTGGATGCACACACACTTAATTTCTTTTGTTGAGCTTTCATACATATTAGCTCTAGTGAATCCATTGCATGGCAATCCCTACTCATTCACATTGATATCTATTAATGGGCACCTCCATAGCCCATTGATACGCCTAGTTGATGTGAGATATCTTCCTCCTTTTTGTCTTCTCCACAACCACCACTCTATTCCACCTATAGTGCTATGTCCATGGCTCACGCTCATGTATTGCGTGAAAGTTGAAAGGTTTGAAAGAATAGAGTATGAAAACAAGTGCTTGGCTGAAACCGGGGTTGTGCATGATATGAATATTTTGTGTGATGAAGAGGGAGCATAGCCAGACTATTTTATTTTGTAGGGATAACTTACTTTAGCCATAGTATTTTGAGAAGACATGATTGCTTTGTTAGTATGCTTGAATTATTATTATTTCTTATGTCAACATAGACTTTTGTCTCGAATCTTTCGGATCTGAACATTCATGCCACAATAAGGAAAATTACATTGAGAATTATGTTAGGTAGCATTCCACATCAAAAATTCTGTTTTTATCATTTACCTACTTGAGGACGAGTAGAAATTAAGCTTGGGGATGCTTGATACGTCTCCAACGTCTCTATAATTTTTTATTGTTCCATGCTATTATATTATCCTTCTAGGATGTTTTATGGGCTTTATTATACACTTTTATATGATTTTTATGACTAGCCTATTAACCCAGAGCCCAGTGCTAGTTTATGTTTTTCTCCTGTTTTAGAGTATCGCAGAAAAGGAATATCAAACGGAGCCCAATTGACCTGAAATTTAACGTAGGAAGTTTTTCGACCTAAAGAAGCCCACGAAGTGTCGGAGGGGTACGAGAAGACCCACGGGCTGCCCACGAGAGTGGGGGGCGCGCCCCCTGCCTCGTGGACAGCCCGTAGACCCCCTTTGCTTGGCCCCGACTCCAACACCTCCTATATATACTAAAACCTCCGAAAAATTACCTAGATCGGGAGTTCTGCCACCGAAAGCCTCTGTTTCCACCAAAAACCAATCTAGACCCCGTTCCGGCACCCTGCCGGAGGGGGAAACCCTCACCGGTGGCCATCTTCATCATCCCGGCGTTCTCATGACGAGGAGGGAGTAGTCCACCCTCGGTGCTGAGGGTATGTACCAGTAGCTATGTGTTTGATCTCTCTCTCTCTCTCTCGTGTTCTTGAGATGGCACAATCTTGATGTATCGCGAGCTTTGCTATTATAGTTGGATCATATGTTGCTTCTCCCCCTCTACTCTCTTGTAATGGATTGAGTTTTCCCTTGAAGTTATCTTGTCGGATTGAGTCTTTAAGGATTTGAGAACACTTGATGTATGTCTTGCATGTGTTTATCTGTGGTGACAATGGGATATCACGTGATTCACTTGATGTATGTTTTGGTGATCAATTTGCGGGTTACGTGACCTTGGGAATCTATGCATAGGGGTTGACACACGTTTTCATCTTGACTCTCCTATAGAAAATTTGGGGCACTCTTTGAAGTTCTTTGTGTTGGTTGAATAGATGAATCTGAGATTGTGTGATGCATATCGTATAATCATGCCCACGGATACTTGAGGTGACAATGGAGTATCTAGGTGACATTAGGGTTTTGGTTGATTTGTTTCTTAAGGTGTTATTCTAGTACGAACTCTATGATAGATTGAACGTTACTATAGACTCTTGAATAGATCGATCAGAAAGAATAACGTTGAGGTGGTTTCGTACCCTACCATAATCTCTTCGTTTGTTCTCCGCTATTAGTTACTTTGGAGTGACTCTTTGTTGCATGTTGAGGGCTGGTAATATGATCCAATTATGTTATCCTTTTTGGGAGAACTTGCACTAGTGAAAGTATGAACCCTAGGCCTTGTTTCCTATCATTGCAACACCGTTTATGCTCACGTTTACCACTTGCTACCTTGCTATTTTTTATATTTTCTTATTACAAAAACCTATATCTACCATCCATATTGCACTTGTATCACCATCTCTTCGCCGAACCAGTGCACCTATACAATTTACCATTTTATTGGGTGTGTTGGGGACACAAGAGACTCTTTGTTATTTGGTTGCAGGGTTGTCTGAGAGAGACCATCTTCATCTTACGCCTCCCGCGGATTGATAAACCTTAGGTCATCCACTTGAGGGAAATTTGCTACTGTCCTACAACCTCCGCACTTGGAGGCCCAAAAACGTCTATAAGAAGAAGGTTGTGTAGTAGACATCAATGGTTCATTCCCCCCGATACTACTCATAGATTCATCAAAATAAGCAACACACGAAAAATAGAATATGTCAAAAACAGAATAGTCTGTTGAAATCTGTAACTTTAGAATACTTCTGTAACTCTAAAAATTCTGAAATAAATTGGTGGACGTGAGGAATTTGTCTATTAATCATTTGCGAAAAGAATCAACCTAAAAGCACTTTCCAGTAAAAAATGACAGCTAATCTCGTGAGCGCAAAAGTTTCTGTTTTTTACAGCAAGATCGCAAAGACTTCACCCAAGTCTTCCCAAAGGTTCTACTTGGCACAAACACTAAATTAAACATAGAACCACATCTAAATAGAAGCTAGATGAATTATTTATTACTAAAAAAACAAAAAGCAAAGAACAAAAATAAAATTGGGTTGCCACCCAACAAGCGCTATCGTTTAACGCCCTTAGCTAGGCATAAAAATGCAAATAGATCTAGGTATGATCATCTTTGGTATGCAATTATTCAATTAAACACACATAACCCATAGGAGTTCTTTGTTTTTGTTAATGATCAAACTCCTAGGCAAGAAATCAAGAAATTCATTTGTAGCAAAAGGTTCTTTAATGATATCGAAAAGGTTGGGGTGAACACTTACTGATTTGAGGTCTTCCTTTTCCTTACTAGAAGATTCACCCTTATTTTTAGGGACATATGTAAACCTCGCAACTTTGGTAAGAGGAGGATTTGAGGCAGAAAGAGCGGACCCCAATTTGGTAATAATGTTCTCAAGTTTATCAATTCTGGTGGAATCTTGATCTATCTTCTCATTAACTATGGGTCCCTTCTCCCTAAGATTTTTCAGAGTAACTCCTACCTTAGATCCATATTGGGTAATTTAGTTGTGAATATTTTTATCCAAATTTTTAATTAACTCTACTGTGGCCATTTTATTTTCAATAATATCAAGCCTTTGCATCACATATTCCAAAGTTAACATAGTTCTATTGACCAAAAGTGGTGGTGGGCCTAACAAGTCTATCATAGCATTATAAGAATCAAAAGTATGGCTTCCCAAGAAATTCCCACCGGTAATAGTGTCAAGAACTTATCTATTCCAAGGAGTGATGCCTACATAAAAATTGCAAAGAAGAACGGAAGTGGATTGCTTCCTGGTAGATCTATCTTGAGCATTACAAATTCTATACCAAGCATCTTTTAAATTTTTTCCCTCCCTTTGTTTAAAATTGAGAACTTCATTATCGGGAATGTTAACAATGATAGGAGGACTAGCCATGAGGGCGAAACAAACAAAATAACACACTGACGCACAAGAAGCGAGCGAGAAACGGCAAAGAAAAAGGCAAAGGTTTTCGAAAATCATTTTGGAAGTGGGGGAGAGGAAAACGAGAGGCGAATGGCAAATAACGTAAAGCAAGGGTGAAGAGTTTATGATGGGTACTTGGTATGTGATACGTCTCAAACGTATCTACTTTTCCAAACACTTTTGATATTGTTTTGGCCTCATTCTTGCATGATTTGGACTAAACTAACCCGGACTGACGCTGTTTTCAGCAGAGCTGCCTGTATGGTTTATTTGTGTGCAGGAAAACGGATTTTTAAGTATCTCAGAAAAATCCACGAAAAATCACAGAAAATCCACGCACCCGAAGGAACCAGGAGCCAGAAGTGGGGCCAGAGGGGGGCCAGGGGGTGGCCAGGCGCCCTGTGGGCGCGCCCCCCTGGGCCGCGCCGGGGGGCCGCCTGGGTGGGTCCCACGCCCCCTGGTGCCCTACTTCGCCTCGTATTTTTACTCCCGACGCAGAAACCCCAGATTAGAAGTTCTTTCGCAGTTTTTCGTCGCGGAGCCGCCGCCACCCTCTGTTCTTCCTCGGGAGGGCTAATCTGGAGGCTGATTTGGCCTCCGGAGAGGGGAGATCGTCGCCATCGTCATCATCATCACCACTCCATCATCCCTCCATGACTTCCCCCTTCATGTGTGAGTAATTCCCCTGCTGTAGGCGAAGGGGATGGTAGGGATTGGATGAGTTAGATCATGTAATAGTTCGTCAGATTGTTGGGGGCATGTTGCCTATCATCTACTATGGTGTTTATCATCTTTGCTTCAACTTGTTATTCTTAATGCTTGACACTTAGGGCCCGATTTCCATGATTTCAGATCTGAACCATATGTGTTTGTATGAATATATTTGAGTTCGTGATCCTATCTATGAGTTGTTTGCACCTGTTACGGTCCGGAACCGGCGATCCCAAAAGTGACAGCTTGGGACACCAAAGGGGATGGTCCGTAGTTTGAGGATCACATGTATCCATTGAGTTCATTGCTTTGTTCCGGTGCTCTTTGACAGGAGCACCTTAGTCTCCATTAGTTCCTTTTGGCCCCGTTCGTAGCGGGATGGTAGGACAAAAGATGTTGTGCAAGTTCTTATTGCAAGCACGTACAACTACCTATGGGATACATGCCTAATGTTTGATATTTGCCTAGATGATCATTACTTTTTGGTGTGCCGTGCCCCAAGTTAGAATCTATCTCATCCATGCAGCGCCCAACCATCCATCTCCCTAGCCTACAGTATTTTAAACCTTGCTGGTTACTAGTCGCTACTTTTGCTATTTACTTTGCTATCTACTGTTGCTATTTACTTTTTACTGTTACTTTCACTATCACTATCATCACTATCATATCACTGTTACCACTTATCTTTTGTTGCAAGTAAGTATATTTCAGGTGCAGTTGAATTGACAACTCAACTATCAAAGCTTATAAATACTCTTTGGCTCCCCGTGTGTCGAATCAATAAATTGGGTTATTCTTACCCGCGAAGACTATCTCGATCCCTTACGGTTGAGGGTTATCAAGTACCGTTTTCTGGCGCCGTTGCCGGGGACCATAGCAATATTTACAAGTCTACTTGAGGTATTCTACCTGCTGCACTTTATCCACTATGGGTAAGAAAGGAGACCCCAAGGTTCCGATCTTACTATCCACTACAAGAAGAGGTACTGCTCTGAGCACTAGTGCTACACTTGATTCACCTTCCGTTATGAGTAAGTTTGCCTCACCACCACCACATGATGCTCCTACTGAATCTATTACTATGTATGATACTCTTGATGATGCTTCTACTACTTTTGATGATATTAGTTCGCTTGGTTATGCTCTTGAGAAACAAATTGCTGCTGCTGCTAAAAAGTCTGGAATAGAACTCCCTGTTACTCGCTACCCTATTGGTGAAACTTATGATTATCCTGATTTGAGTAAACTCAAGGAGAGTCTCCTTGATGATGATTACTATATACTTGATGAAGATTTATGCAGGGAACTGACAGAGTTTTCCGGCTCTGACCCTGAAGTTATTAAGAAACTATTTGAAAAACACTCTTTGAAGAACAAAACCGTTCCTAATCCTGAATTTGCTACATCTCCTATATGCATTGATGATCTTGATTATAATTTCTATGTTGATCTTTCACTTATACCTATGGTTGAAGCCGACCCCTTTTATGGCAGAGAAAATGATGATGCTATTGCACACCTAACTAAACTTGGTGAGTTGGGTAGCCTGTTTACCACAGATGAGAAGATACGATACTTTTATGTGACCAAGCTTCTTCCTTTCTCCTTGAAGGAGGGTGCTAAAGCATGGTATGATTCACTCCCATGCGGTTCCATTAAGAGTCCTCAGGACTTAGCTCACTCTTTTGTTGATAAGTACTTTCCTACTCACATGCAACATGCTGCTTTATAAAGAATTTATAACTTTAAACAGTTGCAGGATGAGTCCCTCCCTAAAGCTTGGGGGAGGTACTGCGGTCTGATTCGGGCTAGACCAGGACATGAAATCCCTAAGAATGAATTAATCGATATATTCTATGCTGGTCTAACTGATGAATCCAGGTCCTATTTGGACAGTTGTGCTGGTTGTGTTTTCAGGAAAAGAACACCGGACGATGCAGAAGATTTGATGGGCAGGATTGCCAAAAACCATGAAGATTGGTCCGTCCCTGAACCACCTCCACCAACAAAGAAGAGGGGCATGTTTGTTCTGAGCCCCGAGGATATGCGAGAAGCAAAGAAGTCTATTACAGAGAAAGGTATTAAAGCTGAAGACGTGAAGAATCTGCCCCCTATTGAGAAGCTGTGTGAGCCTACTACTCACCCTCCTATGGTAGAGGTACACTCTCTTTTAGATTTCAACGCAAGTGACATCCCTCATGGTAAACCTCCTGATCAATGTTTAGATGAGTTTGATAATTTTATTATGAAACAAAATCATTTTAATGAGAGGATAGAAAGTCAATTGCATGATAATTCCCTTGCTATCAAAAGACTGCTTGATGTTTTAGATAGAACAGTTAATGATGTTCAATGTCTTGTGAAGCATTTTCATATGGTTCAAACTCAGCTTGATCAAATTTCTAATGTGCAAAGAGATTTGCTTGCTAACAATGCCAAACAAGATAATTTGCAGGCTTTCGGGATTAAGACCCGAGGAGGAACTAGCACTCAAGATCCTCTTTATCCAGATGGACATCCGAAGAGAATCGAGCAGGATTCTCAAATGCAGGAAGAAGAAATTGTTGTCTCTCCAAAGAAGAAGAAGAAACATAAAGAGACTGACAATTCTAATGATCCTATTGCAGGTGAAGAGCCAGCTATTGATCCCAACAGTGTATCTATCTCCGATGCTGAGACTGAAGACGGTGCCGAACCTAAAGGTAATGATAATGAGAAGAATGATCCGCCTGAAGCTCGAGAAGAAGAAGCACCTGACAAACGTAAGAGGTACACTAAAGAAGACTTCATCGCAAGAAAACATGGGAAGGAGAGAGAACCATGGGTACAGAAACCCATGCCCTTTCCAAGTAAGTCCATCAAATCTAAAGAAGAAGAGCATTACAATAAGTTTTGTGAATGGATTAAACCTCTTTTTCTTCAAATCCCTTTGACTGATGTTATTAAGTTACTTCCTTATTCAAAATATATGAAAGATATTGTCACTAATAAAAGAAAAGTTCCTAATGATGCAATATCTACTATGCTTGCTAACTACTCTTTCAGTGGCAAGATTCCTGAGAAGCTCGGTGAGCCAGGTATACCCACCATTCCTTGCTCCATAAAGAATAATTATGTCAAAACTGCTTTATGTGATCTTGGAGCAGGAGTGAGTGTTATGCCTCTCTCTCTTTACGAGAGGCTTTGTTTAGAAAAACTAATTCCTACGGATATCTCCCTTCAGATGGCTGACAAGTCAACCGCTGTTCTGATAGGTATTTGTGAGGATGTTCCCGTAGAAGTTGCTAATTGTTTGATTCTTACTGATTTTGTTGTGCTTGACATGCCCGAGGATGGGAGCATGTCCATTATTCTTGGTAGACGTTTCCTTAACACCGTAGGTGCTATTATTGATTGCAATAAAGGGAAGGTTACCTTCCATGTGAATGATAAAGAACACACGGTATATTTTCCGAAGAAGACCGACAGGAGGCATGCCCTCAACTCTATAGAGAATATCGAGACCGTGAAGATTGGAGAATGGGACTGTCCACTACATGTGCCTCACAAATACAAGACTATCATGGTAGGGACAATGTCCATCAAGGTAAAGGTTCAGTGACTACTTCGTAGGAGGTGAGACTTTTTGCTCTATATATCGCTTGTTTGTTGGTAAGACTTGATCAACCTTACTAGTGAACATGTTTTATATGGATAAAAAGTTGAGCTTGTTATGTTTTCATTTGTTTTTAGTTTTGTCCTACTTGCTGTACCAAGTATCTATGTTTTTGAAGCTTCACAATACTACTAACTGCTTCAAGTTTTCAGAGAGTTTCGTAGCTTTTTGAACTTCGAAAAAATTTCAACAGTGAAGTTTTCAGAAAAATTCCAGAAAAATTATAATAAAAATTTCCACATCGGGAGAGACCCGGAAAGTCCTGGGCCAGCCAGGGGGGGCCACCAGTGGCCCAGGCGGCCAGCTGGCGCGGCCCAGCCCCTGGCCGCGCCCATAGGGCGCCTGGGGCCCACATGCCCCCCCTCCAGGTATGTCTTCTTCCTCCCTCTCTCTCTTTCTCCAAAAACTCGAGTTCTAGTCTTGTTCTTGTGTTCTTGCTGTTCTTGGAGGCGATTCTTCGATCTCTCTCTACAGCCCATCATTTGAGCTGAAATTTTGAACAAATACTCCCTGGTATGTGACTCCTCCACCCCTCCAATTAGATTTTTGATTGGTGGCCACATTTGTGAGTGTTTAGTAGTTCTTGGTGCTGTAGAGATGAGCTTGCATGCATGTGTAGAAAGTTATTTTTCAAGTTTTGATGCAAGTTTATGCCTTGGGCAAGTGAGTTGAGTAGTTTGCCTTAGCTCACTTTGTTTTAATCCTCGTTTTTGTAAATTGTAAAAAATATATTCAGAAATGAGTTTGTTAGGAAGGGCAAAAGGGTGGCTTGAGAAGAGGAGGCCCGCACACTCTGATCGAGTTACTAGAGCCGCAGCTTCACCATCGACTGCTAGGGTGAGCTATAATGAAGATCATGTGCCTCTGGAGTTGTTGGAAGACACAAGTCCAGCACGTGCGATGACATTTCCATGTGATGAATTCATGGAAGCTGCGGGAATCAAGGATGAGTTTTATAATCTTTGTGCTAATGCAGGTTTGACATGACTCGTCACGAGCCGTGTTACTCAGTATCAAAAACTCACCTCCAGTTTCATTAACAGTTTTAGATATAATCCTGATTCAGGTGCTATTGAGTTTAAAATTTACAATGATCTTATCACCATGACTTTGGGAAGTTTTTGTGAAGTAATAGTTGTGCCGAACGTTGGGATGACGGCTAGGATGGCCACTCAGCCCTCCGAGCTGAAAACCGTCATCAACTCCCTCTGCAGCATGGGTATGAGGGATATTCATCGGTCGAAGATCTCCAGCATCTTGTTTCCTCACCTCAGGTATTTTGCATATTATATTGCTAGAGGGGTGTTAGCTCCTGACAACACGAGCAGCATTTCTGCTCCGGATATTGCTATCCTGGCAGCAACCCTCTCAGGGAGGTCTGATTATAATCTGGGTGCCTTAATTGCTCGACGCCTTGCTATGAACGGTAACAAGGGGGACTTATATGGTGGCGTTTACGCCACACTTATCTTAGAGCATCTTGGAGGCACCCCACACCCTGATGATACTCCTTTTACTTATTTAAGCTTCGATCTTGCTGCTATGAAGAGGCATAAGTTTATTACCATGGGTTCTGAGCTTGATAACCTTGTTTATATCTTGCGTTTCAGAACTACCGCGGAATGCGAGATCCGTCTACCTGCACCTCTTTTGTTTGATTTTTCTCGCAGGAACTGATGGTCCTTTGATGTTGTTCAGTTCGATGAGTTCATGGTCCAGCATCAGTTTCATAACCCCATGGAGGGGGTTGTGCCCGACGAGGAGAGGCACGGTGAGATACCACATTTTCAGGAAGAGACCGCCACCGAGTTTGGTGAAGGTTCTTCCTCTGTTTGGTGTTCGGAACCTTCCTCGTGGGAGACTCCGAGGAGTTCGGTGTACGCGCCAGCATCCTTCTACGACCCGTGGACTCACCACCACACCCCCGGAGCAGGAGGCTCCTGGGGGCAGTAGCTGCTACCAACTTAGGCCAAAAGCCTAAGCTTGGGGGAGTACGTGCCCTTCTCACTTTTCCATTGTATTATCCGTTTTATTCGCTTTGATCTTTTCAAAGTTTTTGCCCGTTCCTCTTTATTTATCTCTTTGCAAAAACAACAAAAAGAATTTCTCTTTCTTTTGCTTTTATTCAACCTTTGAAAAATCCAAAAAGATTTCCTTTTTCTCTTTAATTTGCTTTGTTTTCAGAGATCAGCTCGAGTCCGTGATGGCATTTGATTATATTTCCTACGTTCGATCGTGCAAGTGACAAGCAGTAATGATGAAGATCGACTGAAGGGAAGCAACAAGGAAGACCGGTATGAACTCTTTTTGTTTCTACTTTTGTACATATGCCTGTACTTATGATCTAGAGACCAGCTTGTAGCGACATAGTGCTATGTTTACAATGCTCTTCCAGTGGTTCATGCTTTCCTTGTGGCTAGTCTCGAATAACTAGAGTATATAATGTGTTGTTGAAATGATCTACATGCATTGCACTGTTCATAGTCTGGTATACTAAGGTGGTATTTCCCTTTAGAGAATTTTTGGATTGACTTGGCACATGCTTACACATGTTTAAGACTAAAAAGTCTACTCTGCCTTGATGATCTTTGAGTTTTAGAATAGTTATATCACTTTCATGCCCGATTCAATGTTTCTTTGTCGCTCTGCATGATTATGACCGTTATTGCTCTCTAGTTGGTCGCTTCCCAGTCTTTTGCTAAACCTCCACCTGTACTAAGCGGACTGACTGCTTGTGCATCCAAAATCCTTAAAACCAGTTATGCCATATGAGTCCACTATACCTTCCTATACATGGTATTTACCTGCCATTCCTAACGAAGACTTTCATGTACCATCTCGAAACTAATCAAAAGCATTTCTCTTTTGTGCCTATGTTTTAGCTCATGAGGAAGTAGTAGTTAATTCATGATCTTTTTAAGTTGGACAAGTTTCACCCCTGGATTGCATGTATAATGTGCAAACCCCTAATACGAAAAGGAACTGGCATTGGGTGCGCCCGGCTCAAAAAGATAATATAACAAACAAACCCTCCTTCACGCTTTGTTCATGAGAAATCAGAAAACTTTGGCAGTGATAAACAAAGGAGATTAAGAGGATGTGATCGTCCTCATGCGGGAGCCGTTCCTCGAGACTTGTCCACTCAAAAAGTGATTGAGTTATCTGCTAGCATTCGTTGACGAAATATGCACTTCTCAAAACATGTTTACTTCTGTTTTTAAAACCAAGAGCTCTGGTACATGTTTAGTTTTTGTTTCTGATCACGGGTTTTCAACTTTGCCAACAAAAGCCACGGTTCGAGAGTCTCACCTTCTTTCTTCAAAGCACCGACTAGGAGAGCATAATTGTCATTCTGAGTGTAATGTGCATTGTCCCAAAGTATTACATTGCCTTCTGCATACTTGTGATATGATTTATTCTGAAATTCTTAGTTCTAGTCTCCTTTAAAACTCTGGAGGAGTCTCTACATTTATGTTTTGCTTCACTCATGGAGGCTAGCGAGATACCACCCTAATATGCTCAAGCTATATGCAATGTGATCTTGTCTTGATTTTCAGTAATATATTATTTACTTTTAAGTATTTGTGACTGGTCACTTGAAAGAAGGATTGCTCCTTGCATTGTCCTCATAAGTACTATTTCAATACTTGCTAAACTCTTTTCGTAGTACATGCTTATATACATCTAATGAAGCAAAAGGGTTTGTCAAAGTTTTCTTTGTCGCGTCCAGTTCGTTGAACTGAATTGCTTGAGGACAAGCAATATGCTAAGCTTGGGGGAGTTGATACGTCTCAAACGTATCTACTTTTCCAAACACTTTTGATATTGTTTTGGCCTCATTCTTGCATGATTTGGACTAAACTAACCCGGACTGACGCTGTTTTCAGCAGAGCTGCCTGTATGGTTTATTTGTGTGCAGGAAAACGGATTTTTAAGTATCTCAGAAAAATCCACGAAAAATCACAGAAGATCCATGCACTCGAAGGAACCAGGAGCCAGAAGTGGGGCCAGAGGGGGGCCAGGGGGTGCCCAGGCGCCCTGTGGGCGCCCCCCCTGGGCCGCGCCGGGGGGCCTCCTGGGTGGGTCCCACGCCCCCTGGTGCCCTACTTCGCCTCGTATTTTTACTCCCGACGCAGAAACCCCAGATCAAAAGTTCTTTCGCAGTTTTTCGTCGCGGAGCCGCCGCCACCCTCTGTTCTTCCTCGGGAGGGCTAATCTGGAGGCTGATTTGGCCTCCGAAGAGGGGAGATCGTCGCCAGCGTCATCATCATCACCACTCCATCATCCCTCCATGACTTCCCCCTTCATGTGTGAGTAATTCCCCTGCTGTAGGCGAAGGGGATGGTAGGGATTGGATGAGTTAGATCATGTAATAGTTCGTCAGATTGTTGGGGGCATGTTGCCTATCATCTACTATGGTGTTTATCATCTTTGCTTCAACTTGTTATTCTTAATGCTTGACACTTAGGGCCCGAGTGCCATGATTTCAGATCTGAACCATATGTGTTTGTATGAATATATTTGAGTTCGTGATCCTATCTATGAGTTGCTTGCACCTGTTACAGTCCGGAACCGGCGATCCCAAAAGTGACAGCTTGGGACACCAAAGGGGATGGTCCGTAGTTTGAGGATTACATGTATCCATTGAGTTCATTGCTTTGTTCCGGTGCTCTTTGACAGGAGCACCTTAATCTCCATTAGTTCCTTTTGGCCCCGTTCGTAGAGGGATGGTAGGACAAAAGATGTTGTGCAACTTCTTATTGCAAGCACGTACAACTACCTACGAGATACATGCCTAATGTTTGATATTTTCCTAAATGATCATTACTTTTCCGTGTGCCGTGCCCCAAGTTAGAATCTATCTCATCCATGCAGCTCCCAACCATCCATCTCCCTAGCCTACAGTATTTTAAACCTTGCTGGTTACTAGTCGCTACTTTTGCTATTTACTTTGCTATCTACTGTTGCTATTTACTTTTTACTGTTACTTTTACTATCACTATCATATCACTGTTACCACTTATCTTTTGTTGCAAGTAAGTATATTTCAGGTGCGGTTGAATTGACAACTCAACTGTCAAAGCTTATAAATACTCTTTGGCTCCCCGTGTGTCGAATCAATAAATTGGGTTATTCTTACCCGCGAAGACTATCTCGATCCCTTACGGTTGAGGGTTATCAGTATGTCTTGACTTGACGTAGATCTCCTCGACAACGGCGCCAGAAATCCTTCTTGCTACCTCTTGAGCATGCGTTGGTTTTCCCTAGAAGAGGAAAGGGTGATGCAGCAAAGTAGGGTAAGTATTTCCCTCAGTTTTGAGAACCAAGGTATCAATCCAGTAGGAGATAGCGCACAAGTCACCTAGTACCTGCACAAACAATCAAGAACCTTGCAACCAACGCGATAAAGGTGTTGTCAACCCCTTCACGGCCACTCGCAAAAGTGAGATCTAATAAAGATAGTAAAGTAAATATTTTTGGTATTTTTGTTGTATAGATTGGAAAGTAAAGATTGCAATATAGTAAACGAGATGCGAAGTAAATAAAGGAGATTCAATATAATAGGAAAGAGACTCGGGGGCCATAGGTTTCAGTAGTGGCTTCTCTAAAGATAGCATGTATCATCCAACGTAAACATATCAGGTGCTATCCATTCCATTTATGTTTTTAGCACGTGTTAATTTCTACAAGGAACAGTTTACCTTTGTCTTGGTCTGCAACATTTTTATGCAGGACAATTATTCAATCCAAAGGTGGTGTTATATCGGGGATATGGAGCATTTGGCAACACTGACATTTGTTTGTACTGTGCCACTCAATGGAACTGGCCGCAGACGCGCCACGTTGAGCCCGAGCCGCCCACCTCCGCGGTCTCCCCTCGTTTCTGAGCCACCATGCTTCCAAAGCTGCCTTCACCTCCGTCCGCCCCTGCCATGTTGAGCCGCCAGGGCTGTATTGAGTCTCCGATCAGCTTTGTTGAGCCGCCCCTGCTGCGTTGAGCCGCCAAGGCCGTATTGAGTCGCCGGGGCTGTATTGAGTCGCCAGTCAACTTTGTTGGTCCCTGCCATAGCTTCCGGACAAATCAGGTGAATTCTGTCCAGTTAATTTTTATTGATATGTTGTTATTCTTTAAAAGAAAAATTACTCTGCCTTGCAATATTGATTATGCAGGACAATTAGCACTACAAGAACGATTGTCATGCCATGGGTATAAAGCTCAAGCCAATATTGGCATGCACCAGTATCCGATTGTACCACATTGTTCAACAAATATGTGTGCAAAAACTCTGAAAAGCGAGTCATGATATATTATCAGCCTCTGCCTGCACCGGATGGCTCAACAAACAGGCGCACAAGTTTCCGCCAGTATGATTTAGTTAAACTTTAACAACCAGTCGGGATGAATCATCAGCTGGGTTATTGACATGGCTCATACGGGATCATTTATAACCCGCCAAGCTTCAACATATTACAGCGTTCCGCTGTTCAATTATATGTCGGTTTATGTCACGGTCAAATATGGAGAATCTCAAGACAGCTCCTCGAGTCGTCTTAAGACCCGGGGGCTACAATGACATGGCTAGGCAAAATTGGCCAGGTTTTAGTGAATTCAAGAACTCCGGGTCATTGGAGGGAAAATAACCTGGTCCCGGAGGCTACTGCCCTATTGGTGAAAATTTCAAGGCCGTTAGAAAATTTCCGGCTTACAAAGTGTATGACAATCGCAAATTCCCGGCTCAATGAATGAGTTCCGGGTCATCAAAAAAAGATTCCGGTTCAAAATCCGGCTCAAGGAAAATCTAATTCCTACAAAGCTTTGAAGCTCTCAATATCCGGTTTAAAATCCCGGTTCAAGAAGAATTTATCTCTTGCAAAAAGTTAAAGGTTGCCAAAGAGGACCTGCTGCCATGATGCGTGGTTCAAACATGGGTATCCTGCCTTATTGGCTTATCACATTATTGGTTGTTTGGGGGCTTCCTGCTCATTGAGCATAATTGTGACTACCCTTTGATCCGGCTTATACGCCTTGTTACAATCACTTGGGGGCTTCCTGCTCATTGAGCATAGCTGTGACTACCCTTTGATCCGGCTTATATGCCTTGATTACATATTACTTGGGGGCTTCCTGCTCATTGAGCATAGCTATGACTACCCTACTGATCCGGCTTATACGCCTTGACTGAAATATTATTTGGGGTCTCCCTATTAATGAACAGAGCTTTGTTTACCCTTTTAATAGGCTTGGACACTAGGTGTATTCACCAAAAAACTGGGTTATCCTACCTTTGTATGCTTGCCACTCCGACTAGGTAATCTTGGAATGACTCACCGTACTCTTGACAGTCAATCTTACAAAGACCCTGAACTGGTCAAAGTTAAAATGGCGATTGGTCATGTGAGGCCCGGCTTACAGGTTTGAATGAAGGATTAACTCAGTGGCTGTGCAGCCCTTTGAAAGCACTTGATATTGAGGCTCGGCAGCCTATGAAAGCCTTATCTTTTCTGATTTTACTTGACGCATTGCTTTGGTTTATATTTTTGTGCCGTATTGACATATGGCTTAAAAAGATTCAGCCCATGTAGCCTTCATCTTTATGGCTCATATTTGAGCGTATACGGAGTTTGATAACCTGGTCTGGCTTTGGACGATAAGTCACCAGTATATTGTGATTGTGCACTTGGAGTTATGCGCTCTAAGTTTTTGGGCTATCACCCTCGCCGTGTATGGCGTTGTAAGCCGGTAGTATGAACTGATTTCACAGGCCACGTAGCCTTGCTTAAATGACTCATCTTTGAGCATTTTTGGGTTTGATAACCCGCCCCAATAGCAGACGTTAAGTCGCCAGGATATCTTTGCCTTGAGAAATCAAAATTATGATATTGCATGCCTACGGGTCAATACCCGCAACGGATTATAATTATTGAGGTATCACCAAGATGTCAATCTCCAGGTATGTTTTTCAATAATGGTATGAATATTTTGGGTTTGGTAACCCGCCCTGGCTTTGGACGTTAAGTCACCAGTATATTTTGGATTGCGCCATTGGAATCATGCGCTTATAAATCATTGGATTGTTACCCTCATTGGATATGGTGATGTAAGCCGGCAGTATGAGCCAATTCTACATGTATGATTTTCCTGGTTATATAAATATGCGAGGTTTGATAACCCGCACTGGCTTTTGACTTTAAGTCGCCAGTATATTTAGGCTTGAATGGCTTTAATTCTAGCCTTTTTCCATAATTGCATAAGACTATATTATGTTTGGGTTGTTACCCGCCCTGGCTTTTGATGATAAATTGCCAGGGCATATGTTGTTTAAAACTTCAGGCACGACATGTAGAGCTATGACTTACATAAATGATTAAGTTCAAACCCATCATCTGGCCATCTGAAGATTTTGCCAGGTTATTCTGCTCCGGGTTATATTACTCCATGTTGAGTTTATTAAGGCTATAATCCGCCGGGTTACAAAAATCCCGGATTACAATGAATGCGCATTAAGTCGCCATCGGCCAAGAGCCAGTGAGTATTTAACTCTGGATTTACTTGTCAAACAGACAAGATCTTGTGATTGTTTTCATACCAGATTATATTATTCCAATCTTTAGTAACCAACATGGCTGGATTTCTATTCTGGTTTTCAATACCCAATATTATGATTGAGGTTTTCAAAGCCGCTTAAGAGCAATGGTTATTATTTATTTATCCAAGAATAATGTCTCACAACAAAGAGCATGGTTCAATATTGAATATGCAAAGACTTTTTGCGATACCGTCCGAACAATGGATATGGTTTATTTAGTCCCGAGTCGCTGCAGGCATACGACCCGACACTTGGGGGCTACATTATTCAAATCATGATTATTTCAAATATGGAAGTCCCTTGTCGCTGCAAACATGCACCATGACACTTGGGGGCTAATGCAAAATCATTTTTTACTTGCCTTATTGAAGACCCGACTCATCACATTGTAATGAGCCGGCCCTTGGGGGCTACCAATTGCTCCTATCAAAAAATTCTAAGTACACAAGCCTTAATCCATTATATTGAAAGGTTCCACTGCTTAGTTGGTAGAGTACAAGGCTCTTAACCTTATGGTCGTGGGTTCAAGCCCCACGGTGGGGGCTACATCATATGATGTTATTTTCAATGAAGTATATATAAAGTCCCAGCTCAGTATTATCTTACTGAGCCGGCCCTTGGGGGCTACAGGTTGCTACTCAAATCTACATGATCATATTTACAAAGTCCCTGCTCATTATTGCATAATGACCCTGCACTTGGGGGCTACACATGGGAAGTTTAAAATGTGCAGTTTATGATTGGCGGCTTACATAAATGACTAGGAATTCTCCAAGTTGCAGAATTTATGTTAAAGCAAGTCTTACCATATCACTATGTTCTCCTCTTAAGACTTGGGGGCTACAGGTGATATGCATATAAGGGAAATACATCTTCAAGTTTTCGGCTTTGAGCAAACCAGGTGTCATATTTTTTAGTGGAGAAATTGGCAAAGTTTATCTCCTCTAAAGATATTCATAAGAAAGGCCCAATAGCCGACTTAATGATTGGAAGTTATATTTACAAGTGCAAGCACCAAGTCATCACAGGGAATAAGGACTTGGCCTGAAGAGACTCAGGAAGACCAATTATGTGACCCGGCGTCTGTAGCAATCATGACCCGGTATGGTCAAATTCTATAACCCGACAATTTTGGTGATCACAACTCGCCAGCCTCTACATCCTCAAGCCGGCAGATCATCAGATTAGTATCTTGAGTCCAATATTTTTATTAAGTCGGCACTTTGGAAGCTGACTCAGGTGGATTATTTCTTATAATATTTCTCTACAAGAGACCAATGTCAGCAAATTGACTCTGAAGCTGGCCTGTTCTCCCAGATTTTTTTAAAAGAAGCATCTGGATTTTGTGCATTGGCAAAGTTTGAACATATCTGCTAAAGGAGACTTACTATGAACTCATGGATACGTATCAAGAATGAAATGACAAGGACTTAAGGATGATCAGGTGCCAGTTCAGAAAAACTTTTAACCTAGAGCACAACCTGTGAAATTTGTTCTGGTGTTTATTTTGCAGGATCAGTTTAACATGGATAAATCCAAATTAAACTGGGGACTAATGTCGGGGATATACCCCATGGTGTAAGCCGGCCTGATGTATGACCCACCCGGAGCTTAGCGACTCACAGGTGACCCGCCCGGAGCTTGGCGACTCACGGGTAACCCACCCAGAGCTTGGCGACTTACTGGTCGTGGCGACTCACTGATGACCCCGACGGCGGGTCAGATGGATGACAAGGCCCAAGGCCCAGAAGGCCGGCTCATGTTATGGTGGGCCGGCTTAAGAGGAAAGGCATGATGAATATTTGCCTTACAAGGAATCAAGACCCGGACTTGTATCCGGCTTGTAATAGAACATAGACTAGTCCTAATCCTACTAGGACTCCATATGTAACCCGCCCCTCCAACTTATATAAGGAGGGGCAGGGCACCCCAAGAGGGACAGACTAAATAATCTCGAGGGCTAGACACAACAGCCGGTTTATACGGCGACTCCCTTATGAGCATACGGAATAAGACCTAGCCACAAACAACATGTAGGGTTACTACCAGATGATGTTTCCCGGGGCCCAAAGTTGTCTAAACCCTTTTCTTGTGTGTTACCCGCCTCACATCTCTCGATTCCGATCAACCCCGTTCAAGATACTACCTAGTTGCGTTGTCCTCATGACAAGTCCTCACACTAGGACATCTGCCGTGACAAATCCACGACAAGTGGTCTCCTCCTGCTGCTCCGCACTTACGACGATCTTCGCCCTCAGCAGGTCGCGCTCAACCCGGTGCTTCGCATTGCTCTCATTTAGTTGCCGGATGACGCTGGTAGCCTGTTCAAAGGAGGCTTTCATGTCGTCCTACAACCTCGCCCAACCGGAGATCTGATCCATTTGGCTATGGATGGTCGCATGCATACACCTGTAAGAGTCCTCGCCTCCCCACGAGACATTTTCCCAGGCCGCCATGGCGTGGGAGAACATCTCTACTGCATTCGTGGTACGGCGGGACATCTCTTCTGCTTC
This sequence comes from Secale cereale, assembly GCA_902687465.1. Taxonomy (NCBI): domain Eukaryota; kingdom Viridiplantae; phylum Streptophyta; class Magnoliopsida; order Poales; family Poaceae; genus Secale; species Secale cereale. The sequence continues at coordinate 600,710,670 of LR738714.1, forward strand.
CGCGGCATGGCCGGACAAGTTTGCTGCATCGACCGTGCTGCGGGACCTCTGTGTTGCTTTGGCGGTGCGGCGGGACCTCTGTACTGCTACGACCACGCGGCGGGACATGCCAGATGCGTTCACGGCGAGGCGGGACATATCACGTGCTTCCGCTTCCATGCTCGCATCTCTTTGGTGGAAATCTCTCGACCCAGAACTCACGCTGGCCATGGCAGCCACAAGGGAATGTTGAGGCATGACTTGTCTGTTTTTGGGGATAAGGAGTTGAGGAGGAATGTGCAGTCATTTTGGAGTAGGAGTATTTATAACCAAGTACTAATACACTCCTAGTGGGAAACCATTTAGGTTTAGATCGGCGTGAATAGGTTTGCAATTTGGAATGTGACGGGACGCGGGCTCAAAATTTACTGACGGTTATAAGTGCGGCACTATTCCCAGAAGAATGTGGAATGTGACGGGACGCGGGACATGGGCACGTACGCCTTCTTGGCCGCGTACGTGGCGTTTGCACCATAGGGTGCACCACAATAGGCAACATCCGCACACGTCTTGTTCCAAGAATTGTGCGCGCTCATTATTACCATCGTGCACGCTTCTTTTAATTAGAATGTGTGTGCCCGTCTAGCGCACACACGTTGATCTATCTAATTGTTTCAGTTTGTTGTGGCTAATCGAAAACAGTTCATCCGTGTGAAGTGTATCCCATCAATCGCAGGCCCTTTTTTTTTGCTAATAATCGCAGACACTTTGATCTGGTTGACCCGTTTCTGTTCTGTTGCCTAATCGCAAACAGTTAATTCTTCTGAAGCGTATGCCCTCAATCGCACACACCTTTATCTAGCTGCCCATTTCTATTGTTCCTCCTCATAAAAAACAGTTCATCCGAGTGAACCATATGCTGTATATCGCACACGCCTTCATCTGGTTGCCCATTTCTTTTGTTCCTCCTCATCGCAAACAGTTAATTGAATTGAACCGTATGCCCTGCATCGCACACGCAACTAAAATCTGTGCCGTGTTTGATGCATCCTCCATCGCAAACGTTTTGCACCTTTTTTGACGGTTTTTTTACACCCACGTTTGTGATTATGGAATAGCACACAGTTTCATCGAAGGTCTCTGATCATAGTGTCGCGTTAGCAGCATCATACAGTAGTGAGGCTAAACATCAACCAAATATATCCATGGCAGCCAAAATAATCTCCAAAAGATAGCTTCAATATACATGTTTAAGCACGCTAGTAAAGCAAAACAAGTGGAAAGGTGTGTTAACTGCAACAGGCCTAACATTTAACAACAAGCAAACATAGTCATTCAAACTGGTATTGTGCCGGTCTAAGTACATTGGTTATTGTTAAATAAAAATGGGAAGGCATGGTAACTACAAGATGCAGCAACCAAATGTTGTCATTCATAGTGGTATTGTTGAAACTGGTATTGATGAAATTGAACTGCACAGTTCATACTTGCACATATAGAACATCACATTGTGAATAACTAGAATAAACAAGGCATACTACGAACAACAGAAGATATCATTTGAAACTGGACATATGCTAACTACAAACAACCGAACAATAAAAAAAACTTTAAAAGAGGCATATGCTAGCTATAATAGGCTTAACAGCAAGCAAATATATGCATTCCTATCGGTATGTTTAAAACTTGATTGATGAAATGTACTGCACAGTAAACAATTGCACATATAGAGCATCACATTGTGAACAACTAAAATAAACAAGGCATACTGCAAACAACCAAATACGGCAATTAAAACTGGACATATTCTCACTACACTACAAAAGGGACTCGACAAAACAAATCATGGGTTCCCCCTGTGAAGAGGCACGGCAAAACAAATCATGGGTTTCCTCACTTGTCACAGATGGGCTCGTTCCCGTGGGAAGAGCATGAACCCTTGATGCGCTCTAGGTTGTCGCAGATGGGCTCCTTCCCCTTGGAAGAGCATGACTTTAGGGCGCCCTCCCTGATGTCGCAGACGGGTTCTTTCCCCTTGGAAGAGCATATGGGCTCTTTCCCCTTCGAAGAGCCGGAGAGGGTGCCCTCCTCGTGGTCGCTGTCGATGAGGTCTGACTTGGAAGATATGGATCCCAAGCCAGTGTTGCAGAATGTGTCCTTCAGAAATAACAAGGCTCGATGGCGATGTAGGATGGCAAATTCTTGACAGCGAGCCAGAGGAGATTAGCGGCGGGGCCATGGATGAGATCGACGGCGGTTGAACCCGAGGGGTTGGGGGTGGGCCACTTAGCCTGTGACATAGCCCACGTCAGTCCTCCACTGTCGACGACCTTGATGTCGTAGCCGGCGTCCACGACATACCCGCATACTCTAGCCCACAGATTGAGTGCATGCGGCCAGTAATGGTCGTCAGCTTCCTCGGCGACGTCGGGCAAAGAGACCGCGATGCACCTCTTTTGGGCCAGTCGCTCCTCGAGCTCCACGGGAAGTGTAGCCGGGCTTAGGCTACGACGCTCTAGAGTGGGGGATGGGGATATGTGGGAAAGGGGTCATTTGGCAGGCGTCGTCTAGGAAACTCAGGGAAGCCTGGGTATGGAGATCGGTGGGTAAGCTGCACGGGCAAACCGGTAGATGTTGACAATGGAGGCCTTGCGATGGCAACGATCTTGCTAGGGTTTCGAGCGAGGGAGGAGTGTGTGTGTGCGCGCGCGTGTGCGCGCGCCCGAGGAGGTTTTGGTGTGTGTGTGTGGAGGGGGCGGTGGGTGTGTTTGAGGAAATGACGCGGCTACTAAATGTTTTACTATGAGAGAGTGAAATGCTAGGGATATTGAAAATTTTGATGATGGTGCATCGCACATGGTCCGTAAATAACAACCGTGTCTTATGAAATAGAAAAACCCATGAGGTGGCAGATATTTTCGAGGGATGCAGGCAGGAGCGGGAACAAGAAACATCACACACGATCGAAACATAATAACCGTGTGTTATCAAACAGAAAAAAGTTGTAGGTGGGTACATATTTTTGAGAGGGGAAGCCTCATGGAGCCCAATGTACTGTTCGGATATGCGTGACAGGGGCACCGGCGTGGCACACGGTTAGTGTGAGTGAACTGTGTCTGTTGCATCATCCAACTTGTCTAATGTTATTAAATTTGGCAAAAAATGACACGGGAGAGGGTCAGAACATGAACACACTTGCATGTGGACCAAATATATGTATGAAAAGGGTGGTTTGATGTTCAAATACCAAATGCAAATTTGATGTGGCACCTATCTCGCAAAGCGCATGGTATTGCTTGCCCCCCTCGTGTCAGCAGGAAGGGAATCCTAAGCTATGAATGCATGGCCCCTCATGGAGGTTCACCTAGCAAAGTGCGAACTAGCAGTCCCGCCCCCCCCCCCCACACACACACCCACTTTCAGTCAGTGGACCGGAGAGGCATCTCACCAAGATGGATCGTAAAATGGACCAAGAATAATCCACCTTGGTCTTGCAACCTCTCTCTTGTTGTTGGTCAAAGTGATGGCTATCCATGCGACCCCGGAGATGGGCTAGCTCGCCAATAATCATGCAAGCACCTAGTTCCCGAAGGCAACCACTCCCTAAGTGTGGCCCAAACATATGTATGGAGAGGTGTGTTTGAATGCACAATGGAACAACTTTGATGTGGCACCGTGCTTTCAACCAGAAAATCCCCACACTGAGTGAGAGTTAGTTGACGATGCATATGTATGTCACACCACACTTCAAGCCTACGACGGGGATTCATGCATGCATGCGTGCATAATATGCACTCAAACTTAATTAGATCTGAATCTCAACATGACCTATACTATGATAACACGAACCAAAGGAAGAATCCGCCATGGTAACCTATCTTGTTGTCTATCAAGGTAATCATGGATGTCCACGCGGACCCGCAAATATATAGGCTTGTGATACTTCTCCAACGTATCTACTTTTTCAAACCCTTTTGCCCTTGTTTTGGGCTCTAACTTGCATGATTTGAATGGAACTAACCCGGACTGACGCTGTTTTTAGCAGAATTGCCATGGTGTTGTTTTTGTGCAGAAATAAAAAGTTCTCGGAATGACCTGAAAATCCATGGAGAATTATTTTGGAAAATATAAAAAATACCTACAAGAAGATCTAGACCAGGGGGCCCACACCCTATCCACGAGGGTGGCGACACGCCCCCTGCGCCGTGGGCCCCCTGGTACTCCACCGACGTACCCCCGGAGTCCATATATTCACTTTCGGGGAGAAAAAAATTAGAGAAGAATTATTATCGCATTTTACAAGACGGAGCCGCCGCCAAGCCCTAATCTTTCTCGGGAGGGCTGATCTGGAGTCCGCTCGCGGCTCCTGAGAGTGGAGATCGTCGCCATCGTCATCATCAACCTTCCTCCATCACCAATTCCATGATGCTCACCGCCGTGCGTGAGTAATTCCATCGTAGGATTGCTGGACGGTGATGGGTTGGATGGGATCTATCATGTAATCGAGTTAGTTTTGTTAGGGTTTGATCCCTAGTATCCACTATGTTCTGAGACTGATGTTGCTATGACTTTGCTATGCTTAATGCTTGTCACTAGGGCCCGAGTGCCATGATTTCAGATCTGAACCTATTAGGTTTTCATGAATATAAGTGTGTTCTTGATCCTATCTTGCAAGTCTATAGTCACCTACTATGTGTTATGATCCGGCAACCCTGAAGTGACAATAATCGGGACCACTCCCGGTGATGACCATAGTTTGAGGAGTTCATGTAGTCACTTTGTGTTAATGCTTTGGTCCAGTACTCTATTAAAAGGAGGCCTTAATATCCCTTATTTTCCAATAGGACCCCGCTGCCACGGGAGGGTAGGACAAAAGATGTCATGCAAGTTCTTTTCCATAAGCACGTATGACTATATTCGGAATACATGCCTACATTACATTGATGAACTGGAGCTAGTTCTGTGTCACCCTAGGTTATAACTTCTACATGATGAATTGCATCCGACATAATTCCCCATCACCAATCCAATGCCCAAGAGCTTCTCACATATTGCTTGTAGCTTATTTACTTTTCCGTTGCTACTATCATAAAAACTACAAAAACACTACCGTTACTTTTATTGCTGCTACCGCCACTATCATATTACTTTGCTACTAAACAACCTTGCTGTAGATACTAAGTTTCCAGGTGTGGTTGAATTGAAAACTCAGCTGCTAATACTTAAGAGTATTCTTTGGCTCCCCTTGTGTCGAATCAATAAATTTGGGTTGAATACTTTACCCTCGAAAACTGTTGTGATCCCCTACACTTGTGGGTTATCAAGACTATTTTCTGGCGCCGTTGCTGGGGAGCATAACTCTATTCTTTCAGTCACTTGGGATTTATATCTGTTGATCGCTATGAAGAATTTGAAGGACTAAAAAACAAAGATCTTACCCTCAACTATGAGGGGAGGTAAGGAACTGCCGTCTAGCTCTGCACTTGATTCAACCTCTGTTATGAGTAAACTTGCGACACCTACCCATGCTATTGAATTTGATATGTCGTATGTTCTTGATGATGCCACTTTTCTATGTATGATGAAACTACTTCTATGCCTGATACTGTGTCATTAGGTGAATTTCTAGATGAACAAATTGCTAAGGTCAGGGAGAATGCAAATGTTGAAACTGATAATATTTATGAAAGTGATGATGAAGCTTCTCCCAATAGATATGAATTGCCTGTTGTTCCTGAGGGTTATGTTATGGATGAAGAAACTGCTAGAGACTTTCTGGCTTGCAATGATAGATATGATCTTAAGAAATTATTAGCTAAGCTGAAAGAAAAGTCTTTGAATGCTAGAATGAAACATGACCCTGCTTTCGCTACTTCACCTATCTGTGTTACTAATAAGGATTATGATTTCTCTGTTGATCCTGAGTTAATTACTTTGGTTGAATCTGATCCTTTCCATGGCTATGAGTCTGAAACTGTTGTGGCACACCTTACTAAGTTGAATGATATAGCCACCCTGTTTACCAACGATGAAAAGATTCATTATTACTATATCCTTAAGTTGTTTCCTTTCTCGTTAAAGGGTGATGCTAAGATTTGGTTTAATTCTCTTGATCCTGGTTGTGTGCGTAATCCCCAGGATATGATGTATTACTTCTCTGCTAAATATTTCCCCGCTCATAAGAAACAAGCTGCCTTACGGGAAATATATAACTTTGTGCAAATTGAAGAAGAGTCTCCCACAAGCTTGGGGGAGGCTTCTCCAATTACTTAATGCTTTGCCTGATCATCCTCTTGAGAGGAATGATATACTTGATGTCTTTTATAATGGACTAACCGATGCTTCCAGAGACCACCTGGATAGTTGTGCTGGTTGTGTTTTCAGGGAAAGAACAGTTGATCAAGCTGAATTACTATTGAATAATATGCTGGCCAATGAAAATAATTGGACACTTCCTAAACCAGCCCCTAAGACAACTCGGAAGAAAAGAGGTGTTCTATTTCTCAGTCTTGAAGATATGCAAGAGGCAAAGAAATATATGAAAGAAAAAGGTATTAAAGATGAAGATGCTAAGAATTTACAACCTATTGAAGAAATACATGGTCTTGATAACTCGACACATGTAGTAAAGGTAAATTCTCTTTATAGATTTGATGAAGGTGATATTCCTCATTATAAGTCTGCTAGCCAATGCTTAGATGAGTTTGAGAATTTTATTGTGAAACAAGAAAACTTCAATGCTTATGTTGGTAGACAATTACAACACAATGCTTATATGATTGAATGCTTGAGTGATTATCTGTCTAGAGCTAAAGGTGAACTGAAACTCATTAGTAAACATTTTCCCATGGTTACCACTCAAGTAGAACAAGTACTTAAGGCTCAGAATGATTTGCTCAATGAATTAAATAGTAAGAATAATGACTATGCTGTTAGAGTTGCTACTAGAGGTGGTAAGATGACTCAGGAACCTTTGTATCCTGAAGGCCACCCTAAGAGAATTGAGCAAGATTCTTAGAGAGCTAATTTAGATGCACCTAGTTCTTCTAAGAAGAAGAAAAAGAAAAATGATAGGACTTTGCATGCTTCTAGTGAACCTGTAGATGACACCTGAGAATCCCAATGATATATCTGTCTCTGGTGCCGAGACACAATCTGGTAATGAACATGAACCTAGTGATAATATTAATGATGTTGTTCATGATGATGCTCAACCTATCAATGACAATGATGTAGAGATTGAACCTGCTGTTGATCTTGATAACCCACAATCAAAGAATCAACATAATGATAAGAGAGACTTTGTTGCTAGGAAGCACGGAAGGGAAAGAGAACCATGGGTTCAGAAACCCATGCATTTTCCTCCGAAACCATCCAAGAAAAAGGATGATGAGGATTTTGAGCGCTTTGCTGAAATGATTAGACCTATCTTTTTGCGTATGCATTTGACTGATGTGCTTAAAACAAATCCTTATGCTAAGTATATGAAGGATATTATTACCAACAAAAGAAAGATACCTGAAGTAGAAATTTGCACCATGCTTGCCAATTACACTTTCAAAGGTGAAATACCTAAGAAACTAGGAGATCCAGGAGTACCTACTATACCTTGCTCAATTAAAGGAAACTATGTTAAAACTGCTTTATGTGATCTTGGAGCCGATGTTAGTGTTATGCCTTTATCTTTATATCGTAGACTTGACTTGAGTAAGTTGACACCTACTGAAATATCTTTGCAAATGGCTGATAAATCAACTGCTATACCTGTCGGTATTTGTGAGGATGTGCCTGTTGTAGTTGCAAATGTTACTATTTTAACGGACTTTGTTATACTTGATATTCCAGAGGACGATAGTATGTCTATTATCCTTAGTAGACCCTTTTTGAATACTGTAGAGGCTATTATTGATTGCAACAACGGCAATGTCACTTTTCATGTCAATGGTAATGAGCATACGGTACACTTCCCGAGGAAACAACCTCAGGTCCACAGTATCAATTATATTGGAAAATTTTCAACTATTACTATTGGAGGTTTTGAATTTCCTCCTCCTACTATCAAGAAGACATATGACATTCTTATTGTTGGGGACATACATATCCCCATTGAGGTAACCTAGTGTTATTCGAAAGTTCTCCGGTTTCATGTTATTTGGAAAGAGTTTATTAACAAGACCTGATCAACCTTGTTAATGGATTCCTTTTGATGAGCATGGATAGGTGAATCTAGATAGCACAACCTTATGTACCCTCCTTTTACTTTCTGTTAATTAGGATAAATAAAGCAAAAATAGTATTTTCTGTCTGTTTCCAGACTTATCCATGCAATAAAAAAAATAAAAAACCCCGAAAATAAAAGTTCTCCAAATGCCCTAAAAATGAAATATGATTTTTTCTAGATTTTTTCGAGAAAATATGGCACGGAACACGCAGCGAAGGGAGCTAGCACCTGGCCACAAGGATCCAGGGCGCGCCCCTTGCCTCGTGGGCCCCACGTGGCCCCCTCCACTTATTCCTGCACCCACACTCTTCTTCTTCCTCCCAAAAAATCACCAACCAGCTCAAAGCCGAGTTCTAGCTCATCTTGCTGCCATTTTCGATCTCCTTGCTCAAAGCACCATTCACCAAATTGTTTGGGGAGATTGTTCCTTGGTATGTGACTCCTCCATTGGTCCAATTAGTTTTTGTTCTAGTACTTTATTTATTGCAAATTTATGCTGCTGTGGTGACCTTGTTCTTGAGCTTGCATGTCAAATTTTCTTGTTCCCAAGTAGTTCTATTGCATGATATAGTCTCTAGGCACTAGTAGGAGTTGTTGCTATCAATCTTGTTGAGTTTGGTTAACTTTTATTTTGAGTTACTAAAAATTCCAAAAAAATGCATAGGAAAAACTTCCAAGGTGGTTCTTCAAGGAAGTAAGAACCGAGGCACGCGTTTCGTGAGCCGGACGATGAACTACCGAGGGATGCTGACGTGCGGCCTTGTGAATGGCCGTCAGATGAGTTTATGGATCAGGTTGGCATCAAGGATGAATTTTATGCATATGTGTGCAACGCTGACCTTGACGACTTCATACAAGATAAGTGCCCTCAATACCGCGGCTTAACTGACACCTTTGTGAGAAGGTTTAAATTTTCATCTTCACGTAATTCTCACAATGTCCTGTTTGACCTGTATGACAAATCTTACACCATGGACTTAGAGGATTTTAATGATGCTTGTAAGCTCCCATAGTGGGGCAGTATGGGTGATCCTCGCAAATCTAAATTTAGAGGTTTCCTTGCTAGTGTCACAGTGGGGGAATCTAGAGAAATCACACAGGCTACCATAGGGAGCATCCATTTTCCTGCTATTCATTACTTTGCTCTCTTTATTGGTAGATGCATAAATGGTAAAGATGAAGCTTGTCACATGTGTGTCCCAGATCTTAGTGCTCTCAGGAGTGCTGTACTAGGTGATAGACAATATAACTTGGGAGCCATTGTTGCACGTAGGCTACACCATAATGGTATGAATGGAGATTTATTTGGTGGAATTTATGCCACTCGCATAGCCCGCCGTCTTGGTGTGCCTGTGTACGAGAATGATGAACCTTTACCTCCTGCTCATTTGGATTGCCATGCTATGACTAGTCACCGGTTTATAGAGAGGGATGATCAATCCCTCAAATATCGATTAATCTTTAACAGGCAGCATGCCATCCCTATTGTTCTTCCTACCCCTACTTTGTTTGACTTTTAGGCAAAAGGGAGATAGACTATAACTATGGAGGAGGCAAATGCGTATTATAATATGACAGAAGCAGCCCGCCTTCGAGATGCAGCTCAGCATGCAGTAGCTGCTGCATCTCAGTACAACCCCATCTATGACTTTGGATATCCGTCAGGCCAGTACTGGCCATAGACCAACTTAGGCCAAAAGCCTAAGCTTGGGGGAGTACGTGTTTCTCACCGACTTTACATTCATGTTCACACTTATTCTAGTTGTCGATGCTCACACTCTTTCACTGTACCATCCATGTTTAGTTTCAATTTCTTTTTCTTAGTCTTTTTCTTGTGTGCTGGAAAAAACCTTAAGAAAAACAAAAAATATTAGCCGTAGCTTCTAGCTAGTTTACTTTCTTTCCTTGCTTGTAGTAGTAGTAACTAAAAGAAAACCCAAAAAGATTTCCCGTTCTTCTTCTGCTTGTTGGGAGCTTTCCCGTGTAATTAGTTTCTTTTCTTTTCTTTGGGGGTTAAGAGTAGAAGACCATGATTGAAATTGCTTAGTGGCTCTCATATGCTTTATTGTTGATTTAACCTTGAGCCATATTACCTTGTCTTCTCTCTTGTATTAAATGTCTGCAGATTCCAGCTTAGTCCAATGCACGTGCACTATTATTATTATCCACACCATTCGGTCGTGCGAGTGAAAGGCAATAAGGATGATATATGATGAACTAATTGAGATGAGAAAAGCTGGTGTGAACTCGACCTCTCTTGTTTTTGTAAATATGATAGTTCATCGTTCTTGATTCAGCTTGTTATGAATGAAACATGCTTGCAATGACAATTAGAGATCATAGCTGCTTATGCCATGCTTAATTAGCCAAGAGTTTATAATGGTCTATCTTGCGTGCCAACATGATATTAAAATGGTTGTGATGTGGTATAATGGGGTGGTATCCTCCTTTGAACGATTCAAGTGTTCTGACTTGGCACATGTTCACGCATGTAGTTGAAACGAATCAACATAGCCTCCACGATATTTATGTTCATGGTGATTTATATCCTACTCATGCTTGCATTCATTGTATTAATTTTAATGCATGTTCATGACCGTTGTTGCTCTCTAGCTGGTCGCTTCCCAGTCTCTTTCTAGCCTTCACTTGTACTAAGCGGGAATGCTGCTTGTGCATCCACTTCCATAAACCCCAAAGTTATTCCACAAGAGTCCACTATACCTTCCTATATGCGGTATTTACTTGCCGTTCCAAGTAAATTTGTATGTGCCAAACCTTCAAATGAAATTCTGTTTTGTATGCCCGAACAACTCATGTATCAACTAGGGTTGTCTATATCTTCCATGCTAGGTGGGTTATTCTCACGATGAGTGGACTCCGCTCATCATTCATGAGAAAATGGCTGGTAATCGGGATACCCAGTCCCATGCTCAAAATCATAATAATTAAACAAAACTCCCCCAGGGATGTTGCTTGTTTGGACGGTACCCCGTGGATTTGGATGGCCGTGGAGTGTGCTTGTTGGTGGTTGGGGGAGTATAAACTTTACCATTCTGTTTGGGAACCGCCTATAATGTGCGTAGTATGGGAGATATAGAGATTCTTGGTTGTTATGTTGACAATGAGAGTATACGCTCAAAATATTATTCATCTCTATTTAAAAATTGAGCTCTGACACCTCTACAAATCCCTGCTTCCCTCTGCGAAGGGCCTATCTATTTACTTTTATGCAGAGTCGTCATCCTCTTATCAAAGAGCACTAGTAGGAGAGCACCTCTATCATTTGCATGTATTACCATTAATTTGCATTGAGTATGATCATGACTGGATCTCATTTACCATGAATTATAATGTCTAGTCAGTCCTTGATCTTTAAAGGTGCTCTGCATTTATGTTTTGCGGTCTCAGAAAGGGCTAGCGAGATACCATCTTGTTATATCATATCATGATTGTTTTGAGAAAGTTTTGTCAACCGAGGTTTATTATTATTGCTCGCTAGTTGATTATGCCATTGATATGAGTAGACTTGAGACCTGAAAGTTATTGTGAATGTGGTTAGTTCATGATCTTGCTGAAAACCTGAATGTCGGCTTACATATTTACAACAACAAAAGCAAACCGAGTTTGTCAAAGTTTTTCTTTATCACTTTCAGTTTATCAACTGAATTGCTTGAGGACAAGCAAAGGTTTATGCTTGGGGTAGTTGATACGTCTCCAACGTATCTACTTTTCCAAACCCTTTTGCCCTTGTTTTGGACTCTAACTTGCATGATTTGAATGGAACTAACCCGGACTGATGCTGTTTTCAGCAGAATTGCCATGGTGGTGTTTTTGTGCAGAAATACAAAGTTCTCAGAATGACCTGAAAATCCACGGAGAATTATTTTGGAAAATATAAGAAATACCTGCAAGAAGATCCAGACCAGGGGGCCCACACCCTGTCCACGAGGGTGGGGGGTGCGCCCCTTGCCTCGTGGGCCCCCTGGTGCTCGACCGACGTATCCCCATATCCTATATATTCACTTTTGGTGAGAAAAAATAAGAGAGGAAGAATTATTGCGTTTTACGAGATGGAGCCGCCGCCAAGCCCTAATCTCTCCCGGGAGGGCTGATCTGGAGTCCGTTCGGGGCTCCGGAGAGTGGAGATCGTCGCCATCGTCATCATCAACCTTCCTTCATCACCAATTCCATGATGCTCACCGCCGTGCATGAGTAATTCCATCCTAGGCTTGCTGGACGGTGATGGGTTGGATGGGATCTATCATGTAATCAAGTTAGTTTTATTAGGTTTGATCCCTAGTATCCACTATGTTCTGAGATTGATGTTGCTATGACTTTGCTATGCTTAATGCTTGTCACTAGGGCCCGAGTGCCATGATTTCAGATCTGAACCTATTATATTTTCATGAATATATGTGTGTTCTTGATCTTATCTTGCAAGTCTTTAGTCACCTACTATGTGTTATGATCCGGCAACCCCGAAGTGACCATAATCGGGACCACTCCCGGTGATGACCATAGTTTGAGGAGTTCATGTATTCACTATGTGTTAATCCTTTGGTCCGGTACTCTATTAAAAGGAGGCCTTAATATCCCTTAGTTTCCAAAAGGACCCCGCTGCCACGGGAGGGTAGGACAAAAGATGTCATGCAAGTTCTTTTCCATAAGCACGTATGACTATATTCGGAATACATGCCTACATTACATTGATGAACTGGAGCTAGTTCTGTGGCACCCTAGGTTATAACTTCTACATGATGAATTGCATTCGACATAATTCCGCATCACCGATCCAATGCCTACGAGCTTTTCTAATATTGCTTGTTGCTTATTTACTTTTCCATTGCTACTATCACAAAAACTACAAAAACACTACCGTTACTTTTATTGTTGCTACCGCCACTATCATATTACTTTGCTACTAAACTACCTTGCTGCAGATACTAAGTTTCCAGGTGTGGTTGAATTGACAACCCAGCTGCTAATACTTAAGAGTATTCTTTGGCTCCCCTTGTGTCGAATCAATAAATTTGGGTTGAATACTTTACCCTCAAAAACGGTTGCGATACCCTACACTTGTGAGTTATCAGCTTGTCACCCATAACCACGCGAGGGAGTGTACCATTCGAAGACAACCAGTACATGAATATGTATGGAGGTGATGTGTGCATGCATGTTTGAAAACCATTTCACAACATTGATGTGGCGCATGTGTCGAAAATCATACAGTCCCCACACAGAGCGAGATAGGTTCATGACGTGTCATGGTACTAGCCACTTCAACTCGATGGGAGGGATTCATGCATACACATGCATGTGTGTGCTCAAACTGTATCATGTCATCCCAGAGCATTAGTGATGGACCAAGCAGGCCCAATGTATAGAAAGCATCGATATCGTTGATAACCGCTTAATTGTGTGCGAGAGGACAACCACCATCGCTTTGCATGTGGGCCTGCTACTTCTTGAGCTTGTGTTGGTTTTTCCCATGAAGAGCAAAGGGTGTTGCAGCAAAGTAGAGATAAGTATTTCCCTTAGTTTGAGAACCAAGGTATCGATCTAGTAAGAGACTGACGCACAAATCATCAATACCTGCACAAACAATCAAACAACTTGCACCCAACGCGATAAACGGGTTGTCAATCCCTTCACGGTTACTTGCAAAAGTGAGATCTGATAGAGATAGATAAACAAAAAGAAAAATATTTTTGGGTGTTTGGTTAATAGATTGGAAAGTAAAAGATTGCAAAATAGTAGATTGGAAACTAATATGATGGAAAGTAGACCCGGGGGCCATAGGTTTCACTAGAGGCTTCTCTCTTGATAGCAAACAATACAGTGGGTGAACAAATTACTGCCGATCAATTGCTAGAAAAGCGCAAAGTTATGAAGATATCTAAGGCAATGATTATGTAATATAGGCATCACGTCTGTGTCAAGTAGACCCACTCCTGCCTGCATCTACTACTACTACTACTACTACACACATCGACCGACTCCTTCCTGCAGCTAGAGTATTAAGATCATGAAGAACAGAGTAACACTTTAAGTAAAATGACATGATGTAGAGGAATTAACTCAAGCCATATGATAAAAACCCCATCTTTTTATCCTCGATGGCAACAATACAATGCGTGCCATGCTACCCCTTCTTTCACTAGGTGAGGACAACACAAGATTGAACCCAAAGCAAAGCACTTCTCCCATTGCAAGAAAAACCAATCTAGTTGGCCAAACCAAACCAATAGTTCGAAAAGAATTACTAAGATATCAAATCATGCATATAAGAATTCACAACAACATGAACCCCCCTTTAGCAACGGATTGATGCGTTGTCGTATGTCGATATAACCGTTGCTGAGGTCTACACCAACGGATTATTATGCGTTGCCGTTGGTGGCGTTGGAAGGGTCTAAAACAACATATATAATTGCGTTGGTAATCGATGTGAAGAAGCGTTGCAGGGTAGCAATGTATATTGTTGCAGCCTAACAATGCTTGGTATGCGTTGGTGGTACACAAACCGATTATGAAATGGATGTAACAAATTAGTGCGACCATTCTATGTTAGTATTTTATAAATTACCAACAATAATGACTAAGTCAACATTGATACTGCATATGAGTGACAAATCCAGTAAATAGAAAGATATCTTTATTAAATCATGTCGGTTGTATTACATGGAACACAATCCAATTATTCCTATACATTGACCATGAAATTCATGTTCTACAATGTGAATGTAAAACTATTTGGTAGTGGACAGCTTGGCCCCCGTTCTCCACCTTGCAATCAACTACTTGGCCCTCAGTCTCCACCTTGCAATCAACAACTTGGCCCCCGTTCTCCACCTTGCAATTAACAACTTAGCCATGCATCATTCAATTATCTTGGCGGTCTAAAACAATAAAAAAAGCTGAGATGAGTGATGTATCATTACAACAATAAAATTTAAAAGAGAGGCAATATATAGTTATATACAAGGTTGAAAGCCATGAGGTAAATAATCTAGCTACATGATCAATACTGTTGAAACTTTTGAGTGGTCATATCAACTGATCATATTTTTCTATTGTAGCATCAACACACATTGCTCACAATTCATTTCCTAAGTTAACAACCTCATTTTTACATCCTAGATCGCTACTTACCAGTGTAACAAACAGATTTTCTCTCAGCCAACGCGGAGTTTGTTTGTGCTTATATATTTTCCAGAATTTGAAGATGCTAACCAACAACCACCATTTCTACATCTCTGAAAATCAAGAATGAGATGAGAATACAATCAAAACATGGTCTATGTAGAGATGATGACTGATGTGATTTCACCTTTGATTATTGTAGACATGCAATTATGTACAGGAAGGAGGCCTATTAAAAGAATCAAGACTAAAAAATATCTCACTAATAATAATATAATATAGTTTTCACGCCATTGTCAAAATGATGTTCATCCATGCTAAATGGAATTATCCGTAATACTGTACTTGTACAGGTTGTATTGCATATTCTCTATATAACAAATATAGCATGCTTCCATCAAAACTATTTTCTTCCATAAACCACTTCCAAAATATGCCCATATCACTTGAGTACATCAACATGTTTTGTAATCAAACTCGAAGAGATATCTAGAGATATACATAGGGCATACACATCTTTTGCACTATTAGACATCCCATACACATAGTTTGAATTATTTTCGTTGACAGAACAAAATTTAAATACCAGCAGTTATAACGTTCTTGCAATACATATTTATAGAGGAGGTCAATAGTAGCTCTACCTGTATTCCTTCTTGAGTGTGGAACCAAATTAGAGATACCATACAGAGGATCTTGTCGGGGTTTTCTAGTTACTAAGCCAGCTGGGAGTTATATGAGAATTAGATACGAACACTATATATCAATACGCATAAAAGACAAGTGAACATTAGATGTAACAGAGTGGTTTATAACTTGTTCCATAACAGGACACCAAAGTGGTTATGGGGAGACCAAATTGTCCTGGATTCTGCACAACTCCCGCAAGATGAATTCAGACAAGCTTCCTACTTCTTTGAACAGCACCCCTGAATATCACATAAGCCCATTGTTAATGTTCATGACAGAACAATATAAACGCAATCAAACTACTAACATATTTTTTATGCATATCCTAATACAAAGTGTTTATTAGTCATTTAATTCAAAACTCACATGCAGATATGTATTACATAATCCTGCTCCTATTCAGGTACCAAGTATGTTGAGCCCTAAGCGATGTCATTTTTCTAGATGTGAGCCTTTTAGTTTTTGATTTGCATTACAGCTGACTTGGACATGCACTGCTAAAAGTTAAATGCATACTTTTAATTTAATTCATAATGCACACCAAAAAGAAAAGGGAATTCTTCTAACTATATAAGAATCAAGTCATTTCATTTTTACAAAAAACTAAATTACTTAATTGTGATGGTTGTCAGTAGGCAAAAGCAGTTCCTTATTTTTGATAGATATCGTGTCATTTGCTCAGTACTTATTCAGCGGAACTGATCATAAATGCAGTACCAAACTCACATGTGGTGTCATTAGCTGCGTTCCTAATTTGGAGGAGTTGACATATAAACAGTTGTTGAAAGCACATATATTTAAACGATTTGGTGCAGACATACAACATATTATTGCTAGCTTGTGATTCAACAAATCAAAACTACAAGGTCAATCTAAATCGGGTCCTTGAATATCTAACATTAACAGGGGGTCAAGATTGTGGCACCTACTTTTTCCGTATAAAAGTGGACTTCTAAAATAGAGTTTGCCAGTTAACAGAGCCCAAATTGCATTATAAGAACACTTATTTCTCAAACTTGACTACAGTTCATTGCAGTGCTTCCCTCTTTCCTATAAGACATCAACTTCCAATGGGCACAAATTACTTGCATATCAACCAGAAGAGGAAAACACGCTACCTGCATATCAAATCAGCAGAGAAGATTTACAATTATTTTTACCAGGACAGGAACACACACACAATCGCGACGGCCGTTAACAGAGATGATGGAGGCACAGTCAAGAATCCTACCATGGTCGAGAGAGGGGCGCCAAGGCGGCACTTGGGGGGAAGGCACCGGCTGCCTGCCGGGGCAGAGGGTCGGACGGTGGCGTTGAACAACACTAAACGCCGGGGAAGGGGAACGAAGGCGGTGTGTGTGGTGCGCATCGTGTCTTTGGACTCGCACGTGAGGTGTGGCGGCCATGTAGGTGGACAGCGGTGGAAGGATAAGAGAGGATGGGAGGAGTGCATTACCGAACCGTTGGCGTTGAAGTCGATGTAGCCGAGGCGGAGCAGCACCGTCGAGCCCAATTCAGCTCCCCCGCGCGCGGAGACGCCGAGCAGCCACACCAGACGAGGCGGGGAGCCGCGCTGGTGATGGCGACCCATGGATGCGGGGGCGCATGGAGAACGTCTCCACAGGGGAGGATCGGCGGGGAGGGGATCCATTCCAGGCCGATGGGAGAGATGAATGAGCGGAGATAAGTGGTGGGGAGAAAAGATAAGTGGTGCTGGTGCGTAGGGATAGGGGAGGTTAGCCCTTGTGGAACGTGGGAGGTGGACCTAACAACACATTCTATTATTACGTTCTTGGATATGCGATGCTATAGGGGTGTTTTTGTTGTAGTGATTCGGAGAAGATTCAAATAATATTCATAGATAAGCTGATCATAAATCCACAATTCATCGGATCTCGACAAACACACTGCAAAGGAAGATTACATCGGATAGATCTCCAAGAACATCGAGGAGAACATGGTATTGAGAATCAAAGAGAGAGAAGAAGCCATCTAGCTACTAGCTATGGACCCGTAGGTCTGTGGAAGGGAAATGGTCTTGATGTAGATGCCCTCCGTGGTTGAATCCCCCTCCGGCAGAGTACCAGAAAAGGCCTCCAGATGGGATCTCGTAGATACGAAAGGTTACAACGGTGGAAAAGTGGTTTCGATGCCCCCTCTAGGGTTTCTGGAATATATGTGAATATATAGGAGGAAGAAATAGGTCGGTGAAGTCACGAGGGGCCCACAAGGGTGGGGGGCGTGCCGACCCCCCTAGGGCGCACCCTCCCCCCTTGTCGTCGCCTCGTGGCTCTTCTGAATTAGGTCTCAAGTCTACAGGGTGTCTTCTGGTCCAAGAAAAATCATCGTAAAGTTTCATTCTATTTGGACTCCGTTTGATATTTCTTTTCTATTTAACTCAAAAACATGGAAAAACAGAAACTGGCACAGGGCTCTAGGTTAATAAGTTAGTCCCAAAAATAATATAAAATTGCATATGAATGCATATAAAACATCCAAAACAGATAATATAATAGCATGGATCAATCAAAAATTATAGATACGTTGGAGACGTATCAAGCATCCCCAAGCTTAATTCCTGCTCCTCCTCGAGTAGGTAAATGATAAAAACATAACTTTTGATGTGGAATGCTACGTAACATATTTATCAATGTAATTCTTCTTTATTGTGGCATGAATGTTCAGATCCATAAGACTCAAAGCAAAAATTTATCAATATCAAAATAGTAATACTTCAAGCATACTAAAAGCAATCTACGAAGCTTCAAAAATAACATGGCTAAGGAAAGTTATCCCTACAAAATCATGTAGTATTTTATGCTCCCTCTTCTTAACACAATGTATAAATCGTGCCCATCCCGGTGTCAGCCAAGCAATTGTTTTCATACTTTACTTTCTTAAACTTTTTCAACTCTTCACACAATACATTAGCGTGAGCCATGGACATAGCACTATGGGTGGAATAGAAGGTGGTAGTAGACAAATGGAGGGAGAAAGTCTCACATCAACTAGGCAAATCAATGGACTATGGAGATGTCCATCAATAGATATCAATGTGAGTGAGTTGGGATTGCCATGTAATGGATGCACTAGAGCTATAAGTGTATGAAAGCTCAAAAGAAAACTAAGCGGGTGTGCATCCAACTTTATTGCTCATGAAGACCTAGGGCATTTGAGGAAGCCCATTGTTGCAATATACAATCCAAGTTCTATAACGAAAAATTATCACTAGTATATGAAAGTGATAACATAGGAGACTCTCTATCATGAAGATCATGATGCTATTCTGAAGCACAAGTGTGGAAAAAAAAGTAACATTGTCCATTCTCTCATTTTTTTCTTTAGGATTTTTGGCCTCTTTTTTTGTGGGCTTCTTTGGTGGGCTTCTTTGGTGGGCTTCTTTGGCCTCTTTTATTTATAATCTCACATGGGACAATGCTCTAATAATGATGATCATCACACTTTTATTTACTTACAACTCGATATTACAACTTGATGCTAGAACAAAATATGACTCTATATGAATGCCTCCGGCGGTGTACCAGGATGTGCAATGATCAAGAGTGACATGTATAAAAATGTGAATTGTGGCTTTGCCACAAATACTATGCCAACTACGTGATCATGCAAAGCAATATGACAATGATGGTGCGTGTCATAACAAACGGAACGATGGAGTTACATGGCAATATATCTCGGAATGGCTATGGAAATGCCATAAGAGGTAGGTATGGTGGCTGTTTTGAGGAAGGGTATCAGGTGGTTTGATGCACGGGCGAATGTTGCGCGACACTAGAGTGTCTAGCAAGGTGGAAGGGTGAGAGTGCGTATAATCCATGGACTCAATATTAGTCATAAAGAACTCACATACTTATTGCGAGAAATCTATTAGCCCTCGAAGCAAAGTACTACTACGCATGCTCCTAGGGTGAGGTTGGTAGGAGTTAACCATCGGGCGCCCCCGACCTCCACGCAAAGATAAACAATCAAGATACAATGTGCTCCAATTTGGTTACATAGTTAGGTGACCATACGTGCATGCTACGGGAATCACAAACCTTAACACAATTATTTCTTTAACCTCACAAACTACCACTAGCATGACTCTAACATTACCATCTTAACATCCCAAAACAATTATAAGGAATCAAACTTCTCATAGTATTCAATGCTCTTTATATGGAAGTTTTTATTATATCTCTCTTGGATGCCTATCATATTAGGACTAGATTCATAACCCAAGCAAATTACCATGATGTTTTAAAGACTCTCAAAATAATATAAGTGAAGCATAAGAGTTCAACAATTTCTATAAAATAGAACCACCGTCGTGCTCTAAAAATATATAAGTGAAGCACTAGAGTGAAATTGCCTAGCTCAAAAGATATAAGTGAAGCACATAGAGTATTCTAATAAATCATGATTCAAGTGTGTCCCTCTCAAAAGGTGTGTACATCAAGGATGATTATGGCAAACTAAAAATCAAAGACTCGTATCATACAAGACGTTCCAAGCAAAACACATATCATGTGGTGAATAAAAATACAGCCTTAAGTAAAGTTACTAATAGACGAAGACGAAAGAGGGGATGCCTTCCCGGGGCATCCCCAAGCTTAGGCTCTTGGTTGTCCTTGAATATTACCTTGGGGTACCTTGGGAATCCCCAAGCCTATGATCTTGCCACTCCTTATTCCATAGTCCATCAAATCCTTACCCAAAACTTGAAAACTTCACAACACAAAACTCAACAGAAAAATCATGAGATCCGTTAGAGAAACAAAGAAAATAACCACTCAAGGTACTGTTGTGATCTCATTATTATTTTATATTGGTGTAATATATATTGTATTCCAAATTTTCCATGGTTCATACCACCCGATACTAGGTATAGATTCATCAAAATAAGCAAACAACCCATATGAAATAGAATCTGTCAAAAACAATACAGTCTGTAGTAATCTGAAAACTTCGCATACTTTTGGAATTTTTATATAAATTTTGTGTCAAAATTTCAGAAGGTTTTCGCGTTCCAGTGAATTATTGAATTTTCTGCACTGGATATAAAAGTTTCTGTTTGTCAGCAAAATCAAATCAATGATTACCGTAAGCCATCCCGAAGGTCTTACTTGGCTCAAACACTAATTAAAACACCAAAACACAATTACTATAGAATTAATAATGTGTATTTATTAAAAAATAGCAAATAAAAATATTGGCTTTTCTCCCAACAAGCACTTTCTTTAAAGCCTTTTAGCTAGGCATTGAGATTTCAACGATGATCACATGAAAGATAAGAATTGAAGCACAAAGAGAGCATCATAAAACACATGACAAACCAATCTAAGTCTAACATACTTCCTATGCATAGGCCTTTTATAAGCAAACAAATTACCAATGCAATCATTTTCTAGCATATGCAAGGAAGAAGAAAGAAGCAATAGCATCTCAACATAATGAGAGGAAATTTAATAACATAAAAATTTCTACAACCATATTTCCTCTCTCATAATAATTGCATGTAGGATCATTTTCAAACTAAAAAATATAGCTATCACATAACATATTATCTAAATGATCCATGTGCATGCAAAGTTGACACTCTTCCAAAATAGTGGGATTATCATTAACTAAAGTCATAACCTTTCCAAACCCACTTTCATAAAAAAAATCATAAGATTGAACCAAAGTAGTGGAATCCAAAGTTGACATTCTTTCAAACCCACTTTCAATATTATGGAAAAAATGTTATCAATATCATATTCATTATGGGTTTTAAATAAATTTTCAAGGTCGTAAGAAGCATCACCCCAATCATGATCATTGCAACAAGTAGTGGGCATAGCAAAATAAGCATCCCCAAGCTTAGGGTTTTGCATATCATTAACACAATTGACATTAATAGAACTTATAATAACATCATTGCAATGATGTTTCTCATTCAAAGAGCTATTGTGAATCACTTCATAAATTTCTTCTTTGAACACTTCGTCACAATTTTCAGATCACATATTTCAAGCAAAACCACATAAAGACAATCTAGTGCACTAAACTCACTAGCAATTGGTTCATCGTAGTTGGATCTCTTAAAAAGGTTAACAAGTGGATGATGATCCATAATTCTCTTTGCTTCTAAATTCGAATAAACACAATTATGCCAGGAAAACGAGCAAACAAACCAAGTAAGACATAAAGGCGAACGGAAAAAAGGTGAATAAAAAGGGAAAATCTTTTTGTACTTTTCTGAAAACGTTTTAGAAGTGGGGGAGAGGAAAATGAGAGGCGAATGGCAAATAATGTAATGCAAGAGATGACAATTTTATGATGGGTACTTGGTGTGTCTTGATTTGGCGTAGATCTCCCCGGCAACGGCGCCAGAAATACTTCTTGCTACTTGTTGAGCTTGCGTTGGTTTTTCCTTTGAAGAGGAAAGGGTGATGTAGCAAAGTAGAGATAAATATTTCCCTCAGTTTGAGAACCAAGGTATAAATCCAGTAGGACACTGATGCACAAATCACCAATACCTATACAAACAATCAAACAAATTGCACCCAACGCGATAAATGGGTTGTCAATCCCTTCACGGTTACTTGCAAAAGTGAGATCTGATAGAGATAGATAAAGAAAAGGTAACATATTTTTGGGTTTTTTGTTTATAGATTGGAAAGTAAAAGATTACAAAATAGTAGATTAGAAACTAATATGATGGAAAATAGACCAGGTGGCTACATGTTTCACTAGAGGCTTCTCTCTTGACAGTAAATAATACGATGGGTGAAGAAATTACTGTCGAGCAATTGATAGAAAAGCGCAAAGTTATGAAGATATCTAAGGCAATGATTATGTAATATAGGCATCACGTCAGTGTCAAGTAGACCGACTCCTGCCTGCATCTACTACTATTACTCCACACATGGACCGACTCCTGCCAACATCTAGAGTATTAAGTTCATGAAGAATAGAGTAACGCTTTAAGTAAGATGAAATGATCTAGAGGAATTAACTCAAGCAATATGATTAAAACCCCATATTTTTATCCTCGATGGCAACAATACATTATGTACATCACTACCCCTTTTGTCACTAGGTGAGGACACCGCAAGATTGAACCCAAAGCAAAGCACTTCTCCCATTGCAAGAAAAACCAATCTAGTTGGCCAAACCAAACCGATAGTTCAAAGAGAATTACTAAGATATCAAATCATGCATATAAGAATTCATAGATGATTCAAATAATATTCATAGATAAGTTGATCATAAATCCATAATTCATCGGATCTCTACAAACACACCACAAAAGAAGATTACATTAGATAGATATCCAAGAACATCGAGGAGAACATGGTATTGAGAATCAATGAGAGAGAATAAGCCATCTAGCTACTAGCTATGGACCCGTAGGTCTGTGGTAAACTACTCACGCTTCATCGAAGGGCAATAGTGTTGATGTAGATGCCCTCCATGGTTGAATCCCCCTTCGGCAGAGTACCGGAAAAGGCCTCCAGATGGCATCTCACGGATACAGAAGGTTACGGCGGTGCAAAAGTGGTTTCGATGCCCCCTCTAGGGTTTCTGGCATATATGTGAATATATAGGAGGAAGAAATAGGTCGGTGGAGTCACGAGGGGCCCACAAGGGTGGGGGCGCGCCTACCCCCTAGGTCGCGCCCTCCCACCTTGTAGCCGCCTCGTGGCTCTTCTGACTTGGTTCTCAAGTCTACAGGGCGTCTTCTGGTCCTAGAAAAATCATCATAAAGTTTCATTCTGTTTGGACTCCATTTGATATTCCTTTTCTGCGAAACTCAAAAACAAGGAAAAAACAGAAACTGGCACCAGGCTCTAGGTTAATAAGGTAGTCCCAATAATAATATAAAATAGCATATTAATGCATATAAAACATCCAAAACAGATAATATAATAGCATGGAACAATAAAAAATTATAGATAAGTTGGAGACGTATCAGGGCGAAACATATGTTGAATACCCAAAATGCACAACTTTGATGTGGCATATGCCTCAAAAAACCGTAAAGTCCCCACACAGAGTGAGGTTCATGAAGCGTACTACATATGCTGGTCCCTTTCCCCCTCTTCGACGCATACTATATGCTCCTACCGTAATACAACCCAAAAAGAATCCTCCTTGATGGTGAAATTAATTAACCTCTCCCGATGTAGGTCAAAGTGATGCATGCATCAACGATGGCCTCGTGGGCCCACAGATTGAAGCGTGACACATGATTGTCCTAGGATAACCATCTCCTGCATGCATATGGCCCAAATCACAAATTTGATGTGGCACGTGCCTCGGAAACCGAAAAGTCCCGACACTGGGTGAGGTGTACTTGTTCACGGACGTGTGCGTATAGTATATATGCTGGTCCCCTCCCACCTCTCACGCGTACTATATACTCCCACCATAACACAAACAAAAAATATTCTACCTTGTTGGTCAAATTAACCTCTCTGCCGGCTGTTCATCAAAGTGATGGACGATGACCTCACGAGCCCACAAAAAGCGTCACACGCGAGTATCAAGTGTCGTGTAGGACAACCATCGACTGCATGTGTCCAAAACATGTATGTATGAAAGGTTTGTGCAATGTTTTAAATGACGAATTCATGACTCTGATGTGGCACCTGCCTCACAAAACGGCCAACCCACACGGTGGCTCGCGACTCGTAGTGTACTGCTAGCCACCTGCCACCCCCAGACGCACACACACAAACACACACACACACCGCGAATCCACCACAAGTATGATGCATGTTAAATGATCCCGTGGTGAACATATGTTACCAAAGGAGGGATGCTTTAATTTCGAAAAAAAACAGAGATCATTAAGACATTTTAGTACATTGATTGATTTTCTAGGGGTATAATGTGCAAAAATCAAATTTGAGCTACATGCACATGTGACAGTGCACCTAAATGGATTGCAAAAACACATGTTTCTCACTGGTAGGTGCATGTGAAAGACCGTGGATGTCGCCTAGAGGGGGGTGAATAGGCGCTTTAATATAATTACGGTTTAGGCTCAAACAAATGCGAAATAAACCTAGGGGTTAATTTGTCAAGCACAAAACCTACAACGACTAGGCTCACCTATGTGCACGAACAACTCATGCTAAGCAAGACAAACAACTAGGTGATAGCAAGATATATGACAAGAAACAATATGGCTATCACAAAGTAAAGTGCATAAGTAAAGGGCTCGGGTAAGAGATAACGGAGGCACATGGAGACGATGATGTATCCTGACGTTCATACCCTTGCGAATGCTAATCTCCGTAAGCGGTGTGGAGGCACAATGCTCCCCAAGAAGCCACTAGGGCCACCGCAATCTCCTCACGCCATTGCACAATGCAAGGTGTTGTGATTCCACTAAGGGACCCTTGAGGGCGGTCACCGAACCCGAACAAATGGCAACCCTTGGGGGCGGTCACCGAACCCGTACAAATTGCTCGGGGCAATCTCCACAACCTAATTGGAGACCCCGATGCTTGCCCGGAGCTTTACACCACAATGACTGTGTTCCGAACACCACCAAGGTTGGGGCTACCTCCACAACTTAATTGGAGGCTCCCAACAAGACCACGAAGCTTCACCACAATGGAATATGGCTCCGCGGTGACCTCAACCGTCTAGGGCGCCCAAGCACCCAAGAGGAACAAGCTCAAGGGTACCAAGCACCCAAGAGTAATAAGCTTCTCAACTTGTAACTTCCACGTATCACCGTGGAGAACTCAAACCGATGCACCAAATGCAATGGCAAGGGCACACGAAGTGCCCAAGTCTTTCTCTCTCAAATCCCACCAAAGCAACTAATGCTAGGGAGGGAAAAGAGAGGAAGAACAAGAAGGAGAACACCAAGAACTCCAAGATCTAGATCCAAGGGGGTTCCCCTCACCTAAAGGAGAAAGTGTTTGGTGGAAATGTGGATCTAGATCTCCTATCTCTCCCCCCCCCAAAACTAGCAAGAATCCATGGAGGGATGGACAGAAAGCAAGCTCAAAGAAGGTTAACAATGGGGGAAGAACACGAGCTCAAAGGATGAAGCTCAATGGGGGAAGAAGACCCCCTTTTATAGGGGGGAGAAAATCCAACCGTTATCCCCACCAACCAGCCCGCAGCGAGCGGTACTACCGCTCTAGGGAGCGGTACTACTACTGGGCCTAGCGGTACTACCGCTGGGACCTCACACAGCGCCATAGAGAGAAAAACGGAGAGAGAAAGCCCCAAGCGGCACTAGCAGTGGTGGTAGGGCGGTACTACCGCGCCTACTGCCGCTCCTAGTGCCGCCCAACCCGACACGAGAAGCGAACGTCTCGAATCGAGGCGGCAATAGTGCGGAACCGGAGCCGTACTACCGCTTATAGCCATGGGCGGTACTACCGATGTGGACCAGTAGTACTACCGCTTGTGGCTATAAGCATTACTACCACTCTGGTCCAGCGGTACTACCACATGAGCAACAAGAATGCCCTAAACTACCATAACTTCTGCAAATAAGCTCCGAATTGAGTAGACTCAAGCTTGATGGATAGAGGAAGACGGGAGCATAAAAACAGTGTCTGGTTATAGTAAGAAGAGGCTGGGAGGTATGCCTAGGGTATAGAGGAGTGAACCCTTCATCAGAGAAGAAATGGCATAACCTCCAACATCAAAAACATCATAGAAGATGCATGAGTGAACTCCGTTTTCGATGAACTCGAGCTTGTCATCAAGATGACCAAAAGCTCGAAAACTCACAAGGAGAAGAACCAGACAAGAACCAAGAAATATGATGCAAGAATGCAATAGTTTGAGCTCTCTATGAACGATACGATCAAGCTACTCCTCGAGAGCCACCCTTGATAGTACGACAAACGATCCTATAACCCGGTCGCCCACAACTACCATGCGACCGGTAAAATAGAAAACATATCAAGGGTAAACCTTTGCCTTGCACATAGTCCACTTGAGCTAGATGATGACATTCTTGACTTCCTCAAGTTGGACCACCTTTCATGATTGTGTTGGCTCGGTGAAGACTAGTAGATTGCTCCCCCATAGTCCACTATGGGTGAGCCACTCTTCGGCACATCTTCACAAGTCCATTGTCACCACAATGGAGGACAAGCTTCTAACACTTGATCTCTTCGCGATGCTTCACTTGAACTTGCACACCGCAACCTAACCCCACAAAGAAGTCTCACGAAGACCATGGGTTAGTACACAAAGCGTAATTGACAATGCTTACCATACCATGGGATCGCTTGATCCCTCTCGGTACATCTTCTATGCTTTGTGTGTTGAATCAACTTGATTCACTCTTTGACTTAGTATTGATCAACCTTGAATCTTTCCAACTCTCTTCATTTGGATGACGTCTTGAAGGTAAACATGAATGATAACACACTCTTCTTCTTCAAGACATGCTTGCAATAAGCTCAACACTCACAAGACCAATCTTTGGATAATTCCTTAATAGCACCTTGGTCATTACAAACTCTCCTTGAAACCAGAAAATGGACTCCAAGAAAAGCCTATGGACAAACCCTTTAAGTATAACTCAAGGCAACCATTAGTCCATAGAGATTGCCATCAATTACCAAAACCAAACATGGGGGCACCACATGTTCTTTCAACATGCTTACTCCCCATGCAAGAAATTTCAAACATTGAGAATCTTGATTTTTAAATTCTAGTATATTCAAAACTTATTTGAAATTCATGGAACTTATTGTCTTCTCATATGGACACCAATACAAAGTGGCATTGTACTTTTCTTTGTTAAATTTGAGACCAGTTTTTATGTAATCCTTATCTTCTTACAAACAGGAGATTATTGATAATTGGGAGCTGATACGTCTCCAACGTATCTACAATTTATGAAGTATTCGTGCCATGTTTATAACAATTTTATATGGTTTTGGTATGATTTGCATAGAACTAACCCGGCTGACGCTGTTTTCAGCAGAATTACCGTGGTGTTGTTTTTTGTGCAGAAATAAAAGTTCTAGGAATGGGCTCAAACTTTTTGATGGTTTTTTTGGAACAAAAGAGACCCCGAAGCTTCGTGGAAGGACCAGAAGGTGAAGGAGTAGGGCATGATACACTGGGGCACGCCTGAGCCCTTGCCCATATCCCGGTGTATCGTGCTCACCTCGAGGCCCATCTTCGCGTGAAACCAACGCCAAAAAATCCTATAAATAGAGAAACCATCAGAAATAACCCTAGATCAAAAGTTCCGCCACCGCAAGCCTCTGTAGTCCACGAAAAACTAATCCAGACCCTTTCCGGTACCCTCCGGGAGGGGGAAATCATCACAGGTGGCCATCTTCATCATCCCGACGACCACCATGATGAGGAGGGAGTAGTCCACCCTCGGGGCTGAGGGTTTGTACCAGTAGCTATGTGTCTAATATAATATCTCTCTCTCTCTCTCTCTCTCTCTCTCTCGTGTTCTTGAAATGCACAATCTTGATGTATCACAAGCTTTGTTAATATAGTCGGATCATATGGTGTTTTCCCCTCTCTATCTTGTTGTGATGAATTGAGTTTTCCCTTTGAGATTTCTTTGGATTGAATACTTTTATGGATATGAGAACACTTGATGCATGTATTGCTATGAATTTTTGCGGTGACAATGGGGTATCATATTGATTCACCTGATATGTGTTTTGGCACTCAACTTGCGGATTCCCGAAGTGACATTGGGGTAATCTATGCATAGGGGTTGATGCACGTTCTTGTCTTTGTTTCTCAGGTAGAAATCTTGAGGCACTCTTTGAGGTTCTTTGTGTTGGATTGAGTATTATGAAGTTGAAATTGTTTGATTCGTATCGTATAATTAACTCACGGATACTCATGGTGACATTGGAGTGTGTAGGTGACATTATAGTTGGTTGATGTGTATCATATGTTGTTATTTTAGTACGAACTCTTGATAGATCGACTGGAAAGGATAACTTGATGTTATGTTAGTACAAACTCTTGATAGATCAATCAAACAGAATAACATAAGGTGGTTTCGTACCCTACAAACAATTTCTTCTTATGTTATCCGCTAGATAGGAACTTTGGAGTGATTCTTCATCGCACGTTGAGAGATGGTTATGTGATCCAATTATATTAGCATTGTTGAGAGATTGCACTAGCGAAAGTACGGATCCTAGGACTCATTTTCAAGCATTGCAATACCGTTCGTGCTCACTCTTGTTACTTGATACCTTTCTAATTTTATTGTAACTATTACAAAAATCAATATCTACTATCCATATTACACTTTTATCACCATCTCTTCGATGAACTAGTGTACCTATACAATTTGACATTGTATTGGGTGTGTTGGGGACACAAGAGACTTTCTATTATTTGGTTGCAGGGTTGTTTGAGAGAGACCATCTTCATCCTACACCTCCCACGGATTGATAAACCTCCACTTGAGGGAAATTTGCTACTGTCCTACAAAACTCTACGCTTGGAGGCCCAACACGAGTCTACAAGAACAAGTTGTGTAGTAGACATCAAGCTCTTTTCTGGCGCCGTTACTGGGGAGGTGAGTGATTGAAGGTATATAT
Source organism: Secale cereale (assembly GCA_902687465.1). Taxonomy (NCBI): domain Eukaryota; kingdom Viridiplantae; phylum Streptophyta; class Magnoliopsida; order Poales; family Poaceae; genus Secale; species Secale cereale. The sequence continues at coordinate 600,740,265 of LR738714.1, forward strand.
TTAGATCTTGTAATTGAATCTTTTAATTTCTTGTTTTATCACTAGTTTAGTTTTGTAAAAGAAAACTACAAAAAAATGGAATTAAGGTTGCATCATATTATTCATGTTGTTAATGTCTTTCGTGAAAACGATGGAAAGGAAAATTGTGCTCAATTGGTAGAAGAAGAATTCTATAAAATGTTTGACAGAAAATTCTTTGAATGATGAGCATGATTGCAATGTTGTTGGTATGAATTCTTTGAATATCCATGATGCTAACGATATGCAAAGCCATAAGCTTGGGGGTGCTATATTTGATGAAGATGATATTTTTAGTCCCACATGTTTTGATGAGAAACTTTATTATGATGAAAGCATCCCTCCTATTTATGATGATTATATTGATGGAAGCGGATTTGGAGAGGTCATGACTTTATTTAATGATGATTCCACTATTTTGGAAGAGGTTCCAGTTGACTATGACAACAAAGTTCCTATCTATGATGATTATGGTGATGAGGTATATGTTATAGTGAAAAATTATAAGCATGGAATTTGTCATCATGATTTTAATTTTCAATCCGATGATAGTTATTTTGTTGAGTTTGCTCCCTCTACTATTCATGAGAATACATTTGCTTATGTGGAGAGTAATAAAATTTATATGCTTGTGGATCATGAAAATAATGCTTTATGTGATAGCTATATTGTTGAATTCATTCATGATGCTACTGAAAATTATTATGAGAGAGGGACATATGCATTTACTTATCTCAATAATATCAAGTTTCCTCTCTATTTGAAAGTTTTGAAGTATTGCTTGTTTTGCCTTCCTATGCTAGTGGATTCTTGTTCCCATAAATTGTTTCCTCACAAAATCCCTATGCATATGAAGTGAGTTAGACTTAAATGTGCTTTCCATGTGATTCATGATGCTCTATTTGTGTTTCAATTCTTTACTTCTATGCCAGCACAATTGAAACCATCATGCCTAGCTAAGGGCGTAAAACGATAGCGCTCGTTGGGAGGCAACCCAACTGGTATCTTTTTTGCTTTTTGGTTTTCTTGTTGTTTTCAATAAAATACCCAATAATACCTCTGGTTTGATGTCTTTTTGTGGTTTAAATAAATGTTTGTGCGAAGCAAAGCCTTTGGGATGATTTGGTCGATAGTTGATTTGTTCACGTTGGAAATTCAGAAACTTTTACGTCGAGAGTTAGAATTTCTGACGGTTACTGGAGTGTGATAAACTCGTGAATTTTTTGGCGTTCTCAATATACAAATTTTCCATGTTATCCTCATTTTTCAGAATTTTCGTAGCTACAAAAGTATGGTCAAAGATCGCATCTTTACAGACTGTTCTGTTTTTGACAGATTCTATTTTCGTTGTGTTATGTGCTTGTTTTGATGATTCTATGGTTTCCTTTGATGAGTTTTTGCCATATAAAAGTTAGAATACATTAGATATAATACAATTAGAAAATAAGAATTGGTTTGCTACAACACTTAGAGTAAAGATTGTTTTGTTATACTAACGGATCTCATGAGGTTTTCTTGAGTTTTGTGTGATTGAAGTTTTCAAGTTTTGGGTGAGATCGCGATGGATGAAGGAATAAGGAGTAGCCAAAGGCTAAGCTTGGAGATGCCCGAGGCACCCCAAGACAATATTCAATAAGTATCAAGCAACTAAGATTGGGGATGCCCCTGAGTGGCATCTCCTCTTTCTTCTAACGACCATCGGTAAGACTATATTTTTATTCGTCACATATTATGAGTTTTGCTTGGAGCGTCTTGTATGATATGAGTCTTTGCTTTTTTCCCTTTTACTTTTTTAATAAGTACCCTTGCTGTACACACCTATTTGAGAGAGCCAAATTATGCTATTCTTGCTCCTATGCTTCACTTAAAATTTTTAGAGCCCTGGAATTGCTCTAGTGCTTCACTTATATCTTTTTGAGCACGGTGTGCTTTTCTATCTTTGAAGAAGTTTTCTCATGATTAACTTAGATTAATTTGATATAAAGAAATATGATGCTCATGTTCTTCACTTATATTTGTTTGAGCTTACCAAAAGTAACTTATGAAACTAGTCTCAAAGTGATAGATATTCAAGAAGGATATAATAAAAACTTTCATGAAGATCATTGGACAAAATAAACTAGATTCTTTGAATAGTTTTGAGATATGATGATAGTGATATGTGAGCCATATTGATGAGTAATTATGTTTTAGTAAGAATATTGATGTTAAGGTTTGTGATTCCCTATGCAAGCACGAAAGTCAATAGTTATGCAATGAAATTACATCCTACTTGTGGTGCATTACTCGGTGTTAGTTATGCTCCATGCTCACTTATGTGATTTTTTTTTCTTGGTTGGTTGCTTCCCAGTTTCTAGCCTCCACTTGTACTAAGTAGAAATACTACTTGTGCATAGAAATCCTTAAAACTAGTTTTGCCATATGAGTCCATCATACCTACCTATATGCGGTATTCCCTTGGCATTCTAAGAAAATTTGTATGTGCCATCTCTAAATTTCAAAATAAACTCCTGTTTTGTGTGCCCATACCACTCATGAGGCGGTGAGTGGTGGCCGATATTTTTCCATGCTAGAGGTGTTGTTCTCAAGATGACTGTTTATTCACTTGTCATTGTACGAGAGTACGACAAGGGTATTAGGGAAGCATAGTCCCGAAATGAAAAATGAATTTACTTTATGTTGTCATATAATAAATTCCTTGGAAAGTGTTGGTATGGAGGGCACCCGTGGATACGGTTAGCCATGGATTATGAAAGAATGGTGGGAAAAGGAATAAACTTTAATTTCTGTTTGGAACCGCCTATGATATATCTAGCATGGAAAGTATTGGAAACTCTAAACCGTTTTCGTTGACGGGAAAAGTATGCCTCCCAAAATTATTTTTATCTTTCAATTTAAGCTTTGAGCTCTGGCGCCTCTACAAATCGCTACTTGCCTCTATGAAGGGCCTTTCTATTTACTTTATGCAAATTTTTATTTTTATTCGATTCTCCATCTTCTCTTATAAAGTACCAACTAAGGGGCACTATGATCATACTTGAGCATTGTATGTAGCTAATATGTGAGTTTGTTTCATGAATGGATCAATGATTGAGCATGATGGGCTTGGGATAACTTGCTTTAGTATTGATATTTTGAAAGGCATGATTGCTTTTTGGTATGCTTGAGTATTAAAGTCTTCATGTCAAAAATAGACTATTGCTTTGAACCATATAAAAGTCCAAATGTCCATGCTAAAAAAGAATGAGTATATGATGAATATGATGCGTAGCATTCCACATCAAAAATTATGTTTGCTACTTTATCATGATGATTTTTACGAGAAAGAGTTGTTGTTATGATGCTACGAACAGTAATTGAAATTACCATTGATCAAACTTATGAACTTTGCTAGCATTCACACTTCATAAATTATTTCTTTTATCATTTACCTACTCGAGGACGAGTAGGAATTAAGCTTGGGGATGCTGATATGTCTCCAACGTATCTATAATCTATGAAGTATTCATGGCATGTTTATAACAATTTTATATGGTTTTGGTATGATTTGCATAGAACTAACCTGGACTGACGTTGTTTTCAGCGGAACTACCGTGGTGGTGTTTTTTGTGCAAAAATAAAAGTTCTCGGAATGGGCTGAAACTTTTTGACGATTTTTTTGGAAAAAAAGAGACCCCCGAAGCTTCGTGGAAGGACCAAAAGGTGAAGGAGTAGGGCACGATACACTGGGGCACACCTGGGCCCTTGCCCATATACTAGTGTATTGTGCTCACCTCGAGGCCCATCTTCGTGTGAAACCAACACCAAAAAATCCTATAAATAGAGAAACCATCAGAAATAACCCTAGATCGGAAGTTCCGCCGCTGTAAGCTTCTGTACTCCATGAAATACCAATCGAGACCCTTTCTGGCACACTGCTAGAGGGGGAAATCATCACCGGTGGCCATCTTCATCATCCCGACGACCAACATGATGAGGAGGGAGTAGTCCACCCTCGGGGCTGAGGGTTTGTACCAGTAGCTATGTGTTTAATATCTCTCTCTCTCGTGTTCTTGAGATGCACAATCTTGATGTATCACGGGCTTTGTTAATATATTTAGATCATATAGTGTCCCCCCCTCTATCTTGTTGTGACAAATTGAGTTTTCGCTATGATATTTCTTTGGATTGAATACTTTTATGGATTTGAGAACACTTGATGCATGTCTACCTATGAACTCCCGCGGTGACAATGGGGTATCATATTGATTCACTTGATATGTGCTTTGGCACTCAACTTGCGGATTCCCGAAGTGACATTGGGGTAATCTATGCATAGGGGTTGATGCACATTCTTGTCTTTGTTTCTCCGGTAGAAATCTTGGGGCACTCTTTGAGGTTATTTGTGTTGGATTGAGTATTATGAAGCTAAAATTATTTGATGCATGTCGTATAATTAACTCATGAATACTCGAGGTGACATTAGAGTATCTAGGTGACATTAGAGTTGGTTGATGTGTATCATATGGTGTTATTTTAGTACAAACTCTTGGTAGATCGATCAGAAAGGATAACTTAATGTTATGTTAGTACGAACTCTTGATATATCGATCAGAAAGAATAACATTAAGGTGGTTTCGTACCCTACAAACAATTTCTTCTTATGTTCTCCGCTAGATAGGAACTTTGGAGTGATTCTTCATCGCACCTTGAGGGGTGGTTATGTGATCCAATTATATTAGCATTGTTGAGAGAATGCACTAGCGAAAGTACGGACCCTAGGCCTCATTTTCAGTCATTGCAATATCGTTTGTGCTCACTCTTGTTACTTTCTACCTTGCTGTTTTTATTGTTACTATTACAAAAATAAATATCTACTATGCATATTACACTTTTATCACCATCTCTTCGCCGAACTAGTGCACCTATACAATTTGCCATTGTATTCGGTGGGTTGGGGACACATGAGACTTTCTATTATTTGGTTGCAGGGTTGTTTGAGAGAGACCATCTTCATCCTACACCTCCCACAGATTGATAAACCTTAGTTCATCCACTTGAGAGAAATTTGCTATTGTCCTACAAAACTCTGTGCTTGGAGGCCCAACACGATTCTACAAGAACAAGTTGTGTAGTAGACATCAGGAACCAATATCCCAAATGGATTATTTATTCAAACCTTGAGCGTTAGACCAACAATCGATACATTCCTGATACGTCTCCAACGTATCTACTTTTCCAAACACTTTTGCCCTTGTTTTGGACTCTAACTTGCATGATTTGAATGGAACTAACCCGGACTGACGCTGTTTTCAGCGGAATTGCCATGGTGTTGTTTTTGTGCAGAAATAAAAAGTTCTCGGAATGACCTGGAAATCCAGGGAGAATTATTTTGGAAAATATAAAAAATACCTACAGAAAGATGCAGACCAGGGGGGCCACACCCTGTCCACGACAGGAGCAGGCGCGCCCCCTCCCCCTGGGCGCGCCCCCTACCTCGTGGGCCCCCTCGTGCTCCACCGACGTACCCCCGGACTCCATATATTCACTTTCGAGGAGAAAAAAAAATCAGAGAAGAAGAATTATCACGTTTTACGAGACGGAGCCGCCGCCAAGCCCTAATCTCTCTCGGGAGGTCTGATATGGAGTTAGTTCGGGGCTTCGGAGAGTGGAGGTTGTTGCCATCGTCATCATCAACCTTCCTCCATCACCAATTTCATGATTCTCACCGCCGTGCGTGAGTAATTCCATCATAGGCTTGCTGGACGGTGATGGGTTGGATGAGATTTACCATGTAATCGAGGTAGTTTTGTTAGGGTTTGATCCCTAGTATCCACTATTTTCTAAGATTGATGTTGCTATGACTTTGCTATGCTTAATGCTTGTCACTAGGGCCAGAGTGCCATGATTTCAGATCTGAACCTATTATGTTTTCATGAATATATGTGTGTTCTTGATCCTATCTTGCAAGTCTATAGTCACCTACTATGTGTTATGATCCGGCAACCCCGAAGTGACCATAATCGGGACCACTCTCGGTGATGACCGTAGTTTGAGGAGTTCATGTATTCACTATGTGTTAATGCTTTGGTCTGGTACTCTATTAAAAGGAGGCCTTAATATCCCTTAGTTTCCACTAGGACCCCGCTGCCACGAGAGGGTAGGACAAAAGTTGTCATGCAAGTTCTTTTCCAAAAGCACGTATGACTATATTCGGAATACATGCCTACATTACATTGATGAACATGAGCTAGTTCTGTGTCACCCTAGGTTATAACTTTTACATGATGAATTGCATCCGACATAATTCCCCATCACCGATTCAATGCCTACGAGCTTTTCCCATATTGCTTATTTACTTTTCTATTGCTACTGTTATAAAAACTACAAAAGCACTATCGTTACTTTTATTGCTGTTACCGCTATCTCCATATTACTTTGCTACTAAACTACCTTGCTGCAGATACTAATTTTCCAGGTGTGGTTGAATTGACAACTCAGCTGCTAATACTTAAGAGTATTCTTTGGCTCCCCTTGTGTCGAATCAATAAATTTGGGTTGAATACTTTACCCTCGAAAACTGTTGTGATCCCCTACACTTGTGGGTTATCAAGACTATTTTCTGGCGCCGTTGCCAGGGAGCATAGCTCTATTCTTTAAGTCACTTGGGATTTATATCTATTGATCACTATGAAGAACTTGAAGGACTCAAAAACCAAGATCTATCCCTCAACTACGAGGGGAGGTAAGGAACTGCCATCTAGCTCTGCACTTGATTCACCATCTGTTATGGGTAAATTTGCGACACCTACTCATGTTATTGAATCTGATATGTCGTATGTTCTTGATGATGCCCCTTCTGCTATGTATGATGAAACTACTTCTATGCCTAATAATACTGTGCCACTAGGTGAATTTCTAGATGAACAAATTGCTAAGGTTAGGGAGAATGCAAATATTGAAACTCATAATATTTATGAAAGTGATGATGAAGCTTCTCCCCCTAGATATGAATTGCCTGTTGTTCCTGAGGGTTATGTTATGGATGAAGAAACTGCTAGAGACTTTCTTGCTTGCAACGATAGATATGATCTTAAGAAATTATTCGCTAAGCTGAAAGAAAAGTCTTTGAATGCTAGAATGAAACATGACCCTGCTTTTGATACTTCACCTATCTTTGTTACTGATAAGGATTATGATTTCTCTGTTGATCCTGAGTTAATTACTTTGGTTGGATCTGATCCTTTCCATGGCTATGAGTCTGAAACTGTTGTGGCACATCTTACTAAGTTGAATGATCCAGCCACCCTGTTCACCAACGATGAAAAGATTCGTTATTACTATATCTGTCAGGGATATTACTATTGGGTATAAACCGCCCAGGAGGGGCCAGTTTATACCTGCCAAGATTATTTCTATTGAAGCCCAGCGGAGCATGGAGTGTGACGCTTTGTACCAGAAAGAATTAGAGCCAAGAGGTGTTAGGGCCCATTGCTTTGTAAACCGCCATACGGAGTGTAACTTGTGATGTAAGGTAGGAAAGATAGAGACCGAGCCGGACACGTTTATGAGCCGGCCTCGGGACTCTGTAAACCGGACCGGGCGTCATCTCGTGTATATAAAGGGACAACCCGGAGACGGTTCAAGACAGAGAACAACAACTCGAGACACAGGCAAAGCGTATTCGCTCCCTGGTCATCGAAACCCTAGCAATACCACACCAAACTAGACGTAGGCTTTTACCTTCATCGAAGGGGCCGAACTAGTAGAAAATCCTTGTGTCCTTGTCCGCTTTAACCCCTTTAAGCTAACCTGTAGCGATGGCCTCACGACTAAGTCCTTTTTCTAGGACATCTGCCGTGACAAAACCACGACAGTTGGCGCCCACCGTGGGGCTATCGCACGATGGTTTCGAGTTCTTGAAGGGCAGCTTTGAAGGACTCAAGGGCTATGCAGTGGGCCGGATGTTTAAGAGTCGTCGCGGCAAGATCTACATTGATGATTCAGGATGGGGCCCCGAGGCTGATTCAATCGAATACGGGTACCGGGTCCCCTTTGGCGGCATCAATGTCTTCGTTGGCAAGATCGGTGAATCGGGCCCTGAGCCGGACATCTTCCCCAACATCGTCGAGCCGGCTCAGCGTGCGAGACCTGCCCGGATTCGGCCCGCCGTGAAGCACGTCTTCGTCGGAGCAGTTCATGAAGTGCAAGCTGAAGATGGATCGGATTCTGGCGGTGAGACCGTTGCCTATTCCGGCGATGAGTCGTCCTATGGAGAGACAGAATCTTTATACCTATTGCAGGATGGCCGGTCTGAGGGCTGTTCCGATGGTGATAGTATTCCGTACCCCCTTGATCCGCCAAACCGGGTCGCCGTCTTCATGGACGGATTACAACCTGTGCAGCAGTCGTCAACTACGGCGGCGTTAACATCGAACACAGCGGGAGCTAGGGCTGGAGGCCCTGGTCCGTCGCCGGCCGAAACTTTGTCCACCTTAGTCGATACTTTGACAACACTGTTAACAGCAGAGGTAGCCCAGGCCGATAAGGAACAACACGATGCGGAAGTCGCTCAGGTGAAAAGCCAGATAGATCAAGCCAAATTGGACCTAGCTGCTCAGAATACCAGGATGGTTGTGAAGCAGGCCGAGCTGGAGGCTCAGGCTTATCGACTCATGTTGGATCAGACCGCTTCACACGAGGTAATGAGGAGAACGCAACGATCTCGCCTGCCGCCGGTTTACGAAGTAAGGAACCTCTTTAGCACGCCAGGAGTAGGAACCAGTAACCAGCCAGAGGCAAACCGGGGAGGAGCGCCGGGCATAGGAGCATCACTCTAGCCACAAGCTGCGGAGCCAACCCGCCAGGTCGTCTCGTCACAGCATATACCTACCCCTCCCGGTCATTACTCCAACCCATTGGATAACATAGTTGCCGCCGCTTCGCGACTGGCTGCCCTTCCCATTGAAGGAACACCCCCCATAGCGGTGGAGGCACGGCGGGCTAGGGAGTTTTTGGAGACGGCTCTAACCCAACAGCAAGCTTATTCTCACAGCCGTGAGAGGAATCACTCCACCCCTCGCCCAAGCCGGAGTTATAGTAGGCACCTAGAGGAGCCGGCTGTGTCAAGCAGCGCGCGAAGGCGTAACCCGCCACGGAGGGATAATCCGGCAGGGGGAGACGTGAATGCTCAAGACGTGGTGGATCAGGGCAGGCAGCGCCGGGAGGCCGAGTTAGCAGCACAATACGAAAACCGTCAGCCAACGCCAGTTCGTCCATCTACCACGGTTGAACCGGGAGTCATGTCCAGCTCCTTAGGGGTACCGTGCCTTATTCCTGCTTTACGTAACGTAAAACTACCCAAGGACTTCAAAAGACCACGCATGGTGCCCAACTATACTGCAGACTTATCTCCATAAGCCTGGGTTGAAATCTATGAGATGGCGATGGAGATGCTTGATGTGGACGACGCGGCATGTGCCAAGTATTTCACCATGATGTTGGAGGGTACAGCTCGCACTTGGCTGAAAAGCTTACCACCCAACTCCATCGGATCATGGGCTGAATTGCGCCACCGGTTTATTAATAACTTCAAAGACACGTGCAAGCAACCAATGTCTATCGTCGATTTAGCTGCCTGTGTTCAAGGAGAGCACGAGTCAACGCGCCATTGGGTACGACGAGTATCGGAGATCCTACATTCTTCCAACTGCATCAACCCGGGCACGCCAGTTATAACCTTGGAAGGCAATTGCTGGTTTGAGCCTCTGAAACTGATGTTGGGACGACTCAAGCATAATTGTGATGACATGGGGACACTCATGGGAGCTTTGGTGAAGTACGCAGATTCAGATAGCACCAAGTATCCAGAGTCTGGCAATGAGAAATCAGGAAAAGCAAAGAAGAGCGGTAAAGCGCCACAGCCTAGCCCGGCGATTCAAGGATATAGCGGTAAGCATAAAGCGGATAATAATTCAGATTTTGTGGCTAACACCAGTGCTCAGGAGAATGGCCAGCGCCGCAAGGGCAGACCACCCCCGCGGAATGGGAGACCGCCTATCAATCTGGAACGCCAGATGAACATACCTTGCCCAAGGCATGGCACGCTGGAAAAGCCGGCTACGCACCTCTGGAAGGACTGCTTTGTTATGAAGGAAATCATGAACCGGTCCCAGTATGATCATGGACCGTCCGGTGGTTCAGGACCTGGTTTTCACGGGCCGGGTTATCAAGGCGGTGGATCCGGTTCAGGGTTCCAAGGTAACCAGAGTAATCACAACAACCAGAACGGTCACAATCAGCATAACTAGCAGCATGCCCAGGGTGGTTATAATAATCAGGGCAATCAACAGCAGCAACAGTACGGATATCAGAGTAATCCGAAGCAGTTGAGTAGTGGACAGTATCACGTCTTCACCACAAGATTATGTACGCGTGATCAGAAAGTTTACAAGAGGGCAGTACATTCTGTTGAACCGGCGGTACCACGCTACCTACGCTGGTCAGAACAGCCCAATTTGTGGGGTCGAGAGGACCACCCGCCCCGAGTTGATAATCCGGGCCAGCTGGCTCTGGTTGTGGCACCTCAAGTAGGGGGCTATAAGTTTACCAAGGTGCTTATGGACGGAGGTAGCAGCATCAACATTCTATATTACGAGACCTTTCGGCGCATGGGGCTGACGGATAAAAAGCTTCGACAGTCCAACACAGTTTATCATGGTGCGGTGCCCGGTAAATCGGCATATCCAGTCAGTAAGATAGACTTGGAGGTCACTTTTGGAGATGAGCATGATTCTAGGTCTGAGACTTTGACCTTTGAAGTGGTAAAGATCAAGAGCTTGTATCACGCCTTGTTCGGGCGGTCGGTTTATGCTAAGTTTATGGCGAGGCCTTGTTATGTTTATCTACATCTGAAGATGTCGGGCCACAAGGGAACTATTACAGTTCTTGGGACTCGCAAGATTGCTTTGGAGTGCGAAGAATGTGATGCAGCTTATGCTGAGACAGTTTGTGCAACCGAGGAGCTGAAATTTTATAAACATAATGTTGATCTGGCAGATATGTCTCCGCTGAAAAATCCAACCACAGAGCATGATCCGGCCTTGAAGTTCAAATCAGCTGATGAGACTAAGCAGGTTGACTTTGTTCCTGGTGATCCATCCAAACAGTTCACCATTAGTGCTAACCTAGATCCAAAATAGGAAAGCGCGCTCATCGAGTTCATCCGTGAGAATCGGGACATTTTTGCATGGAAACCTTCTGACATGCCAGGTGTACCGAGGGAACTCACTGAGCACACTCTCAATATTGATCCTAAGTTTAAACCAATTAAACAGTTTCTCCGCCGCTTCAATGAAGAAAGGCGCAAGGAAATTGGTGAAGAAGTGGCTAGGCTCTTGGCGGCAGGCTTTATAGTTGAGGTGTTTCATCCAGAGTGGCTAGCTAATCCGGTACTGGTGCTTAAGAAGAACGGCACTTGGCGAATGTGTGTTCATTACACAGATCTAAACAAAGCTTGCCCAACTAATCCCTTTGCCCTCCCTCGTATTGATCAAATCATTGATGCTACAGCGTTGTGAACGCTTAAGTTTTTTGGATGCTTATTCCGGTTCTCATCATATCAAGATGGCAGTTAAGGACCAGGAAAAAACAGCCTTCATAACTCCCTCTGGGGCCTTCTGCTACGTGTCTATGCCTTTCGGGCTCAAGAGTGCCCAGGCGACTTATCAACGGTGTGTGCAGAATTGTCTTCATGGGCAGATTGGGCGGAACGTTCACGCTTATGTGGACGATATTGTGGTAAAATCCAGGAAAGAGGAGACGTTGATAACAGACTTGAAGGAAACCTTTGATAATCTCTGGGTCTATAAAATGATGCTTAATCCGGCCAAGTGTGTTTTTGGTGTTCCGACAGGCAAACTCTTGGGATTCCTGGTGTCAAACAGAGGAATTGAAGCTAATTCGGAGAAGATCAAAGTGATTACATCCTTGGCTAAGCCGGCATGCATCAACGACGTCCAACGCTTAGCGGGTCGCATTGCGGCGCTCAGCCGGTTTATCAGCCGTTTGGGGGAGAAGGCCACCCCGCTTTATCAGATGATGAAAAAGACAGACCGTTTTGTCTGGAGTGATGCTGCTGATGCTGCGTTTGAAGATTGGAAGAAGCAATTGGCAGAGCCGCCGGTCCTTGCTGCCCCAGTTGATAATGAGCCGCTGTTGCTATACGTGGCTGCTAACGCCCGAGCAGTGAGCGTTGCCATCGTGGTAGAGCGCAAGGAGGCAGGAAAGGAATATCTAGTTCAGCGGCCGGTTTACTACATCAGCGAGGTGCTCATTGAGTCAAATCAGAGATACCCGCATTGGTAGAAGTTGGTATATGAAGTCTTCATGGCAAACCGGAAGCTGAAGCAGTACTTTCAAGGTCATCCAATCACTGTGGTCAGTTCAGCCCCCCTGGGCGATATAATCCAGAACAGAGAGGCGACTGGTCGGGTTGCAAAGTGGGCCATTAAACTTAGCCCTCACGGATTGAAGTATGTGCCCCGTACTGCAATCAAATCCCAAGCACTGGTGGACTTCATCAACGATTGGACAGAGTTGCAAGCACGAGAGGAAAAGCCGGATCACACGTATTGGACTATTCACTTTGATGGATCCAGGCAATTGGAGGGCACGGGGGCTGGAGTCGTATTAACTTCCCCATGAGGTGATAAGTTCTGTTATGTCCTCCGCTTAATGTTCCCTTGTACTAACAATGCAGCTGAGTATGAAGCTCTCCTCCATGGCCCACGAATGGCTAAAGAAATGAATTTAAGCCGGGTTAAATGTTTTGGCGATTCAGCCCTGGTGGCTCAACAGGTGTCTGGTAAGTGGGATTCTAAAGATCCACTTATGGCGGCGTATAGACGAGAGGTGGACGCTGTTGCTGGACACTTCAAGGGTTATCAGGTGGATCATGTAGACCGGCGAAAGAATGAAGCGGCCGATGCGTTAAGCCGTCTGGGTTCTCAACGTAAACTGGTTCCACCCAATGTTTTTCTGGACGTATTGCACAGTCCGTCGGTGAAATTGCCTTCAGAGGAGGATTTGGCTATTCCTTATTCGGAGGCTCAATTGGTGGCGGTGCTTCATGTTATTCCGGATTGGATGCTCCCTTACCTGGCGTATATGAACCGAGGTGAGTTACTAGAGGATGAAGTCTTGGCTAGACAGATAGTCCGGCATTCCAAATCAATGACTATTGTCAATGGAGAGCTACATCATTGTAGCGTCTCTGGAGCGTTTCAACGTTGTGTATCGCCAGACGAAGGCCGTGACATTCTTCGAGAGATCCATGAAGGAGACTGCGGTCATCACGCCAGTTCAAAATCATTGGTAGCAAAAGCTTTTCGTCATGGGTTCTACTGGCTGGCGGCTCATGCCGATGCTGAGGACTTGGTCAGAAAATGTGATGCTTGCCAGAAATTCTCACGACGTCCTCATATACCGGCTCAGGAGTTGAGGATGATTCCAATTACTTGGCCGTTTGCGACTTGGGGGCTAGATATGGTTGGACCCTTTAAGAGATCCCTAGATAAGAAGACCCACCTTTTGGTGGCGGTGGATAAGTTTACCAAATGGGTCGAAGGAGAACCGGTCAGCAAGTGTGATGCAGCAACAGCGGTCCAGTTCATCAAGAAGGTGATTTTCCGATTTGGCTTTCCACACAACATTATCACTGATAATGGTACCAATCTATCCAAGGGGGCTATGGAGGAGTTATGTCAACGAGAGCACATCCGCCTTGATGTATCATCAGTAGCTCATCCTCAATCCAATGGTCAAGTGGAGAGAGCCAATCAAGAGATCCCGAGAGGCATCAAACCCCAGCTTATGGTCCCTTTGCAGAGGATGCCGGGTTGCTGGGTTGAGGAATTACCCTCTGTGTTATGGAGCATCAACACTACACCTAACAGATCTACAGGGAACACGCCTTTCTTCATGGTATATGGAGGTGAAGCGGTCCTCCCTAGTGATATCCGTCATGATTCGCCGCGGGTGGCGGCTTACGTAGAAGCTGATAACGAAAAGGCACGGCAAGATGCATTGGACCGGCTGGATGAGGAACGTGACACGACAATAGCTCGATCGGTGATTTATCAGCAAGATCTGTCCGGTACCACAGTCGCCGGGTTAAAACCAGAACATTTCAAGAAGGAGATCTAGTGCTCCGGCTCATCCAAGACCAGACAAACATGCACAAGCTATCCCCGCCTTGGGAAGGACCCTTTGTGGTTAGCAAGAACCTACACAACGGATCATACTACCCCGTCGACGTTCGAGAACATAAGGACTCACGTACTGCGGAGGAGGAGACCCGACGACCGTGGAACATCGCTCTTCTTCGACCTTACTACACCTGAGCCATAGGCTCCGCTTTATGTACATAAATTTGCAATGTATATATTATGATCAATATAATAAACCGGCGTCCCCGATAAAGCGGGGTATCTGCCGCCTTTTTCATAAGAGTTTGTCACATGGGGGCTTCTGTGTGCAAGGGAGTTCCTATGGCCTCTTAAACCGGCAGTTACACCAAGACCATCATAAGAGCATAGCTCTGGTTGCTTCGGTAATCCGACTATCAAAGCCCACATGATGATGAGGGGCAATAGAGAGTTTGTCGCCTAGCACAACTCAAACATAGGCCCCGATGAGCATAGCTCAAATGCTACCTGGGGGCTCCTGATGCATAGCATCAATGAGTTGACAACCCTTATAGTAGGCTATCAAGCCATGGCTTGGAAGCCTGGTGTATACACCTAAAACCGCGGATTAGCCTGCCTGCATTAAGTAAGTCACTCTGCCAGGTAAACCTGGTACGACCCGTCGAACGTATACACAAGTCAATCTTTACAGACCCTGAACTTGGTAACGTTAAATTAACGATCATCGAACGTATACACAAGTCAATCTTTACAGACCCTGAACTTGGTAACGTTAAATTGATGATTTGGTTAAGGATTGAGGACCATCTTAATAGGCTTTTTGAAATGGCTAATGTCAGTAGCCTGGTATCTCATAAAAATCCTCGAATTTGGAGCCTGGCAGCTCGTAAAAAGCCTCGACTACACGGTTTTATTCGATAAACATCTCTTTTTGATTTTTGCTAAGTTTTTATCTTCAAGGTCATTGGTATTTATCCAAGTCCATTGATTCAGGAGTGGATGACTATAAGTTGCCACTACAATACACCAGCGTTTACAGAACCTGGTCTGGTTTGATTATAAATCGTCAGTACTGTCTACAGTAAAACTGGAGTTTATCATAACCCGGTATGGTTCCATTATGAACCGGCAAATGATCAAGGGAGTCATCAACACTTGCAACTTGGACCATTGCCTTTACTACCGATTATTGATTAAGGCTCCTCGTGAATAAATTAATCACAGGTATGATATATGTTTTATATTTTATACACAGTTCAGGTTATAAACCTAGACCATGTGTTTGGGCATCATGACCCGTCCGGCGATAAACCGCCAGGACACTTTAAACATTGTCTTATGCAGAAACAGGTGGAGTAAACTGGCAAAGGCATTATAAGCAAGAAATAATTATAAAAGTTGCCAGCTGAAGCAATGTCATACAAAGGACAGTGCGTGACAACATAAAGTATTTCACCTACCCTATTACAAGGCGCTGGATAGCCCAAAAGAATATTAGTTTTGTCCTAAAGTGCTGGGACATAAAATTTAAACCGGCACCGGATTAGGATTCTGCATCAGCTCGGCTTGAAGGTTGCGGATCGTCCTGCTCCGACTCCCCGTCGTTCTCTTCTAGCTGCTGGAAGTCAGTGGTTGCCCAATCGATCTTGGTCAGCACTCTGAAAACAACTTAATCGTTCACGAGTTCAGACGGATCAATATCAGGAGCGTAAGTGTGCTTACGGACGGGCGGGATGAGATTTTCAATCTCGTAAGCCGGAGGGTCGACCCGCATGTTCTCAGCATTGTAACCCAGATGATAACGAGATAGATCAGCCTCATGAGACAGCTTGCTGGCCAGAGGCCGCATTTCCTTAGTCAGAGTACGGAAAATCTGCAAATGCCGATCCGTCCTCTGTCATGCTGTCATAGCCATTCATTGCTTCCGCCAGATCAAAGTCAGGCACCCAAGCTTTCGCTCGAGTTAAAGCCATCAGAGCACCCGCCCTCGCAAAAGATTTCTACAGCTCTATGAGGCGGGCAGGTAGAATGGATAACTTTTCTAAAGTGCCCTTGATCGTCGTGGGAGCCGGTTTGTTGTGAGAAGTAGTGTAGACAATCCTCTGGGCACCGGAATATAGCTGCTCTACAAGAGTGTATGCGGCCTTCAACTTTTTCCGCATGTCGTCGCCAAGATGAGCAATACGTGTTCCTGCGTCAAAAAGTTTGAGTTAAACCGGAAGGTGCAGAATTATGATATTCAGGATTATGATAACAACACTTACCAAAGATAGCAGTCGTCATGGCATTGATATGTTGCTTTAAACCGGACAGTTCCTCTGTCACCGGATTAAGAGCAGCCTCTGCATCAGTTGCCCTCTTCTCCAAGATAGTTTTCTCAGCATCCCAATCGAACCGTTCCTTTTCAAAGTCCTTCTTCAGCTTTTCTATATTCGCTAAAGCAAGTGTCAGCTCATCTTTGACTTTGATAGCGGCGGTTTCTTGAAACTTGAGAGTATCCCGGAGCTCGGCCACTTCAGAATTTTTCTGGTTTAAGTCAGTCTGCCATGAGGAGAGCACATTATATATTCGTGCGACATTTTTCAGCAAAGTCCCAAGCACATAACAAGTTATACGCTTGGCACTTGGGGGCTAATGTGTATTTGCAGTTAAACATGCCTTTTTTTAGTCAAGTCCCAAGCACATAACAAGGTATATGCTTGGCACTTGGGGGCTAATGTGACATTGTTCAGAACAGAATACAAACTGAAGTCTTGGTTCATCATAAAGGAGTAAACCGGCCCTTGGGGACTACACATGTGAAAAACAAACTTTCTACTGGATCTACTGAAGTCCCGGTTCATCCTAAAGGGCTAAACCGACACTTGGGGGTTACGGTGGAGTAAAGACAAGCTACAAGAAGTAAGCAGGAATAGAGTACAAGTTAAAAGCAGGAAAATTTACCTCATAATGCTCCTTCATCATATTTACCAAACCGGCCTCATGATCACAGCTAGTGTACAACCGGTTTAGATAGCCAGAGTGGAGTTCTTGGGCACTGAGCTGAGCATGATTGGACAAGTCAGTATTCCATTTTCCTTTGTCCTTGCTAGGAATTTCATCCTTTGCAGTATGCTTGGACAAAGCGATAGGTTCACTAGGAGTAGTGAAGCTGATCCTAGTGATTTCAACATCTTAAGTCGAAGCGGCCGTGTGTTTAGCCAGACTAGCAGGAGCAGTACTGGCTTGGAGAAGAGGGCAACTGATGCAGAGGCTGCTCTTAATCCGGTGACATGATATTTCCTTAGGCTATTTCCTTTCTCGTTAAAGGGTGATGCTAAGACTTGGATTAATTCTCTTGATCCTGGTTGTGTGCGTAGTCCCTAGGATATGATGTATTACTTCTCTGCTAAATATTTTCCCGCTCATAAGAAACAAGCTGCCTTAAGGGAAATTTATAACTTTGTCCAAATTGAAGAAGAGAGTGTCCCACAAGCTTGGGGGAGGCTTCTCCAATTACTTAATTCTTTGCATGATCATCCTCTTGAGAGGAACGATATACTTGATGTCTTTTATAATGGACTAACCGATGCTTCCAGAGACCACCTAGATAGTTGTGCTGGTTGTGTTTTCAGGGAAAGAATAGTTGATCAAGCTGAATTACTATTGAAGAATATGCTGGCCAATGAAAATAATTGGACACTTCCTGAACCAGCCCCTAAGCCAACTCCGAAGAAAAGAGGTGTTCTATTTCTCAGTCTTGAAGACATGCAAGAGGCAAAGACATCTATGAAAGAAAAAGGTATTAAAGTTGAAGACGTTAAGAATTTACCACCTATTGAAGAAATACATGGTCTTGATAACCCGACCTAGGTAGTAAAGGTAAATTCTCTTTATATATTTGATGAAGGTGATATTCCTCGTTATAAGTCTGCTAGCCAATGCTTAGATGAGTTTGACAATTTTATTGTGAAACAAGAAAACTTCAGTGCTTATGTTGGTAGACAATTGCAATGTAATGCTTATATGATTGAACGCTTGAGTGATTTTATTTCTAGAGTTAAAGGCGAATTGAAACTCATTAGTATACATGCTTCCATGGTTACCACTCAAGTAGAACAAGTACTTAAGGCTCAAAATGATTTGCTCAATGAATTAAATACTAAGAACAATGATAATGCCATTAGAGTTGTGACTAGAGGTGGCAGAATGACTCAGGAACCTCTGTATCCTGAAGGCCACCCTAAGAGAATTGAGCAAGATTCTCAGAGAACTAATTTGGATGCACCTAGTTCTTCTAAGAAGAAGAAAAAGAAAAATGATAGGACTTTGCATGCTTCTAGTGAACCTGTAGCTGACACACCTGAGAATCCTAATGATATATCTATTTTTGATGCTGAGACACAATCTGGTAATGAACATGAACGTAGTGATAATATTAATGATGATGTTCATGATGATGCTCAACCTAGCAATGATAATGATGTAGAGATTGAACCTGTTGTTGTTCTTGATAACCTGATGTCTACTACACAACCTTCTTCTTGTAGACATTGTTGGGCCTCCAAGTGCAGAGGTTTGTAGGACAGTAGCAAATTTCCCTCAAGTGGATGACCTAAGGTTTATCAATCCATGGGAGGCGTAGGATGAAGATGGTCTCTCTCAGACAACCTTGCAACCAAATAACAAAGAGTCTCTTGTGTCCCCAACACACCCAATACAATGGTAAATTGTATAGGTGCACTAGTTCGGTGAAGAGATGGTGATACAAGTGCAATATGGATGGTAGATATAGGTTTTTGTAAACTGAAAATATAAAAACAGCAAGGTAGCAAGTGGTAAACGTGAGCATAAATGGTGTTGCAATGATAGTAGACAAGGCCTATGGTTCATACTTTCACTAGTACAAGTTCTCTCAACAAGGATAACATAATTGGATCATATTACTAGCCCTCAACATGCAACAAAGAGTCACTCCAAAGTCACTAATAGCGGAGAACAAACGAAGAGATTATGGTAGGGTACGAAACCACCTCAAAGATATTATTTCTGATCGATCTATTCAAGAGTATGTAGTAATGTTCAATCTATCATAGAGTTCGTACTAGAATAACATCTTAAGACACAAATCAATCAAAACCCTAATGTCACCTAGATACTCCATTGTCACCTCAGGTATCCGTGGACATGATTATACGATATGCATCACACAATCTCAGAAACATCTATTCAACCAACACATAGAACTTCAAAGAGTGCCCCAAAGTTTCCACCGGAAAGTCAAGACGAAAACATGTGCCAACCCCTATGCATCGATTCCCAAGGTCACGGAACCTGCAAGTTGATCACCAAAACATACATCAAGTAGATCACATGACATCCCATTGTCACCACAGATAAGCACGTGCAAGACATACATCAAGTGTTCTCAAATCCTTAAAGACTCAATCCGATAAGATAACTTGAAAGAGAAAACTCAATCCACTACAAGAGACTAGAGGGGGAGAAGCATCATAGGATCCAACTAGAATAGCAGAGCTCACGATACATCAAGATCGTCCCATCTCAAGAACATGAGAGAGAGAGAGAACAAACACATAGCTACTGATGCATACCCTCAGCCCTGAGGGTGGACTACTCCCTCCTCGTCATGGAGAGCGTCGGGATGATGAAGATGGCCACGTGAGGGGGATTCCCCCCTCTGGCAGGGTGCCAGAACGGGTGTAGATTGCTTTTCGGTGGCAACAAAGGATTTCGGCGGCAGAACTCCCGATCTAGGTTATTTTTCGGAGGTTTCTATATATATATATGAGGTGTTGGAGTCGAGGCCAAGCAAAGGGGGGCTACGGGCTGTCCACGAGGGGGGGGCACGCGCCCTGGGGGGGCACGCACCGCCACCCTCGTGGGAAGCCCATGGGTCCTTTCATCCCCCTCCGGCACTTCCTGGGCTTCTTTAGGTCCAAGAACACCTCCGTTGATTTTCAGGTCAATTGGCTCCGTTTGATATTCCTTTTCTGCGAAACCCTAAAACAAGAGAAAAACGGAAACTGGCACTGGGCTCTGGGTTAATAGGCTAGTCCAAAAATAATATAAAAGTGTATAATAAAGCCCATTAAACATCCTAGAAGGATAATATAATAGCATGGAACAATCAAAAATTATAGATATGTTGGAGACGTATCAGCATCCCCAAGCTTAATGCCTGCTCGTCCTCGAGTAGGTAAATGATAAAAATAGAATTTTTGCTGTGGAATGCTAACCAACATAGTATTTCAATGTAATTCTTTTAATTGTGGCATGAATGTTCAGATCGGAAAGATTCAATACAAAAGTCTATGTTGACATAAGAAATAATAATACTTCAAGCATACTAACAAAGCAATCATGTCTTCTCAAAATACTATGGCTAAAGAAAGTTATCTCTACAAAATCATATAGTCTGGCTATGCTCCCTCTTCATCACACAAAATATTCATATCATGCACAACCCCGATTTCAGCCAAGCACTTGTTTTCATTGTCAGGACCCCGATCCTAAGTCACACCGATGTAGCTGTAACACGTCATATCACTTTGCGGCCTCACGCACGGTAACCCCACGGGTGCCACCTTACCTGGCCCGGGACCGTTTGCGCATTTTGGCACACGTATATGACAGTGTCGCTAGCATCCATATGACAGAGAACCCGGGCCGACATGGCTAGTTATAAACCAAAACTGGCACTAGATTACAGAGACAGGCATCCATGACCCAGCAACGAACGTGTTGGTCATCAACGTGTGAACCCAAGTCGTAGAAAGCTACGTGGACTTAAAGGAACATCGCGTGACATTTCCCCTAAGGGACAGACACAGGAACGAAGAAGGACACATGCCGGCCAGCCTACGTGTTCCGAGCAGTAGCAAGCTACCAAGGCTCATTGGAGACACTAGGAGGCATTTCCCTGTAAGATAGGCTACCAAGGGAAAACAACTAGGTGTCGGATCCCACACATACCAAGCATTTCAAACATACACACAATATGCTCAATATGTGCAAATACAACATTGCATCACAACAGAACTCTATGACTCAAGTACTTTATTTAAGAGGCTCCAAGAGCCTTACATAACATATCCATATAGGTAGGGGTCACATGACCCAACACTCAAGTCATACAGTCATACAAGCACAAGCGAAAGCTACATGTCTGAGTACAGACAACTTAGAAAATAAAACAGGCTTGGTGTAGCCTGACTATCTACAAGGCCCTTCACAAGCTCCAGATCTCCGTCTGGGTGTCAAGCTACTCGTCGACGTCAACGTCTATGTAGAACCCATCAGCAGGGGCAGGGTTCTCCTCTGCAACAGTTATTAAGCAAACATGAGTACAAAGGTACTCAGCAAGTCTTACCACAGAACCTATCATACATGCAACATTATCAATAGGGGCAGTGGAGTTTATAGCAGAAAGCCAGCTTTGACTCTTGGCTAACCTATACTACAACTCTCAACGGATTGCAAGATGTTATTACGAACACGAGTCCTCTATTCACCACAACAATACACTACCGAGGATCCTCTTCCGTCATCCTACGGAAGGGCCATCCACGACACTCACGCTTATCTTGAGGCTTTTAGTAGTATCCATTAACTTGTCTATGAACTGTAAGAGTAACCAAGTAGTCCGTACCACGAACAACGGCTATTCGAATAGTTTGATAACCCTGCAGGGGTGTACCTCTTCACACACGCTTCCACCACTTATCGCCGTTTACTCGACATGTACTCGGCAACCTTCAAGCGGAAGCCCAGCGAGGGTGTCGGCCACGACCTAACTAACTACACAAGTCTCTCGTCCAGGTTTATCGCCTATTTGGGTTCCATCCGTGGGGAGATCCGGTCGGGGTGTCGCTCACGGCCCCAAATGATGTGTACAGGGTTCCCGAGTCACCAAACGGGCAACCGGTACACCGTGCCACGTACCTGTCGCATCACAACCCACCCCGAGGGTCAGCGCTGTGCACGACCTCAAGTAAGCTATAAACACCAGAAACTAGTTGCAACTCCTGGACAGAGATCAAGGGTAATTAATAAGCCGAGAGGGTCCATTGGTTTCGGGCCCAATGCATGGTAGTAACTGGAACTTGAACCACACATACAGATCTCGGGTCCTATGTACGGTTCCAATGAAACAACCCACCATGTACTCCTACATGGCCTTTCATCGATACCTTTACCAAGCGTATTCCACACTTCCTTCTCTTTATCGTTATGATCATTTCACTCAGATTCATCACCCAGATGAATCAGACCAGACACAACTCTAAGCATCGCAGGCAACATAAACAAATAGCATGGTGGATCACACATCACATGGCTCAATCAACTCCTACACATGCTAGTGGGTTTCAACTATTTACTGTGGCAATGACAGGTCATGCAAGGGAATAGGGTTCAACTACCGCAGCAAGTAGCAGTTCACACGCTGTTGCCTTAATGCAGTAAAAGAGAGCAGGAGCGAGAAGATTGGATTTGTATCGGAATGATCAATGATTGCTTGCCTAACAAAGTAGTTGTCGGGTACTGCTCTTCAACTGGATACACAGCAGTATCCTCGGGAGCAGGACCTAACACAGAGAATACCGGCGATACAATCATTAACAAACAAACGCAACAATATGATGCATGCTCATGACATGGCAAGATGCATGTGTGTTGGCTAATGCAACTATAATCAGAAGGTTTTGAGCCTATTTGAATCAAAGATTCAAATTGGCATGTTAACTATTATTTCAATAAGTGCATTATCATGTTTTTATGTATACAGCAAGGTTAACTTGCTCAAACATGCATGAAAACAGTGCCATTGGAAAGATTGGATTTTTCTGATCATTTTTCATATATAAATCTTTTCCATCTGAGCTACGGTTGATTTTATATGATTTTTAGATGTTTAGGCATTTTTTCGGAATTTCCTGAATTATTTTTAAATCTAAAATCCCAGAAAATCCTTTACTGCGTCAGCATGACATCATGCTGATGTCAGCCAGTCAACAGGAGCTAGTCCAAGTCAAACATGACATGTGGGCCCGGCATGTCAGTGTCACAGCTAACTAACAAAAGTAATTAGTGAGCTAATTAGCTGTCAGTGGGGTCTGGGCCCACGGGTCAATGACTAAACTAATTAACTAATTGAATTAACATTTATTTAGTTAAACCAGCTAATTAGTAAAAGGGTGGCCCACACGTCAGTGACTCAGGGGTGGTCAACCCCCGGTCAAACGAGTTAAACTCGCCGGCGAAGTGACGCCGGCGAGGCCAGACACGGCGGCGTGCTTCGGAAAACGTCCACAGGGCTCGGTTCGAGCTGCGGTTGGGCGCGTTGGAAGCCCTTGCCGTTGCGCATCGGATGGTGGTGGTCGCCGGACCTGTGGTGGCCGGAGACGACGGCAACGAGCTCGACGGCGACGACGGCAGTCGGGCGTGTGTGGAGATGGGGCTACGGTGGTCTAGGCGATGCGTGCGTAGTACCTAGCTTGTCTACGTGCTACTGCGAGCGAGATGGACATGTGCCAGTGACCAAATGGTCACCGGAGCATCGCCGGCGGCGAGCACGGCGGCGGTGAGTTTCGGTGATCAACGGAGCGGCATCTACACAGCGCAAACGAAGCAAAAGAAGGAAGGAAACGGCGTAGGAGCTCACTGCGGTGCTAACGAGCTCGACGGAGAGGTCGGGGACATGCTGCAGCTTCTTAATCGGCGGCGAGGTGCTCCGGCGATCCGAGGAAGGGGACGGCGGCGTGAAGACGTTGCAGGGCTCCCGGCGATCCGTGGCTCAGCAAGGAGGTAGAGGGCGTCGCGGCGAACCTTTTGGACACGGTCACGGGGCGAGGGGAAGGCTCTAGGTGCGGCAACGGCGAGCGGCGGCGACGAGCGGCTCGGTGGTGAGAGGGAGAGAGCCAGGGGAGGGCGATGGGGACGAGGGGAAAGTGCGAGAGGGGTCGGGGCAGCTGCGTGGCGTCGCGGGGAGTCTTCCAGGGCGTCGGGGATGCAGGCAAGCAGCCTGGAGGTGGTCGGGTGCGTGACGGTGCGCGGCGGCCACGCGCGCTGCCGACTGGCGCGAGGAGGAAGGCGACAGAACGGGGCTGTGGGCTGGGCCGGCCTGCTACAGTGCTGGGCCCGAGGTAAGTGCTTTCTCCCTTTCTCTTTTTCCTATTTTCTTTTCTGTTCCATTTGTTTTGCATCTTTGTTTAATTAATAAAAATGCCAGAACATTTTTATAACTCATAAAACTTGTCATGCCCACTGTATATAATATGAACAGTAGGGAACATTATAGCTTATGATTATTTGAGCATTTAAAATATTTTATAGCATTTAAATGCCCAAATTCAAATATCATATGATTTAATCCAGAGTCCTTAGATGTCCTAGAAAATTGTGCACCATTTTTAGCAAAGGTTTGTGACCAAGGCAGGAATGATGAACATTTTTGAAGGGCATTTTGGGTACATTGGAAAATATTTTATCAAACCCTAGTTGTTAGAAGAGGGGTGCTGGGGTTTCTGTCATTCCCATTTCAAGTTTCTTTGATAGGTAAACATGATGCACACTCTAGCTAGCCCTAATGCAAGTGCTAAACTAGGGATGTGACAACTCACCCCCACTTAAAAGAATCGCGTCCCGAGATTCGGGTTCCTCCGGAACAAGGGTGGGGTACTCAAGTCGAAGACGATCCTCCCTTTCCCAAGTAGCTTCACTCTCGGAATGATGTGACCATTGAACCTTGAGAAACTTGATATTGTGGCGTCGAGTGGTGCGCTCAGTTTGATCAAGAATACGAACGGGGTATTCTCGATATGTGAGATTGTCCTGGAGATCAAGCGTTTCGTGGTCCACTCCGCGGATAGGATCCGAGAAGCAACACCTGAGTTGAGAAACGTGGAAAACATCATGAACTCTGGATAGGTGCGGAGGTAGTTCCAATTGGTAGGCAACTTCTCCTCGTTTGGCAAGAATGCGAAAAGGACCGATGTAACGAGGGGCCAATTTGCCTTTGATACCAAAGCGATGGGTTCCCTTAAGAGGAGTAACCCGAAGGTAAGCCTTATCGCCGACTTCAAAAGTCACAGCCTTATGATGACTATCATATTGGCTCTTCTGGTGAGACTGGGCTGTTTTCAATTTCTCACGAACGAAGCGAACTTGCTCTTCTGCTTCCTGGATCATATCCGGGCCAAAGAATTGTCTTTCCCCGGTTTCTGACCAGTTAAGAGGTGTTCGACACCTTCGTCCATATAGAACTTCGAAGGGAGCTTTGCCCAGGCTAGCTTGATAACTATTGTTATAAGCGAATTCGGCAAATGGAAGACACTTTTCCCATTCCATACCGAAAGAAATGACAGAAGCTCGAAGCATGTCTTCCAGAATTTGATTGACTCGTTCCACTTGACCACTTGACTGGGGATGGAAGGCGGTACTGAAGGAGAGATGAGTTCCCATAGCGTTCTGGAAACTTTCCCAAAATCATGAAGTGAAAAGACTTCCACGGTCTGAGTTAATATCCAACGGCACACCATGAAGTGATACTATCCGAGAGACATACAAGTCTGCTAGCTGGCTAGCGGTAATACTCTCTCGAACAGGCAGGAAATGAGCTACTTTAGAGAGGCGGTCGATAACGATGAAGATAGGATTATTCCCTTTCCTGGTCCTGGGAAACCCGGTAATGAAGTCCATACCGACTTTGTCCCATTTCCATTTAGGAATAGCTAAAGGTTGAAGGGTGCCAGCAGGCCATTGATGCTCTGCTTTGACTCGACGACAAACGTCGCAGTTAGCAATGAATTGAGCGATTTCTCTCTTCATCCTAGTCCACCAGAATCTCTGACGTAGGTCCTGATACATTTTGGTACTACCAGGATGAATCGTGAGAGGAGATTCATGAACCTCCTTAAGGATCAAACGTCTCAGGTTTCGTACTTTAGGAACCACTAAACGGTTGCTAAAGAATACAACTCCTTGATGATCAATTGAGAAACATCCCGCGACTCCTTTCTTGATGTTCCTCTTAATACGGGAAATTCCCGGATCAACCTTCTGTGCTTTGATGACCTGATCCGTAAGGGTAGGTTCCGCCACCAAGGTGGAAAGGAATCCTCGAGGAACAATGTGAAGGTTAAGCTTACGAAATTCCTCGTGGAGAAGTGGTTGTCCTTGTTGTAACATCAAGTTGTTACAATAAGACTTACGCCTTAGCGCATCAGCCATGACATTGGCCTTTCCAGGGGTATAGGTGATTCCTAAGTCGTAGTCTGTGAGCAACTCAACCCAACGTCTTTGCCTGGGATTTAGATCCGGTTGGGTGAAGATGTACTTCAAACTTTGATGATCGGTGAAGATTTCACAGCGATTACCAAGGAGGTAATGTCGCCATGTTTTGAGTGCATGGACTACAGCTGCAAGCTCTAGATCATGAGTAGGATAGTTATCCTCATGTGGACGCAACTGTCGGGATGCGTAAGCAATCACTTGACGATCTTGCATGAGTATGCAACCTAGTCCTTGTCGCGAGGCGTCGCAATAGATTATAAAATCCTTGGAAAAGTCTGGTGGTACCAATACAGGTGCAGATGTCAGGCGTCTTTTTAGTTCCTGAAAACTGGACTCGCACTGTGGGGTCCACTCAAACTTTTTATCTTTCTTGAGGAGTTCAGTTAGAGGTTTAGCAACCTTGGAGAAATTCTCGACGAAGCGTCGGCAATAGCTCGCTAGGCCAAGAAAACTCCTAACTTGCTTGACCGATTCAGGGGGGGTCCAATCAAGGATGGCTTGAACTCGCTCCGGATTGACAGCAATACCCTTACCAGAGATCACATGACCTAGATAGGTTACTTCCGGCAACCAATACTCACATTTAGAGAATTTGGCATAAAGGCGGTGCTCTCGAAGTTTCGTCAATACCAGCCTTAAATGCTCGGCATGGTCTCTCTTGTTCTTGGAGTAAATGAGTATATCATCGAGGTATACCACGACGAATTTATCCAAGTACTCCATGAATATAGAATTCATTAACCGAGAAAAGGTAGCTGGGGCATTGGTTAACCCAAAGGACATGACGGTGTACTCATATTGGCCATAACGAGTAACAAAAGCCGTTTTAGGAATGTCCCCGTTCTTGATTTTGATTTGATGGTAGCCCAACCTCAAATCCATCTTAGAGAAGACTGAGGATCCAGCAAGCTGATCATACAGGTCGTTGATCCTGGGGAGCGGATACTTGTTCTTTATGGTGACCAGATTAACAGGTCGGTAATCTACAACCATCCGCTCCGTTCCATCCTTCTTCTTGACGAAGAGGACGGGGCAAGCCCAAGGGGAAGAACTAGGACGGATGAATCCTTTCTGCAAAGACTCATCGAGTTGTTTCTTAAGCTCAACTAATTCTAGTGGTGCCATCTTATAAGGTCTCCTAGAAATTGGAACAGTTCCAGGGATAAGATCTATCACGAACTCGACACCTCTGTCAGGTGGAATTCCTGGCAGTTCTTCTCGAAAAACATCCGGAAAGTCACGGACTACCAGGATATCTTCGAGTTCTGGTAGAGGGCTGGCATTAAGAGAGTAGAGCTGACGCTTAGCCATTCGGGTCAAGACATTGACTATCTTGCCGGATGGGTGTGTAAGTTGAACGGTCCTAGTATAGCAATCAATCTTGGCGTAATGAGTTGTCATCCAATCCATACCCAAAATGATGTTTATGTCCGAGGACTTGAGAGCGATTAGAGACGCTAGGAAAACAAGTCTATCAACAAGGATTTCATTTCCATGGCTTACCCTAGAGGTTTGCCACTTTGAACCAGGAGTTTGAATAACCATGGAAGTAGGCATGTCACAAAAAGTCATGTTGTGCAATCGAGCATAGCTCTCAGATATGAACGAATGGGATGCTCCAGTATCGAAAAGAACAGATGCCGGATGGCAGTTTACGAGAAGCGTACCAAGGACGACGTTAGGATCCTCATAAGCTTCTTCAGCAGAGACATAGTTGACATGACCACGTGCAGTGGGGATTGGCTTGACATAATTCACCTTGCCGGTTGCTTACCACGGCCGACGGGTTTTCCTGGCTGGTTCTGGGGACACTCACGCATGTAGTGTCCCGGTTCTCCACACTTGAAGCAGGTCACAGTGCTAGTGCGTGGAGCAAAGTTGGAAGGTGGTCCTCCATAGGTCTTAGCAGGTGCAAACTATTGAGTTGGACGAGGCGCCTCATAGGATGGCCTCGGTGTGTACTTGGGTGGCAGAGCAGTGTTAGGAACCCACACACGGCGCTTGTGAGAGCCTGAGCCGGATGAGGAACCAAAGTCTCGAGTATGCTTGCGAGTGGCCTCGAAGTCGGTCTGGCCTGTTTCAGCACTGATAGCCTTGTTTACCAACTTCTGGAAGGAAGTGCACTCATGCAGACGTAGATCTCGGCGGAGTTCAGGGCTGAGTCCCTTGCAGAACCTCGCCTGCTTCTTGGCATCGGTGGATACTTCCTCAGGTGCATAGCATGCCAAGTTGCCAAACTCGCGATTATAGCCATCCGCAGTTAACCGGCCCTGGTTGAAATTGCAGAATTCCTCCCGCTTGCGATCCATGAGACCTTCCAGAATGTGATGTTCACGGAATGCCTCACTGAACTCAACCCAAGTAGTGATTTGGCCAGCAGGACGCATAGCTTCAAAGTTTTCCCACCAAAGACTGGCAGGGCCCTCAAGATGGTAGGCGGCGTAGGTAACCTTGTCAGCTTCGGCCACACGGGCAGAGTGTAGCTTGTGGGTAATACTACGTAGCCAGTCATCCGCATCCAGAGGTCCAGTAGAGTGATGGAACTTCGGTGGACACATCTTGATAAAGTCATTGATTGACACCACGTCATTCCTCTGACGTAACCCAGTGTTCTGCTCTATGCGTTCCAGCAGACGGTTGGTCTCTCTCTTGTTCCATTCTGCCTCGAGCATAACTTCCGCCAAGGAGGGTGGCTGGGGCAGATTCCCATCTCTAGCCCCACTAGCCTCACCCTGCTCCTGAGCAGCAGGAGTGTTGCGAGTGTTGACCATCCTAAGAAAACAAAACAACGGTTCAGACAAGGATGGCAAAATTTTGACATAGAAGTGCAGAATGTAATGGATGACACGGAATGTAGAGGTGTTCATCCGTACGACATGGTAATATAGAAACTGCTATATATACACCAGTGGTCATACACACCATACATAGTTTAGTAGAAGCCAAGGCTAAAGTACAACTGCGGTGAAAGACGATACATCCCATCAGAGGCATTCCAAGCTCCTATACATTATTTAACTACACCTCCGGAACTCAGTACATACCAAGTCATATTCCACAAGACGCGCAGGACTGTGGAAATACAACTACTACAATACTACTACTACCACGGTCTAGCTCAGACATTCCCGTAGTAATCTTCGTAAAGATTACCACCATAGCCTGGAAGTGGAACAGACGGATCTTGAAATTTGCGAGCACTCGAAAGCTGTGGACCATAGGGACATGGATGTGGTCTCGGTCCCGATGCTGGTGGTAACCGACGCCCACGTGGAGGTGTAATACCCCCAACGTCACGCCAATCCATGCGATTAGGCAGACGAGTCCGCACGGGGTACAAATCCGGCATGTCCAGATACCCGGCGTGCACAGCAGGTGCAAGCCGTGTCAAAGTAGTCCAGTGGGCAGCTCGAGTGTTATACAGCTCCATTCGGAGGGCACGGACCTCACGGTCCCTATCCTCCAGCATCTGAACAGTAGTCTGAAGTAGTGGCTCTTCATGAGCAGCATCAGTATACAGACTAGTGTAGTAGCCTTCCTCTCCGGGAAGTGAGGCTGGCATGTAACAGAACTCAGTGTTCAGCAACAGGGCATGCCTAGCCCGGAGAATGGTCATCATCGAATAGGCGGCATCCTGCACTGCCATCTCGATGGTAATCCCGAGTCCATAAGACCAATGGATGGGGTCGTTAGCTCCAGGATACGAGGGGTATATCCGGACTGTGCAGAAATACTGACTCTGATTGAAATCCCGGTACTGTTCCTCCACGGTGTACTCAGGATACCAGCGATATCCGGTCTCAGTCAGCACACGGACTAGCATAGCCGTGTGACCGGGCACATTAATGCACCGCGTCAAACGAACCACTTGGTGAGGGGTGCGGCCAGACATCTGAAACACGAAATAATGCAAAGGCATTAGTGTTTCTGGAAGAAATCGGGCAACATAACAACTGTAAATGCTCAAACAAAGATTTGAGACATCATACAAATAATAGCATAGCCACTCAACAATCCATATCAAGGTTCCGGTCCAACAATCATCATATTAGAAAGGATAGAAACTGAACTGAGGCTTGAAACCAACAATCCTAAGAGTCTACGGATTAGTAACACGTGAACCTAGTCAGGATAAGAGGCCTAGTCCTAAATCCCCGTAGAAAGAATAGACTGACTCAGATCAGAAGGGCATAAGATAAAGGAGTAAAAAGAGCCTTACGTTCCCTTCCACAATCAATTCCCCTACATATAACTAAGAATTTTTCTAGACTCAACATCGACCAGTTTGGCTTGAGAAACCTACAGGCAGTCCAGCTCTGATGCCAACGCTGTCAGGACCCCGATCCTAAGTCACACCAATCTAGCTGTAACACGTCATATCACTTTGCGGCCTCACGCACGGTAACCCCACGGGTGCCACCTTACCTGGCCCGGGACCGTTTGCGCATTTTGGCACACATATATGACAGTGTCGCTAGCATCCATATGACAGAGAACCCGGGCCGACATGGCTAGTTATAAACGGAAAGTGGCACTAGATTACAGAGACAGGCATCCATGACCCAGCAACGAACGTGTCGGTCATCAACGTATGAACCCAAGTCGTAGCAAGCTACATGGACTTAAAGGAACATCGCGTGACATTTCCCCTAAGGGACAGACACAGGAACGAAGAAGGACACATGCCGGCCAGCCTACGTGTTCCGAGCAGTATCAAGCTACCAAGGCTCATTGGAGACACTAGGAGGCATTTCCCTGTAAGATAGGCTACCAAGGGAAAACAACTAGGTGTCGGATCCCACACATACCAAGCATTTCAAACATACACACAATATGCTCAATATGTGCAACTACAACATTGCATCACAACAGAACTCTATGACTCAAGTACTTTATTTAAGAGGCTCCAAGAGCCTTACATAACATATCCATACAGGTAGGGGTCACATGACCCAACACTCAAGTCATACAGTCATACAAGCACAAGCGGAAGCTACATGTCTGAGTACAGACAACTTAGAAAATAAAACAGGCTTGGTGTAGCCTGACTATCTACAAGGCCCTTCACAAGCTCCAGATCTCCGTCTGGGTGTCAAGCTACTCGTCGACGTGAACGTCTATGTAGAACCCATCAGCAGGGGCAGGGTTCTCCTCTGCAACAGTTATTAAGCAAACATGAGTACAAAGGTACTCAGCAAGTCTTACCACAGAACCTATCATACATGCAACATTATCAATAGGGGCAGTGGAGTTTATAGCAGAAAGCCAGCTTTGACTCTTGGCTAACCTATACTACAACTCTCAACGGATTGCAAGATGTTATTACGAACACGAGTCCTCTACTCATCACAACAATACACTACCGAGGATCCTCTTCCGTCATCCTATGGAAGGGCCATCCACGACACTCACGCTTATCTTGAGGCTTTTAGTAGTATCCATTAACTTGTCTATGAACTGTAAGAGTAACCAAGTAGTCCGTACCGCGAACAACGGCTATTTGAATAGTTTGATAACCCTGCAGGGGTGTACCTCATCACACACGCTTCCACCACTTATCGCCGTTTACTCGACATGTACTCGGCAACCTTCAAGAGGAAGCCTAGCGAGGGTGTCGGCCACGACCTAACTAACTACACAAGTCTCTCGTCCAGGTTTAACGCCTATTTGGGTTCCATCCGTGGGGAGATCCGGCCGGGGTGTCGCTCACGGCCCCAAACGATGTGTACAGGGTTCCCGAGTCACCAAACAGGCAACTGGTACACCGTGCCACGTACTTGTCGCATCACAACCCACCCCGAGGGTCAGCGCTGTGCACGACCTCCAGTAAGCTATAAGCACCAGAAACTAGTTGCAACTCCTGGACAGAGATCAAGGGTAATTAATAAGCCGAGAGGGTCCATTGGTTTCGGGCCCAATGCATGGTAGTAACTGGAACTTGAACCACACATACAGATCTCGGGTCCTATGTACGGTTCCAATGAAACAACCCACCATGTACTCCTACATGGCCTTTCATCGATACCTTTACCAAGCGTATTCCACACTTCCTTCTCTTTATCGTTATGATCATTTCACTCTGATTCATCACCCAGATGAATCAAACCAGACACAACTCTAAGCATAGCAGGCAACATAAACAAATAGCATGGTGGATCACACATCACATGGCTCAATCAACTCCTACACATGCTAGTGGGTTTCAACTATTTACTGTGGCAATGACAGGTCTTGCAAGGAAATAGGGTTCAACTACCGCAGCAAGTAGCAGTTCACACGCTGTTGCCTTAATGCAGTAAAAGAGAGCAGGAGCGAGAAGATTGGGTTTGTATTGGAATGATCAATGATTGCTTGCCTGACAAAGTAGTTGTCGGGTACTGCTCTTCAACTGGATACACAGCAGTATCCTCGGGAGCAGGACCTAACACAGAGAATACCGGCGATACAATCATTAACAAACAAATGCAACAATATGATGCATGCTCATGACATGGCAAGATGCATGTGTGTTGGCTAATGCAACTATAATCAGAAGGTTTTGAGCCTATTTGAATCAAAGATTCAAATTGGCATTTTAACTATTATTTAAATAAGTGCATTATCATGTTTTAATGTATACAGCAAGGTTAACTTGCTCAAACATGCATGAAAACAGCGCCTTTGGAAAGATTGGATTTTTCTGATCATTTTTCATATATAAATCTTTTCCATCTGAGCTACGGTTGATTTTATATGATTTTTAGAAGTTTAGGCATTTTTCTGGAATTTCCTGAATTATTTTTAAATCTAAAATCCCAGAAAATCCTTTACTGCGTTAGCATGACATCATGCTGACGTCAGCCAGTCAACAGGAGCTAGTCCAAGTCAAACATGACATGAGGGCCCGGCATGTCAGTGTCACAGCTAACTAACAAAATTAATTAGTGAGCTAATTAGCTGTCAGTGGGGTCTGGGCCCACGGGTCAGTGACTAAACTAATTAACTAACTGAATTAACATTTATTTAGTTAAACCAGCTAATTAGTAAAAGGGTGGCCCACACGTCAGTGACTCAGGGGTGGTCAACCCCCCGGTCAAACGAGTTAAACTCGCCGGCGAAGTGACGCCGGCGAGGCCAGACACGGCGGCGTGCTTCGGAAAACGTCCACAGGGCTCGGTTCGAGCTGCGGTTGGGCGCGTTGGAAAGCCCTTGCCGTTGCGCGTCGAATGGTGGTGGTCGCCGGACCTATGGTGGCCGGAGACGACGGCAACGAGCTCGGCGGCGGCGACGGCAGCCGGGCGTGTGTGGAGATGGGGCTACGGTGGTCTAGGCGATGCGTGCGTAGTACCTAGCTTGTCTACGTGCTACTGCGAGCGAGATGGACATGTGCCAGTGACCAAATGGTCACCGGAGCATCGCCGGCGGCGAGCGCGGCGGCGGTGAGTTTCGGTGATCAACGGAGCGGCATCTACACAGCGCAAACGAAGCAAAAGAAGGAGGGAAACGGCGTAGGAGCTCACTGCGGTGCTAACGAGCTCGACGGAGAGGTCGGGGACGCGCTGCAGCTTCTTAATCGACGGCGAGGTGCTCCGGCGATCCGAGGAAGGGGACGGCGGCGTGAAGACGTTGCAGGGCTCCCGGCGATCCGTGGCTCAGCGAGGAGGTAGAGGGCGTCGCGGCGAACCTTTTGGACACGGTCACGGGGCGAGGGGAAGGCTCTAGGTGCGGCAACGGCGAGCGGCGGCGACGAGCGGCTCGGTGGTGAGAGGGGGAGGGCCAGGGGAGGGCGACGGGGACGAGGGGAAAGTGCGAGAGGGGTCGGGGCAGCTGCGTGGCGTCGCAGGGAGTCTTCCAGGGCGTCGGGGATGCAGGCAAGCAGCCTGGAGGTGGCCGGGCGTGTGCCGGCGCGCGGCGGCCACGCGCGCTGCCGACTGGCGCGAGGAGGAAGGCGACAGAACGGGGCTGTGGGCTGGGTCGGTCTGCTACAGTGCTGGGCCCGAGGTAAGTGTTTTCTCCCTTTATCTTTTTCCTATTTTCTTTTCTGTTTCATTTGTTTTGCATCTTTGTTTAATTAATAAAAATGCCAGAACATTTTTATAACTCATAAAACTTGTCATGCCCACTGTATATAATATGAACAGTAGGGAACATTATAGCTTATGATTATTTGAGCATTTAAAATATTTTATAGCATTTAAATGCCCAAATTCAAATATCATATGATTTAATCCAGAGCCCTTTGATGTCCTAGAAAATTGTGCACCATTTTTAGCAAAGGTTTGTGACCAAGGCAGGAATGATGAACATTTTTGAAGGGCATTTTGGGTACATTGGAAAATATTTTATCAAACCCTAGTTGTTAGAAGAGGGGTGCTGGGGTTTCTGTCGTTCCCATTTCAAGTTTCTTTGATAGGTAAACATGATGCACACTCTAGCTAGCCCTAATGCAAGTGCTAAACCAGGGATGTGACATTCATACTCTATTCTTTCAAACCTTTCAACTTTCACGCAATACATGAGCGTGAGCCATGGACATGGCACTATGTGGAATAGAGTGGTGGTTGTGGAGAAGACAAAAAGGAGGAAGATAGTCTCACATCGACTAGGCGTATCAACGGGCTATGGAGATGCCCATCAATAGATATCAATGTGAGTGAGTAGGGATTGCCATGCAACGGATGCACTAGAGCTAAATATGTATGAAAGCTCAACAAAAGAAAATAGTGAGTGTGCATCCAACTTGCTTGCTCACGAAGACCTAGGGCATTTGAGGAAGCCCATCGTTGGAATATACAAGCCAAGTTCTATAATGAAAATTTCCACTAGTATATGAAAGTGACTAAACATGAGACTCTCTATCATGAAGAACATGGTGCTACTTTGAAGCACAAGTGTGGAAAAGGATAGTAGCATTGTCCCTTCTCTCTTTTCTCTCATTTTTTTGGAGGGGCTTCTCTTTTTTTTATACCCTCTCTATTTTTTTGGGCCATCTCTTTTTCTTGGCCTTTATATTTTTTCCCTCAAATGGGAAAATGCTCTAATAATGAAGATTATCACACTTTCATTTACTTACAACTCAAAGATTACAACTGGAAGCTAGAACAAGATATGACTCTATATGAATGCCTCCGGCGGTGTACCGGGATGTGCAATGAATCTAGAGTGACATGTATGAAAAGTTATGCATGGTGGCTTTGCCACAAATACGATGTCAACTACATGATCATGCATGGCAATATGACAATATGATGCGTGTCATATGAACGGAACGGTGGAAAGTTGCATGGCAATATATCTCGGAATGGCTATGGAAATGCCATGATAGGTAGGTATGGTGGCTGTTTTGAGGAAGGATATATAGTGGGTGTATGGTACCGGCAAAAGTAGTGCGCTACAAGAGAGGCTAGCAATGGTGGAAGGGTGAGAGTGCATATAATCCATGGACTCAACATTAGTCATAAAGAAATCATATACTTATTGCAAAAATCTACGAGTAATCGAAACAAAGCAATCAACGCATGCTCCTAGGGGGGAGGTTGGTAGGAGTTAACCATCGCGCGCCCCCGACCTCCACACAAGGGTTGGCACTTTACAAATACCTCATGCTCTAAGTTCGTCACATAGCGGTTCACCATATGTGCATGCTACGGGAATCACTAACCTTAACACAAGTATTTCTCAATTTCATAATAACTCCACTAGCATGACTCTAATATCACTATCCTCATATCTCAAAACAATTATCAAGCATCCAACTTCTCATCATATTCAATGCACTTAGTGTGAAAGTTTACTACATTGATCTTGGATGCCTATCATGTGAAGGCTAGTTTCATAGCCAAAGCACATTACCATGCTGTTTTAATAGACTCTCAAAAGGATATAAGTGAAGCATGAGAGTTCATATATTTCTTCAAAATAAAACCACCGCCGTGCTTTAAAAGATATAAGTGAAGGACTAGAGCAATAACAAACTACTCCGAAAGATACAAGTGAAGATCAATGAGCAGTTGAATAATTATGTAACTATGTGAAGACTCTCTAACATTTAAGAACTTCAGATCTTGGGATATTATTCAAACAGCAATCAAAACAAAATAAACTAAATTGACGCTCCAAGCAAAGCACATATCATGTGGTGAATAAAAATATAGCTCCGAGTATAGTTACCGATGGATGAAGACGAAAGAGGGGATGCCTTCCCGGGGCATCCCCAAGCTTAGGCTTTTGGTTGTACTTGAATTTTACCTTGGGGTGCCTTGGGCATCCCCAAGCTTAGGCTCTTGCCACTCTTTGTTCCATAGTCCATCAAAGCAATACTCAAAACTTGAAAACTTCACACCACAAAACATAGACAAAAATCTCGTGAGCTCCGATTAGTATAAGAAAACAAACCACTACTCAAAGGTACTGTAATGAACTCATTCTTTGTTTATATTGGCGTTAAACCTACTATATTCCAACTTCTCTATGGTTCACTTCTTCCAATACTACTCATAGATGCATTGAAATAAGCAAACAACACACGAAAAACAGAATCTGTCAAAAACAGAACATTCTGTAGTAATCTGCAGGTTTTGCCTACTTCTGGAACTCCAAAAAATTCAAACTAAATTGGTAAATTTGCGTAATTTGTCTACTAATCATATTAAAAAAG
Source organism: Secale cereale (assembly GCA_902687465.1). Taxonomy (NCBI): domain Eukaryota; kingdom Viridiplantae; phylum Streptophyta; class Magnoliopsida; order Poales; family Poaceae; genus Secale; species Secale cereale. Next base: position 600,777,399 of record LR738714.1, read on the forward strand.
AATCAACTAAATAGCACGCTCCAGTAAAATCTGAAGACCACTTTAGCAATCGCCAATGATTCTGTTTTTCTAAAGCAAGATCATATAAACTTCACACAAGTCTTCCCAAAGGTTCTACTTGGCACAAACACTAATTAAAACACAAAACCACATCTAAACAGAAGCTAGATGCAATGTTTATTCCTAAACAGAAGCAAAAACAAAAAAATAAAATAAAGTTGGGTTGCCTCCCAACAAGCGTTGTCGTTTAACGCCCCTAGCTAGGCACAATGATTTCAATGATGCTCGCGTAAAAGATTAGAACTGAAACATAAAGAGAGCATCATGAAGAATATGACTAGCACATTTAAGTTTAACTCACTTCCTATGCATAGGGATTTTGTGAGCAAACAATTTATGGGGACAATAATCAACTATGATAGGAAGGCAAAACAAGCATAACTTCAAAACTTTAAGAACATAGAGAGGAAACTTGATATTATTGCAATTCCTACAAGCATATGTTCCTCCCTCATAATTATTTTCAGAGGCATCATGAATGAATTCAACAATATAACTAGCACATAAAGCATTCTTTTCATGATCCCCAAGAATATAAATTTTACTACTCTCCACATAAGCAAAATTATTCTCATTCGTAGTAGTGGGAGCAAACGCAACAAAATAACTATCATGTGAAGCATAATCCAATTGAAAACTAAAATATGATGACAAGTTTCATGGTTATCATTATTCTTAATAGCATACAAGTCATCACAATAATCATCATAGATAGCAATTTTGTTCTCATAATCAATTGGAACCTCTTCCAAAATAGTGGATTCATCACTAAATGAAGTCATGACCTCTCCAAATCCACTTTCATCAATATAATCATCATAAATAGGAGGCATGCTTTCATCATAATAAATTTGCTCATCAAAACTTGGGGGACTAAAAATATCATCTTCATCAAACATAGCTTCCGCAAGCTTGTGGCTTTGCATATCATTAGCATCATGGATATTCGAACAACTCATAGTAACAACATTGCAATCATGCTCATCATGCACATAATTTATGCCAAGCATTCTATGTAATTCTTCTTCTAGTACTTGAGCACAATTTTCCTTCCCATCATTTTCACGAAAGATATTAAAAAGATGAAGCATATGAGGTAACCTTAATTCCATTTTTTTGTAGTTTTCTTTTATAAACTAAACTAGTGATAAAACAAGAAACTAAAAGATTTGATTGCAAGATCCAAAGATATACCTTCAAGCACTCACGTCCCCGGAAACAGCGCCACAAAAGAGCTTGATGTCTACTACACAACCTTCTTCTTGTAGAAGTTGTTGGACCTCCAAGTGCAGAGGTTTGTAGGACAGTAGCAAATTTCCCTCAAGTGGATGACCTAAGGTTTATCAATCCGTGGGAGGCGTAGGATGAAGATGGTCTCTCTCAAACAACCCTACAACCAAATAACAAAGAGTCTCTTGTGTCCCCAACACACCCAATACAATGGTAAATTGTATAGGTGCACTAGTTCGGCGAAGAGATTGTGATACAAGTGCAATATGGATGGTAGATATAGGTTTTTGTAAACTGAATATATAAAAACAGCAAGGTAGCAAGTGGTAAACGTGAGCATAAACGGTGTTGCAATGATAGTAGACAAGGCCTAGGGTTCATACTTTCACTAGTGCAAGTTCTCTCAACAAGGATAACATAATTGGATCATATTACTAGCCCTCAACATGCAACAAAGAGTCACTCCAAAGTCACTAATATCGGAGAACAAACGAAGAGATTATGGTAGGGTACGAAACCACCTCAAAGCTATTCTTTCTGATCTATCTTTTCAAGAGTCCGTAGTAACATTCAATCTATCACAGAGTTCGTACTAGAATAACACCTTAAGACACAAATCAATCAATACCCTAATGTCACCTAGATACTCCATTGTCACCTCAATTATCCGTGGGCATGATTATACGATATGCATCACACAATCTCAGAAACATCTATTCAACCAACACATAGAACTTCAAAGAGTGCCCCAAAGTTTCCACCGGAAAGTCAAGACAAAAACATGTGCCAACCCCTATGCATAGATTCCCAAGGTCACGGAACCCGCAAGTTGATAACCAAAACATACATCAAGTAGATCACATGATATCCCATTGTCACCACAGATAAGCACGTGCAAGACATACATCAAGTGTTCTCAAATCCTTAAAGACTCAATCCGATAAGATAACTTCAAAGGGAAAACTCAATCCATTACAAGAGAGTAGAGGGGGAGAAGCATCATAAGATCCAACTAGAATAGCAAAGCTCACGATACATCAAGATCGTGTCATCTCAAGAACACGAGAGAGAGTGAGATCAAACACATAGCTGCTGATACATACCCTCAGCCCCGAGGGTGGACTACTCCCTCCTCGTCATGGAGAGCGTCAGGATGATGAAGATGGCCACCGAAGAGGGATTCCCCCTCTGGCAGGGTGCCAGAACAACTGTAGATTGGTTTTCGGTGGCAACAAATGCTTTCGGCGGCGGAACTCCCGATCTAGGTTATTTTCCGGAGGTTTCTGTATATATAGGAGGTGTTGGAGTCGGGGCCAAGCAAAGGGAGGCTACGGGCTGTCCACGAGGTGAGGGGGGGGGCACGCGCCCCCCACACTCGTGGGCAGCCCGTGGGTCCTCTCATCCCCCTCCGGCACTTCCCGGGCTTCTTTAGGTCCAAAAATAGCCTTCGTTGATTTTCAGGTCAATTGGGCTCCGTTTGATATTCCTTCTCTGCGAAACCCTAAAACAAGAGAAAAACAGAAACTGGCACTGGGCTCTGGGTTAATAGGTTAGTCCAAAAACAATATAAAAGTGTATAATAAAGCTCATAAAACATCCTAGAAGGATAATATAATAGCATGGAACAATCAAAAATTATAGATACGTTGGAGACGTATCATAACCCACAATCAAAGAATCAACGTTATGATAAGAGAGACTTTGTTGCTAGGAAGCACGGTAGGGAAAGAGAACCATGGGTTCAGAAACCCATGCATTTTCCTCCGAAACCATCCAAGAAAAAGGATGATGAGGATTTTGAGCGCTTTGCTGAAATGATTAGACCTATCTTCTTGCATATGCGTTTGACTGATGTGGTCAAAACAAATCTTTATGCTAAGTATATGAAAGATATTATTACCAACAAAAGAAATATACCTGAAGTAGAGATTTCCACCATGCTTGACAATTGCACTTTTAAAGGTGGAATACCTAAGAAACTAGGAGATCCAGGAGTACCTACTATACCTTGCTCCATTAAAGAAAACTATGTTAAAACTGCTTTATGTGATCTTGGAGACGGTGTTAGTGTTATGCCTCTCTTTTTATATCGTAGACTGGACTTGAGTAAGTTGACACCTACTGAAACATGTCTGCAAATGGCTGATAAATCAACTGCTATACCTGTCGGTATTTGTGAGGATGTGCCTGTTGTGGTTGCAAATGTTACTATTCTAACGGACTTTGTTATCCTTGATATTCCTGAGGACGATAGTATGTCTATTATCCTTGGTAGACCCTTTTTGAATACAGCAAGAGATGTTATTGATTGTCACAAAGGCAATGTCACTTTTCATGTCAATGGTAATGAGCATACGGTTCACTTTCTGAGGAAACAACCTCAGGTCCACAGTATCAATTATATTGGAAAAATTTCAACTATTACTATTGGAGGTTTTGAATTTCCTCTTCCTACCGTCAAGAAGACATATGATATTCTTATATTTGGGGACATACATATCCCCATTGAGGTAACCTAGTGTTATTCAAAAATTCTCTGGTTTCATGTTATTCGGAAGGAGTTTATTAAGAAGACCTGATGAACCTTGTTAATGGATTCCTTTTGATAAGCATGTGATAGGTGAATCTAGGTAGCACAACCTTCTGTATCCCCTTTTTACTTTCTGTTAATTAGGATAAATAAAGCAAAATTAGTATTCTCTGTCTGTTTCCAGACTTATCCATGCAATAAAAAATACCCCAAAAATAAAAGTTCTCCAAATGCCCTGAAAATGAAATATGATTTTTTCTAGAATATTTGAGAATATATGGCACAGTAAACACATCGAGGGGAGCCAACACCTAGCCATGAGGGTCCAGGGCGCGCCCCCCTGCCTTGTGGGCCCCATGTGCCCCCCTCCACTTATTCCTGCACTCATACCCTTCTTCTTCCTCCAAAAAAAATCACTAGCCAGCTCAAGCACGAGTTCTAGCTCATCTTGCTACCAATTTCGATCTCCTTGCTCAAAGCTCCATTCACCAAACAGTTTGGGGAGATTGTTCCTTGGTATGTGACTCCTCCATTGGTCCAATTAGTTTTTGTTCTAGTACTTTATTTATTGCAAATTTTTGCTGCTGTGGTGACTTTGTTCTTGAGCTTGCATGTCAAATTTCCTTGGTCCCAAGTAGTTCTAATGCATGATATAGTCTTTAGGCACTCGTAGGAGTTGTTGCTATCAATCTTGTTGAGTTTGGTTCACTTTTATTTTGAGTTACTAAAAATTTCAGAAAATTTCAGAAAAATGCATAGGAAGATCTTCCAAGGTGGTTCTTCAAGGAAGCAAAAACCAAGGCTCGCGATTCGTCAGCCGGATGATGAACTACCAAGGGAAGCTAAAGTGCGGCCTTGTGAATGGCCGTCAGACGAATTTATGGTTCAGGTTGGCATTAAGGAGGAATTTGACGCATATGTGCGCAACGCTGATCTCGAGGGCTTCATACAAGATAAGTGCCCTCAATACCGTTGCTTAACTGATACCTTTGTGAGAAGGTTTAAATTTTCATCTACACGTAATTCTCACATTGTCCTGCTTGACCTTTATGATAAGTCTTACACCATGGACTTAGAGGATTATAATGATGCTTGTAAGCTCCCGGAGTGGGGCAGTATGGGTGACCCTCACAAATCTGAATATAGATACTTCCTTGCTAGTATCACTGTGGGTGAATCTAGAGAAATCACACAGGCTACCATATGGAGCATTCATTTTCCTACTATTCATTACTTTGCTCTCTTTATTGGTAGATGCATAAACGATAAAGATGAGGCTTGCCACATGTGTGTCCTTGATCTCAGTGTTCTCAAGAGTGTCGTATTAGGTGATAGACAATATAACTTGGGAGCCATTGTTGCACGTAGTCTACACCATAATGGTTTGCTGGAGATTTATTTGGTGGGATTTATCCCACTCGCATAGCCCGCCATCTTGGTGTGCCTGTACATGAAAATGATGAACCTTTACCGCCTGCTTATTTGCATTACAATGCTATGACTAGTCACCGGTTTATAGAGAGGGATGAACAATCCCTCAAATATTGACTAGTCTTTAACAGGCGTCATGCCATCCCTATTACTCTTCCTGCCCCTACTTTGTTTGACTTTCAGGCAAAAGAGAGATATACTATAACCAGGGAGGAGGCAAATGAGTATCATAATATGATGGAAGCAGCCTGCCTTCGAGCTGCAGCTCAGCAGGCAGTAGCTGCTGCATCCCATTACAACCCCAACTACGACTTTGGATATCCGTCAGGCCAATACTGGCCATAGACCAACTTAGGCTCAAAGCCTAAGCTTGGGGGAGTACGTGTTTATCACCGACTTTACATTCATGTTCACACACTTATTCTAGTTGTCGGTGCTCACACTCTTTCATTGTACCATCCATGTTTAGTTTCAATTATTTTCTTAGTCTTTTTCTTGTATGTCAGAAAAACCTTAAGAAAAACAAAAAAATATTAATTATAGCTTCTAGCTAGTTTACTTTCCTTGTAGTAGTATTAATTAAAAGAAAACCCAAAAAGATTTCTCGGTCTTCTTTTGCTTGTTGGGAGCTTTCCCGTGTAAATAGTTTCTTTTCTTTTCTTTGGGGGTCAAGAGTAGAAGACCATGATTGAAAATGCTTAGTGGCTCTCATATGCTTTACTGTTGATTTAACCTTGAGCCATATTACCTTGTCTTCTCTTGTATTAAATGCTCGCAGATTCCAGCTTAGTCCAATGCACATGCACTATTATTATTATCCACACCGTTCGGTCGTGCGAGTGAAAGGCAATAAGGATGATATATGATGAACTAATTGAGATGAGAAAAGCTGGTATGAACTCAACCTCTCTTGTTTTTGTAAATATGATAGTTCATCGTTCTTGATTCAGCTTGTTATGAATGAAACATGCTTGCAATGACAATTAGAGATCATATCTGCTTCTGCCATGCTTAATTAGCTGAGAGTTTATAATGGTCTATCTTGCGTGCCAACATGATATTAAAATGGTTGTGATGTGGTATGATGGGCTGGTATCCTCCTTTGAATGATTCAAGTGGTCTGACTTGGCACATGTTCACGCATGTAGTTGAAACAAAATCAACATAGCCTCCATGATATTTATGTTCATGGTGATTTATATCCTACTCATGCTTGCATTCATTGTTGATTAATTTTAATGCATGTTCATGACCGTTGTCACTCTCTAGCTGGTCGCTTCCCAGTCTCTTTCTAGCCTTCACCTGTACTAAGCGGGAATACTGCTTGTGCATCCACTTCCATAAACCCTAAAGTTATTCCATATGACTCCACCATACCTTCCTATATGCGGTATTTACCTGTCGTTCCAAGTAAATTTGTATGTGCCAAACTCTAAACCTTCAAATGAAATTCTGTTTTGTATGCTCGAACAGCTCATGTATCAACTAGGGATGTATATATCTTCCAAGCTAGGTGGGTTATTCTCATGATGAGTGGACTCCACTCATCATTCATGAGAAAATGGCTGGTAACCTGGATGCCCAGTCCCATGCTCAAAATCATAATAATTAAACAAAACTCCCCCACGGCTGTTGTTAGTTTGGATGGTACCCGTTGTTTTGGACCAGCCGTGGAGTGTGCTTGTTGGTGGTTGGGGGAGTATAATCTTTACCATTCTGTTTGGGAACCGCCTATAATGTGCGTAGCATGGAAGATATCGACATTCTTGGTTGTTATGTTGACAATGAGAGTATACCGCTCAAAATATTTTTCTCTCTATTTAAAAATCGAGCTCTGGCACCTCTACAAATCCCTGCTTCCCTCTGCGAAGGGCCTATCTATTTACTTTTATGCAGAGTCATCATCCTCTTATAAAAGAGCACCAATAGGAGAGCACCTCTGTCATTTGCATGTATTACCATTAATTTGCATTGAGTATGATAATGACTGGATCCCTTTTACCATGAATGACAATGTCTAGTCAGTCCTTGATCTTTAAAGGTGCTCTGCATTTATGTTTTGCGGTCTCAGAAAGGGCTAGCGAGATACCATCTTGTTATATCATATCATGATTGTTTTGAGAAAGTGTTGTCATCCGAGGTTTATTATTATTGCTCGCTAGTTAATTATGCCATTGATGTGAGTAGACATGAGACCTGAAAGTTATTGTGAATGTGGTTAGTTCATGATCTTTGTTGAAAACATGAATGCTGGCTTACATATTTACAACAACAAGAGCAAACAGAGTTTGTCAAAGTTTTTATGTATCACTTTTAGTTTATCAACTTAATTGCTTGAGAACAAGCAAAGGTTTAAGCTTGGGGGAGTTGATACGTTTCCAACGTATCTACTTTTACAACGTATCTACTTTTCCAAACACTTTTGCCCTTGTTTTGGACTCTTAACTTGCATGATTTCAATGGAACTAACCCAGACTGACGCTGTTTTCAGCAGAATTGCCATGGTGTTGTTTTTGTGCAGAAACAAAAAGTTCTCGGAATGACCTGAAAATCCACGGAGAATTATTTTGGAAAATATAAAAAATACCTGCAGAAAGATCCAAACCAGGGGGCCCACACCCTGTCCACGAGGGTGGGGGCGCGCCCCCTCCCCCTAGGCGCGCCCCCTGCCTCGTGGGCCCCCTGGTGCTCCACCGACGTACCCCCGGACTCCATATATTCACTTTCGGGCAGAGAAAAACAGAGAAGAAGAATTATCACGTTTTACGAGATGGAGCTGCCGCCAAGCCCTAATCTCTCTCGAGAGGGCTGATCTGGAGTCCGTTCGGGGCTCCGGAGAGTGGAGATCGTCGCCATCGTCATCATCAACCTTCCTCCATCACCAATTCCATGATGCTCACCGCCGTGCGTGAGTAATTCCATCGTAGGCTTGCTGGACGGTGATGGGTTGGATGAGATTTACCATGTAATCGAGTTAGTTTTGTTAGGGTTTGATCCCTAGTATCCACTATGTTCTAACATTGATGTTGCTATGACTTTGCTATGCTTAATGCTTGTCACTAGGGCCCGAGTGCCATGATTTCAGATCTAAACCTATTATGTTTTCATGAATATATGTGTGTTCTTGATCCTATCTTGCAAGACTATAGTCACCTACTATGTGTTATGATCCGGCAACCCCGAAGTGACAATAATCAGGACCACTCCCGATGATGACCGTAGTTTGAGGAGTTCATGTATTCACTATGTGTTAATGCTTTGGTCCGGTTCCTTATTAAAAGGAGGCCTTAATATCCCTTAGTTTCCACTAGGACCTCGCTGCCACGGGAGGGTAGGACAAAAGATGCCATGCAAGTTCTTTTCCATAAGCACGTATGACTATATTCGGAGTACATGCCTACATTACATTGATGAACAGGAGCTAGTTCTGTGTCACCCTAGGTTATAACTTTTACATGATGAATTGCATCCGACATAATTCCCCATCACCGATCCAATGCCTACAAGCTTTTCCCATTTTGCTTGTTGCTTATTTACTTTTCCGTTGCTAGTGTTACAAAAACTACAGGAACACTATCATTACTTTTATTGATGTTACCGCTATCTCCATATTACTTTTCTACTAAACTACCTTGCTACAGATACTAAGTTTCCAGGTGTGTTTGAATTGACAACTCAGCTGCTAATACTTAAGAGTATTCTTTGGCTCCCCTTGTGCCGAATCAATAAATTTGGGTTGAATACTTTACCCTCAAAAATTGTTGCGATCCCCTACACTTGTGGGTTATCAATGCCATGCTTCGGTTAAGCAATAAAGCAGCAGCATTAATCATCCAAATAGAAAAACAATATACGTGCCGCCACGCGACCCGTGTGGTGTGCGGGTAGGCATGAGTTGACGGGACGCATGCGAGCAGTCCGCCATGCAGGCATACCGGGAGGCGTGCATGCAGGTGTGTGAATTTACAGGAGGCGTGCTCGCTGCACATTGTCACCGAGAGGAGTGCAAGTAGTTGTGTGAAATGATGGTAGGCATGCCTGTAGTCCGGTGTGTAGGCTCACCGGGAGGTGAGCCAGCGGTTTGACCGCCTTACGCTTCTCTCCCACTACTCCATATTAATGGCGCACCCGAGCGGCCGCACCCCCATCCTCACCACAGACACACAATCCTCTCTCTCCGCTTGCATCCTCGACGCCCCTCTCAATCCTCAAAGCCGTCAGTGTATAGGATGCCGCCGTAGCGTCCCATCGGAGGGAGTGGTGATACTGGGGCTGTCGAAGCATCGAAGCACGGTGTGGAGACAGAGATAAAAGTTGTCGTCACTGCCAGCGAGGTATCGATGCATCCTGACATCGTCGATGATGTCGAGCTTCCACAACCGGAGGCAGAGGTTCACACCGACTCCGGTGACGACTCGGGCGATGACCCCGGCGACAACTCCAACGATCACTCCGACGATGACACCGATGACGATGGACAACTGGTTAGTCATCTACACCCATTTATGTGTCGAATAGATCCTAGGGTTTCTCTAGTTACTCCCGCCTCCCCCCCTTTTGGAATAGAAATCCTATGGTTATGTTCTCCCAATCCATGAAATCTGAGTAAGTTTCGTTAGATACGTTACTATATTGATTGTTTGAATGGTACAAGTGATAAATGATTAGTTGTTTAATCTGTGCAAATGATTTCTGCTAGTAATTCGACTAGGGTTAGTGTTCGTGCTAATAATTCCTAGCCGGGACTTGATAATTGATTTTGAATGACCTACATATATGTTTGTGCCATTATTTTCTTCAAGATTGTTCTGTACATAGACGACTGCGCTTAAAAATCAAACCCTAATCTCTGGATATGTATAAAAAAATAGCCATAAATTCCTAATTGTACTTCACGGCATGTAAACATCGATATGATGCCAAATTTTGGCAACTGCCAAATGTTCGCTAGAGATTAGTTTGTAAACATTAATTTGACACCACATTTTTTTACTATTTGTATAGGTGATGTCTAACGATGTGGACAATGAGGATGAAGATGGACAGAGGAGGTACAAGAGGAAAATCCCGAGGGAGCTTTATGCGGGAATGCATAACAGGCATATTAGGACCTGGGACGACGGCTATCGATGCCCATTTTGCAACCAAAAGCTTCATGACGCGTATGAAACTTGTTTTGGTGCATGCAAGAGGATGAGCCGTTGGCTCCTTCAAGCAGAAGTATTCTCACCGGGTGATGCACGCCGTGTACACCGAGTACCTGAGAAGCTTCAGAATCGTGCCGGCAGATGAGATGAGATGTGGGATCGAACTATGTATGCTTGGGTATGCTTAATGACGGTTGAACTATGCTTGTGTATGCTTATTATATATGTTTGAGTATGTTTAATCTATGCTTACGTATGTCTAAATGTGGGATATAGATGCAATCAATTCGGTTGATAGAGGTAGTACGTCAATCGCACACGGTCCTGGTAGGCTGAAGCTTCTTCTCTTTGATGCCCAACTTCTCCATGGTGTCACGATACATGATGTTGATGTTGCTGCCGCCATCTACTAGCACTCGGGAGAAACTACATGCCCGCCTGTCGGTGGAGAGAGTTGCATCCAGAACCAAGGCGTAAGCTCTTGGCGAAGGCATGACAGCTGGGTGATCTTCACGGCTCCAGCTGACGGGCCTTTCGGACCAGTGCATGAATTCTGGGGCTTTGGAGGCAATGGTGTTGACTTCTCTGCGCTGCTGGCGCCGGCTGTGCCTATCATCCGCCTAGCTCGTGAAGACGATGTAAGCCCCGTTCTCTTCTGGGAATTCATCTTGGACCTGGCCGCCTAGACGAGCAGCCTGTGGTTTTGGAGGCAGAGCCTCCTGCCCAGCAGGCGGCGGTGGCAGAGCTTCCCCTCTGGCAATCCGTGTGAGCCAGTGACACTTTCGTGTGGTGTGATTGGAGGGCTTCACGCCGCTGTGAAACTTGCAGGGAGCATCCAGAGCTTGATCAAAGGAGAAAGCGGGCTGCCTGGCCGACTTGCCGCCCTTCTGGCGTGTGGGACCTGCCTGAGCTTCTGGCTGCTGGCCATCAACTACTGCCACCAGCCGGCTGTTGGGGGCCGGTGGGTGGGCCTTGCGCTTGTGATCAGTCTGCTGCTGGTGACGACTGGACTCTCGAGCCGGTGTTCTAGGAGCTGGTGGAGCCATTTTTCCGGAAGCATCCACATGCAGCTCGGACTTCATGGAGGAATCAGCGGTGGCATACTTGTCCGCTATGCTTAGCAGCTCTTCCAATGTGGTGGCTCGTCGCAGAGGAGCTTGTGCTTGAGCAAGGTGCCTTCTCTGCACTCGGCCGTGAAGTACTCGATAGCTTGTACCTCGTGCACTCCTTCGCAAGAGGTGCGCAGCTCCGCCCAACGCGTCAGGTAATCACGAGCAGACTCGTTTGGACCTTGGACGCGTAAGGAGAGCTGGCGCGGCTTGGGAGACCTCTTGTAGGTGCTGGTGAAGTTGCGAGTGAAGACATCGGTGAAGTCCAGCCAACTGTTGATGATGTTGGGCTTGAGGCTGTTCAACCACGTCCGGGTCGTGCCCTGGAGCATGATTGGCACATACTTCATCGCAACGCGCTTGTTGCCGGTTGCTATGCTGACGGTCGTTGAGTAGTCCACCAGCCAGTCCTCCGGCTTCCCCGATCCATTGTACTTGGGGCATCTCTGGGGAGTGCGAAACCTTTGGGGAAAGGCTCGTCACGGATGCGGGGGCCGAAGCAAGCTGGGTCGAGGGCATCTTCTTCTTCGACCGCCTGGGACCGGGCCAGTCGGTCAAGGCGGTGGCGGGCGTCATTCTCCCCAACTCCCTCACGTCGGCCCAAGCGGCCTCCGAGAGACGGATGGTCGACAGGCGGCGGAGACACACGCCTCTCTCGGCGAGGAGGAGGCGAGCGCTCATCTCGCCGCTCTACAGCCCTTGGGCGGCTGTCTTGATCGCGCTCGATGGTGATGCGAGTCTGTCTGCTGCGGCTAGCAGCCGGCTCCGAGTCACGCCGGCTGCGAGTACCGATTGTTGGTGAACGGGTAGTAGCCCCTTGGTCCCGCCGAAGAGGGCGGTTATCCGCCTGCGCGCCGGCCTCCAAGGCTCGGCGACGGGCTTCCTTCTGCACGGCAGCTGCGTCGAGGAGCTGCTGGACACGCTGAGTCATGCAGCGAAGTTCATCTTCCTCTAAGTGGCCTAGCTCATCGACTGCCGCCTGGGCATCCCTTAGGTTCTCCGCTAGCATCCCGCCGCGACCGCGAACGGCACCGGCTCGGCTGGGCTCTCCAGCAGCCGGTGTGCCACCTATGGCGCGGTCCATCTCGCGGCGGTAGGCTTCGATGAGGCACCGGGAGGCGGCTAGCTTGTTGGCGTTGTCGAGGAGCGAGACGCGGAGTGCCTCCAGCGCCGCGCCGTCCGTTCTCGCGGCGATGGGGGCGGAGAGGCTCTGCATGGCCGCCTGCAGCGGGTCCTGGCCAGACCCGCTGGATAGCTCGTCGCGGCTGGCGGTCAGCACCTCCGCGACGGTGCTGATGCCACTGCCGCACGCTATAGAGGGGAGGGGATCATCGACGATCACCACGTGCTCGAGGAAGGAATCGGCGGACGCCGCGTCGAGGTCGACGATCATGTTGACGGGTGGATCAAAGGAACCCACGGACTCCATGTCAGAGGCGCGTTCGTTGATGATGTGGAGCTTGTCGAGGAGCTCGACGAGGCAACTCTCCGAGCCAACTGGCTCTGCGGCCGGAGAGGGCTCGTCGAGAAGGTGGACACCGACGGGAAGGTCGGCGAGTCCGCATGCGGCGCATGCGGCCTTAGCACCGCGAAGCATCGCGGCATCCACGCCTGCGGGCGTGCCGGGCTGGCGGTGCTCACCAGGGAGGAACAAAGTTCCCGTCCAGAACATGTCTCCGGACGACGGTGCACCTTGCCCCATGGTGGGCGCCAAATGTCGGGGTTTAGGTGCAACATATGCCAAAGGATGGCTTATCATGCATGGGGACAATAGAACGTCGCCGGGCCCTGGAAGCTGGATAAGGCGATACTTAGGACGCCTACGAATCTTACCCATGTTCGGGGCTCTCCGTGGAGATAACACCCCTAGTCCTGCTCTGCGGGGACTCCGCGTCATGACTAATGTCAATATGGTAGCTACAAGGTTGCTCCTTGAGCTGTGTCGTCTAGAGGAGGAAGAAGGTCAAGGCTAGCTCTCTACCTTCGCTCTAGGGAATGGGTAAGGTCGCTAGGGTTTCTCCCTCTCAATCTCTCTCTTTCTCTCTGTCTTTCTTAGGGCCAACCCCTCCACATGGAGGACCCTGAGGGGTTTATATAGGTCTACCCCCTAGGGGTACAATGGTAATCTGGGCGGAATGGCCCCCGGCTATCAGCGTCTTCGGGTGCCGGCCTTCCTGCCTGCGGCGGGCCCTCCTGATTGCTTTTCACTATGGGCGCTCTTCTGCTGACGGCAGCATCGTCAGGAGGGGAATGGCTATAGTGCCGCCGCCTCCTGCCGTACCCTGCCACCACGTCCTGTCTTGTCATCTTGATGGGGTTCCGACCCCTTGGGCACGGTTAGCTACCTGCTGCCAGGCGGCCCGTCCCTTAGGCCGCCTGCCAAAGGTTGCTTGCTTCTTATTGACCCATTGGCTGGTGGGGCCAGCCGCCTGCCGGCCCTGCCGCCTGTCGGTAGTGGGATCATGGCTTCCTCTTACTGGGGTTAGGTCATTGGCAACATGGCTACAATGATACGTCGCTTAAGGGGTGTCCGTAAGGTACGCCCTCACTGTAGACACGCCCTTATAGATTATGTAAAGACATGCTCAACTGTAGCCATGCCTTAGCCTTGTCGTGGTTCCCCAGCACATGTCCCGAGGGGGAGGCATGGGGCCGTCTTCTGGATGCTGGTCATTAGGCTGCCACCTGTCCAGGCCCCGCCGCCTACTGGCAGCCGGCTCCTGGGCGTTGCGGCCCAAGGAGGCGGCCCGATGAGCAGGTGGCCGGAGGGTGACAAGCGGCCCCCAATTGTCTTGAAATACCATGGGTGGTCGATGAGGACACCCCTGGTCAATATCTCCGACAATAATATTTTTGGTATTTTTGTTATAGATTGAAAGTAAAGATTGCAAAGTAAAAGTAAAGTAAAGGTAAATAGTTGATGGAAGATTGATATGATGGAAGATAGACCCGGGGGCCATAGGTTTCACTAGTGGCTTCTCTCATGATAGTAGATTTCTATGGTGGGTGAACAAATTACTGTCGAGCAATTGATAGAAGAGCGCATAGTTATGAGAATATCTAGGCATGATCATTGTATATAGGCATCACGTCCGTGACAAGTAGACCGAAACGATTCTGCATCTACTACTATTACTCCACACAACGACCGCTATCCATCATGCATCTAGACTATTATGTTCATAAGAACAGAGTAACGCCTTAAGCAAGATGACATGATGTAGAGTGATAAACTCATGCAATATGATGTAAACCCCCACATTTTTATTGTCGATGGCAACAATACAATACATGCCTTGCTACCCCTGCTGTCACTGGGAAAGGACACCGCAAGATTGAACCCAAGGCTAAGCACTTCTCCCATTGCAAGAACTACCAATCTAGTAGGCCAAACCAAACTGATAATTCGAAGAGACTTGCAAAGATATTTAAATCATGCATAAAAGATTTCAGATAGGAATTAAATATTGTTCATAGATAATCTTGATCATAAAGCCACAATTCATCGGATCTTGACAAACACACCGCAAAAAGAATTACATCGAATAGATCTCCAAGAAGATCGAGGAGAACTTTGTATTGAGATCCAAAGAGAGAGAAGAGGCCATCTAGCTAATAACTATGGACCCGAAGGTCTGTGGTAAACTACTCCCAACTCATCGGAGAGGCTATGGTGTTGATGTAGAAGCCCTCCGTGATCGATGCCCCCTCCGGCGGAGCTCCAAAATAGGCCCCAAGATGGGATCTCACGGGTACAGAAGGTTGTGGCGTTGGAATTAGGGTTTCGTGGTGCTCCTTGATGTTTTCAGGGTATATGGGTATATAAAGGAGGAAGAGGCATGTCAGGGGAGGAACAGGGGGGCCATGAGGGTGGGGGTGCCTACCCCCCTGGGCGCGCCCCTGCCCTCATGGCCGGCTGGTTCCTTCCCCGGCGTGTACTCCAAGTCTTCTATGTTGTATTTGTTCCAAAAAAGACTCTCCTGAAGATTTCATTCCGTTTGGACTCCGTTTGATATTCCTTTTCTGCGAAACACTGAAATAGGCAAAAAAACAACAATTTGCACTCGGCCTTGGGTTAGTAGGTTAGTCCCAAAAATAATATGAAAGTGTATAATAAAGCCCACTAAACATCCAAAATGGATAATATAATAGCATGGAACAATAAAGAAATTATAGATACGACAGAGACGTATCAAGCATCCCCAAGCTTAATTCCTGCTCGTCCTCGAATAGGTAAATGATAAAAACATAATTTTTGATGTGGGATGCTACCCAACATAGTTCTCAATGTAATTTTCTTTATTGTGGCATCAATGTTCAGATCCGAAAGATTCAAGACAAAAGTTTAATATTGACATAAGAATAATAATACTTCAAGCATACTAACAAAGCACTCATGTCTTCTCAAAATAACATGGCCAAAGAAAGTTATCCCTACAAAATCATATATTCTGGCTATGCTCTATCTTCATCACATGAAATATTTAAATCATGCACAACCCCGATTTCAGCCAAGCAATTGTTTCACACTTCAGTTTTTTCAAACCTTTCAACTTTGACGTACTACATGAGCGTGAGCCATGGATATAGCACTATAGGTGGAATGGAATGGTGGTTGTAGAGAAGACAAAAGAGGAAGATAGTCTCACATCAACTAGGCGTATTAATGGGCTATGGAGATGCCCATCAATAGATATCTATGTGAGTGAGTAGGGATTGCCATGCAACAGATGCACTAGAGCTATTGTGTGAAAGCTCAACAAAACAAACTAAGTGGGTGTGCATCCAACTTTCTTGCTCACGAAGACCTAGGGCATTTTGAGGAAGCCCATCATAGGAATATACAAGCCAAGTTCTATAATGAAAACTCCGACTAGTATATGAAAGTGACAAAACAAGAGAATCTCTATCATGAAGATCATGGTGCTACTTTGAAGCACAAATGTGGAAAAAGGATAGTAGCATTGCCCCTTCTCTCTTTTTCTCAATTTTTTTCCTTTTGGGCCTTTTCTCTTCTCCCTTTCTTATGGCCTCTTTTTTTCTCTATTTTTATCGTCCGTAGTCTCATCCTAACTTGTGGGGGAATCATAGTCTCCATCATCCTTTCCTCACTGGGACAATGCTCTAGTAATGTAGATCATCACACTTTTATTTACTTACAACTCAAAGATTACAACTCGAAGCTAGAACAAAATATGACTCTATGTGAATGCCTCTGGCGGTGTACCGGGATGTGCAATGAATCAAGAGTGACATGTATGAAAAATTGTGCATGGTGGACTAGCCACAAATACGATGTCAACTACATGATCATGCATGGCAATATGACAATGATGGAGCGTGTCATAATAAACGGAACGGTGGAAAGTTGCATGGCAATATATCTCGGAATGGCTATGGAAATGCCATAATAGGTAGGTATGGTGGCTGTTTTGAGGAAGGTATATGGTGGGTGTATGGTACCGGTGAAAGTTGCGCGGTACTAGTGAGGCTAGCTATGGTGGAAGGGCGAGAGTGTGTATAATCCTTGGGATCAACATTAATCATAAAGAACTCATATACTTATTGCAAAAATCTACGAGTCATCAAAACAAAGTATTCAACGCATGCTCCTAGGGGAAGGTTTGGTAGGAGTTAACCATCGCGCGATCCCGACCTCCACACAAAGGATGACAATCAATAAATAAATCATGCTCCAACTTCATCACATAATGGTTCACCATACGTGCATGCTACGGGAATCACAAACTTTAACACAAGTGTTTCTTGAATTCACAATTACTCCACTAGCATGACTCTAATATCACCATCCTCATATCTCAAAACAATCATCAAGTATCAAACTTCTCATAGTATTCAATGCACTTTTATATGAAAGTTTTTATTATACCTATCTTGGATGCCTATCATATTAGGACTAATTTTATAACCAAAGCAAATTGCCGTGCTGTTCTAAAAGACTCTCAAAATAATATAAGTGAATCATGAGAGATCAATAATTTCTATAAAATAAAACAACCGTCGTGCTCTAAAAAGATATAAGTGAAGTACTAGAGCAAAACTATCTAGCTCAAAAAATATAAGTGAAGCACATAGAGTATTCTAATAAATTTCGATTCATGTGTGTCTCTCTCTCAAAAGGTGTGTATAGAAAGGATGGTTGTGTTAAACTAAAAAGCAAAGACTCAAATCATACATGACGCTCCAAGCAAAACACATATCATGTGGTGAATAAAAATATAGTCTCAAGTAAAGTTACCGATAGACGAAGACGAAAGAGGGGATGCCTTCCCGGGGCATCCCCAAGCTTAGGATTTTGGTTGTCCTTGAATTTTACCTTGGGGTGCCTTGGGAATCCCCAAGATTAGGCTCTTGCAACTCTTTGTTCCATAGTCCATCAAATCCTTACCCAAAAACTTGAAAACTTCACAACACAAAACTTAACAGAAAATTTCGTGAGCTCCGTTAGTATAAGAAAACAAACCATCACTTCAAGGTACTGTAATGAACTCATTATTTATTTATATTGGTGTTAAAACTACTGTATTCCAACTTCTCTATGATTCATACCCCCTGATACTACTCATAGATTCATTAAAATAAGCAAACAACACACGAAAAACAGAATCTGTCAAAAATAGAACACTCTGTAGCAATATGTAACTTTCGAATACTTTTGTAACTCTAAAAATTCTGAAATAAATTGGTGGACGTGAGGAATTTTTCTATTAATCATCTGCAAAAACAATCAACTAAAAAGCACTCTCCAGTAAAAAATGGTAGCTAATCTCATGAGCGCTAAAGTTTCTGATTTTTACAGCATGATCGCAAAGACTTCACCCAAGTCTTCCCATAGGTTCTACTTGGCACAAACACTAATTAAAACACAAAACCACATCTAAACAGAAGCTAGATGCATTATTTATTACTAAATAGAAGCAAAAGCAAATAAAATAAAATTGGGTTGCCTCCCAACAAGCGCTATCATTTAACGCCCCTAGCTAGGCATGATACAAGAATAGATCTAGGTATTGTCATAATGATAAGGTACATTGTGAAACCTCATCTCATATTCCCTACGTTCAGCAGCAAGTTTTCTTTGTGGCAAGAAAAAGTAATCGAATGGGCTAAATTTAATAGGACAAAAGTCCCCAAGATCAAGCTCGGGAGGTATGGGTTCCTCCTTTGGCCCCTTGTATTGCATAACCAATTCATCGTTATAAGTATTCTTTTGGCAGAAGGTCATGAGCCTTCATTCAAGAGAGAAACCTAACCCATTGTTTTGAATAGCAAAATCATCATTCAGTTCAGAGATTCTATCAACTAGAACATCGGTAGGAACCTTTTTTCTAAGGTTTTCATTATAAGCAACATGATCTAGAGATTGTAAACGCATTATGTCTTCTTGATTAAATAGGATAGCCTCTATGGGAGGACGACCAGCATCCACCCTATAATGCGCAAAAATTTCTTTGGCTTCTTTCATTAAAAATCTGAACTCATGTGCCAAAAAGATAATAGCTGCACGCTTGAAAGAAGAATGCTCAATATTAGAGAATCCTAGAAAGATTCTTTGAATACAAGGATGCATGTGGATAAATTGTCTTTCGAGTTCAACTACAAGCATGGATATAGCATCCGCAAGACTACTGGTTCTATTAAGAATAGATCCACCCATAGTGGGCAAAGCACCAGCACAAGTAAAGAAATCTTGAATAACTCCTTTTCCAATAATATTACCACTACCAATTCAGAACTTCTTAGTATGTAAAGTGGTAGGTTCCTCGTGAGGATAATCGAAACCATCAAAGTTTCCCCCAATGTTACTATCCATTTCAATGATATCATCCCCCATCTCAGACATGATAGCAACAAACCGCACTAAGGATGAACACACAAGAGGCAAGCAAACGGAAAAAGAAAGGCGAATAAAACGTCAAGGGTGAAGTGGGGGAGAGGAAAATGAGAGGCAAATGGCAAATAATGTAATGCGAGGGATAAGTGTTTGTGATGGGTACTTGGTATATAACTTGTGCGTAGATCTCCCCGGCAACGGCGCCAGAAATCCTTCTTGCTACCACTTGAGATTGCGTTGTTTTTCCCTTGAAGAGGAAAGGGTGATGCAGCACGGTAGCGTAAGTATTTCCCCCAGTTTTTGAGAACCAAGGTATCAATCCAGTAGGAGACCACGCGCGAATCCCTCGTACCTACACAAACAAATAAGAACCTTGCAACCAACGTGAAAAAGGGGTTGTCAATCCCTTCTCGGCCACTTGCAAAAGTGAGATCTGATAGAGATGATAAGATAATACTTTTGGTACTTTTTTTATAAATTGAAAGTAAAGATTGCAAAGTAAAAGTAAAGTAAAGGTAAATAGTTGATGGAAGATTGATATGATGGAAGATAGACCCGGGGGCCATAGGTTTCACTAGTGGCTTCTCTCATGATAGCAGATTTCTACGGTGGGTGAACAAATTACTGTCGAGCAATTGATAGAAGAGCGCATAGTTAAGAGAATATCTAGGCATGATCATTGTATATAGGCATCACGTCCGTGACAAATAGACCGAAATGATTCTTCATCTATTACTATTACTCCACGCATCGACCGCTATCCAACATGCATCTAGAGTATTAAGTTCATAAGAACAGAGTAACGCCTTAAGCAAGATGACATGATGTAGAGGGATAAACTCCTGCAATATGATGTAAACCCCATCTTTTTATCCTCGATGGCAACAATACAATATGTGCCTTGTTGCCCCTGCTGTCACTGGGAATGGACACCGCAAGATTGAACCCAAAGCTAAGCACTTCACCCATTGCAAGAACTACCAATCTAGTAGGCCAAACCAAACTGATAATTCGAAGAGACTTGCAAATATATTTAAATCATGCATAAAAGATTTTAGAGAGGAATCAAATATTGTTCCTAGATAATCTTGATCATAAACCCACAATTCATCGGATCTCGACAAACACACCGCAAAAAGAATTACATCGAATAGATCTCCAAGAAGATCGAGGAGAACTTTGTATTGAGATCGAAAGAAAGAGAATAAGCCATATAGCTAATAACTATGTACCCGAAGGTCTATGGTAAACTACTCACAACTCATCGGAGAGGCTATGGTGTTGATGTAGAAGCCCTCCGTGATCGATGCCCCCTCCGGTGGAGCTCCGAAACAGGCCCCAAGATGGGATCTCACGGGTACAGAAGGTTGCGGCATTTGAATTAGGGTTTCATGGCGCTCCTCGATGTTTTCAGGGTATATGGGTATATATAGGAGGAAGAGGCACGTCAGGGGAGCAACAGGGGGCCCACGAGGGTGGGGGCGCTCCTACCCCCCTGGGCGCGCCCCTGCCCTCGTGGCCGCCTCGTTCCTTCCCGGGCGTGTACTCCAAGTCTTCTAGTGTTTTATTTGTTCCAAAAATGACTCTCCCAAAGGTTTCATTCCGTTTGCACTCTGTTTGATATTCCTTTTCAGCAAAACACTGAAATACGCAAAAAAACAGCAATTTGCACTCGGCCTTGGGTTAGTAGGTTAGTCCCGAAAATAATATGGAAGTGTATAATAAAGCCCATTAAACATCCAAAACAGATAATATAATATCATGGAACAATCAAAAATTATAGATACGTTGGAGACGTATCATTGAACTGCACAAAAACTAGTTGGATGAAAGTAGTGGCCAAGTTGCTCGAACCGCTCGTGGCATCGAGGCCACTATCATGAGGATAAACCTGCAAGAAAAGTTCAGATGGTCTATGTTACCTCTTATGTACTCAAAAGTTTGCTCAGACCACCATTAATTTTAGCAAGAAGTACCACCGAGTGAACACCACTTACCAGTCTGTACCCTAGGTAATGAAAGTGTGTCGATGCATGATATTGGCTGTGTTGTCTCAATCATTTGGAAGTGTAAGCATGTTGAACTTGTGTGTATCTGAATCTTTTTGGGAATGTTAGCTATGAATATTGGCTTGTGATCTTTGAATCATTTGGATGCATAGACATGTTGTACTTGTCTATACATGAATCTTTTGAGTTGTTGATTGTGAATGTTGGCTATGAATACGAACGTATCCTGTGAACCTGAGTTTTATATGAATGTTTACCTTTTCTGTTGTACTTGTATGTGAACTTGTTAGAATGTATAATGTGGGATTATTAGAATGTACACTGTCAGATTTTGACGTGCCCAAACCAGCAGCGCGGCCGAATTGCCAGCTGCCACTCAGGGGCCGACAACGCTGCCTCGCGTCGTGCCCCACGCCCCCTGTTAAATCCAGTTCACTCCATTCCCCAACTGTCGGCATGGGATGGAAGTTTCATCTTCTTCCCCCTAGATCTACTGGGGGATTGAAGAAGGGCGGCATCCAATCCACCACCAGTGATGGTTGCCTGTCCAAGTGATTTTCAGAGAAGAAGCTGCAAGTTTCAGTTTTTAGCTAAGAAAGTGCATGTTTCAAAGGCAGAACATTTAAATCGGCATGCACTTTCCAAACATGGATAAAAAATGTTCGAAATTTTAGTCATGGTCAAAAATGGAACTAACAACAAGTTAACATCATGCTGATCAACATTCATGTATGGCACATCTTCATATGATGCACAATCAAAAATATATACTACTCCCTCCGTCCCAAAATTCTTGTCTTAGATTTCTGTAGATAGGGAAGTATCTAACACTAAATCATGACTAGATACATCCGTATTTAGGCAAATCGAAGACAAGAATTTTGGGACGGAGGGAGTATTTTCAAAATGCTAAGACAATGTTGAGTGTGCGAAAAACTTGGTAAACTAGGGATGATATTTTGGCAAGTTGTGGAGGTGGTGTGTGTACATGACATGGCGGGACCAACATGTCAGTAATAGCTGAGGCAAAAAATTATATATTTTTCAACTACACCATTTGGAATCGAATCCAGAAAGTACTGCTTTGGAGTGATACAGCGGTAGTGCCCGGGCTACTGCACGTATGATCAAAATAATGAAGGCGCACGATTTCACTTCTCTAAGGTGTCTTCCTCGGCTCCGGTTTGTCCCCGTCCGTGTCCATGACGTCCTCCTCTGGCTTTGTGCGCTCGCCGCGGCGCCGCCTGATACGTCTCCAACGTAGCTATAATTTTTTATTGTTCCATGCTATAATTTATGATGTTTTTGGATGTTTAATGGGCTTTGTTATACACTTTTATATTATTTTTGGGACTAACCTACTAACCCAAAGGCCCAGTCCAGATTGCTGTTTTTTTGCCTGTTTTAGGGTTTTACAGAAAAGGAATATCAAACGGAGTCCAAACGGAATGAAACCTTCGGGAGAGATATTTTTGGAGCAAAATACGCAAAGTAGGGCTGAAGTGGCGTCCACGAGGGTGGGGGCGCGCCCCTCTGCCTCGTGGGCACCCCGTCTGGCCCCCAATGCCCTCTTTCCTCCTATATATACCTACATACCCCGAAACCATCAGAACAACAGAGAAAACCCTAGTTCCACCGCCGCAACCTTCTGTTCCCGTGAGATCCCATCTTGGGGCCTGTTCTGGAGCTCCGCCGGAGGGGGGATCTTCCACGGAGTGCTTCTACGTCATCATCATCGCCTCACCATGAGTTGTGAGTAGTTTACCACAGACCTTCGGGTCCATGGCTAGTATCTAGATGGCTTCTTCTCTCTGTTTGGATCTCAATACCAAGTTCTCCTCGGACTTCGAGGAGATCTATTCGATGTAATCTCTTTTTGCGGTGTGTTTGTCGAGATCCGATGAATTGTGGGTTTATTATCAAGATTATTTATGAGAAATATTTTGTTCTTTTCTGAACTCTTTATGTGTGACTATAATGTCCTTGCATGTCTCTTTGAATTATTGGTTTGGTTTGGCCTACTAGATCTATAGTTCTTGCAATGGGAGAAGTGCTTGGCTTTGGGTTCAATTTTGCGGTGTCCTTTCCCAGTGACAGTAGGGGCAGCAAGGCACGTATTGTATTGTTGCCATCGAGGATAAAAAGATGGGGTTTATATCACTATGTTTGAGTTTATCCCTCTACATCATGTCATCTTGCTTAAGGCGTTACTCCGTTCTTATGAGCTTAATACACTAGATGCATACTGGATAGCGGTCGATGTGTGGAGTAATAGTAGTAGATGCAGAATCGTTTCGGTCTACTTGTCTCGGACGTGATGCCTATATATAATGATCATGCCTAGATAGTCTCATAATTATTCGCCTTTCTATCAATTGCTCGATAGTAATTTGTTTACCCGCCGTAGAATATCGCTATCATGAGAAAAGCCACTAGAGAAAACTATGGCCCCCGGGTCTATTCTCAACATATCAATCTACAATCTACTTTACTTTTCCGCTTTTACTTTCTGTTCTTATAACCAAAAATACCAAAAATATCAAACTATCATCTCTATCTGATCTCATTTTCGTAAGTGACCGTAAAGGGATTGACAACCCCTTATCGCGTTGGCTGCGAAGTTCTTATTTGTTTGTGCAGGTGCAAGGGACTCGCGCGTGGTCTCCTACTGGATTGATACCTTGGTTCTCAAAAACTAAGGGAAATACTTACGCTACTATATTGCATCTCCCTTTCCTCTTCGAGGGAATACAACGCAAGCTCAAGAAGTATCAAGAACAATTTCTGGCGCCGTTGCCAGGGAGGCTTACGCAAAAGTCATATACCAAGTACCTATCACAAACCCTTATCCTTCGCATTACATTTTTTGCCTCTCGTTTTCCTCTCCCCCACTTCACCCTTGCCGTTTTATTTGCCCTTCTTCTGCCGTGTGTTTATCGTTCGCTTGCTTCTTGTTTGCTTGTGTGTTGGATTGCTTGCTTGTCACTATGGCTCAGAACAATACCAAATTGTGTGACTTCTCCAATACCAACAATAATGATTTTATCAGCACTCCGATTGCTCCTATTACCAATGCTGAATCTTATGAGATAAGTGATGCTCTGTTGAATCTTGTCATGAAAGATCAATTTTCCGTCCTTTCTAGTGAAGATGTCACTACCCATCTAAACAACTTTGTTGATTTGTGTGATATGCAAAAGAAAAGGGATACGGATAACAATATTGTTAAATTGAAGTTATTTACGTTTTCACTAATAGATCGTGCTAAAACTTGGTTTTCCTCTTTGCCTAGAAGTAGTATTGATTCATGGAATAAGTGCAAAGATGCTTTTATCTCTAAGTATTTCCCTCCTGCTAAGATCATCTCTCTTAGAAATGATATTATGAATTTTAAGCAACTAGATCATGAGCATCTTACACAAGCTTGGGAGAGAGTGAAATTAATGATACATAATTGCCCTACACATGGTTTGAACTTATGGATGATTATTCAAAACTTTTATGCTGGCTTGAATTTTGCTTCTAGAAATCTTTTAGATTCGGCCACACGAGGCACTTTCATGGAAACTACCTTAGGAGAAGCTATCAAACTCCTAGATAATATTATGGTTAATTATTCTCAATGGCACACCGAAAGATCTACTAGTAAAAAAGTGCATGCTATTGAAGAGATTAGTGTTTTGAGTGGAAAGATGGATGAACTAATGCACTTATTTGCTGCTAAGAGTGCTTCTTCTGATCCTAATGATATGCCTCTGTCCACTTTGATTGAAAATAGCAATGAATCTTTGGATGTGAATTTTGTTGGTAGGAATAATTTTGGTAACAATGCTTATAGAGGGAACTTTAATCCTAGGCCTTTTCCTAGTAATTCATCTAATAATTATGGTAATTCCTACAACAACTCTTATGGAAAGATGCCTTCTGAATTTGAAACTAGTGTTAAGGAGTTTATGCTTTCGCAAAAGAATTTCAATGCTATGCTTGAAGAAAAATTGCTTAAGATTGATGAATT
The DNA here is from genome assembly GCA_902687465.1 of Secale cereale. NCBI lineage: Eukaryota > Viridiplantae > Streptophyta > Magnoliopsida > Poales > Poaceae > Secale > Secale cereale. Next base: position 600,802,785 of record LR738714.1, read on the forward strand.
GGCTAGAAGTGTGGATAGAATTATTCTTGATGTTGATTCTTTGAAACTTAGATCTATCCCACCTAAGCATGATATCAATGAGTCTCTCAGAGCCATGAGAATTTCCATTGATGAATGCAAAGAAAGAACCGCTAGGATGCATGCTAAAAGAGAGAATTATATAAAAGCGTGTTCTTCTAGTTATCATGAAAATAAAGATGAAGATCTGAAAGTTATTGATGTGTCTCCTATTAGATCCTTGTTTTCTAGTATAAATCTTGATGAAGATAGGATTGGAGATGATTCTACTTTAAGGTGTCCCAATGATTTAGAGTTTTTAGATCTTGATGCTAAAATTGTTAAAAGTGGGAGTGAAGAGATTAAAACTTTGCATAGTGATGAACCCACTAATTTGGATTTCTAGGGATTCAATTATGATAAGTGCTCTTTGATTGATTGTATTTCCTTGTTGCAATCCATACTAAACTCTCCGCCTGCTTATAGTCAAAATAAAGCTTTTACCAAACACATAGTTGATGCTTCGATGCAATCTTATGAAGAAAAACTTGAACTAGAAGTTTCTATCCCTAGACAGCTTTATGATGAGTGGGAACCTACTATCAAAATAAAATTAAAGATCATGAATGTGTTGCTTTGTGTGATTTGGGTGCAAGTGTCTCCATTATCCCAAAAACTTTGTGTGATTTGCTAGGGTTCCATGAGCTTGATGATTGTTCTTTAAATTTGCATCTTGAGGATTCCACTATTAAGAAACCTATGGGAAGGATTAATGATGTTCTTATTGTTTCCAATAGTAATTATGTGCCCATAGATTTCATTGTTCTTGATATAGATTGCAATCCTTCATGTCCTATTATTCTTGGAAGACATTTCCATAGAACGATTGGTGCAATTATTGATATGAAGGAAGGTAATATTAGATTCCAATTTCCGTTAAGGAAAGGCATGGAACACTTTCCTAGAAACAAAATCAAATTACCATATGAATCTATTATCAGAACCACTTATGGATTGCCTTCCAAAGATGGCAATACCTAGATCTATCCATGTATCGTGCCTAGCTAGGGGCGTAAAACGATAGCGCTTATTGGGAGGCAAAACAATTTTATATTTTTTGTTTTTTCTTCTCTTTAGGAATAAATATTGCTTCTAGCTTCTGCTTAGATGTGGTTTTGTGTTTTAATTAGTGTTTGTGCCAAGTAGAACCTTCGGGAAGACTTGTGTGAAGTTTATATGATCGTGCTCTGAAAAACATAATCGTTAGCGCTTGCTAGAATGGTCACCAGATTTTACTGGAGCGTGCTATTTAGTTGATTATTTTTGCTGATGATTAATAGACAAATTCCTCATGTTTACCAATTTCGTTTAATTTTTTTGGAGTTGCAGAAGTCTGCGAAAACTGCAGATTACTATAGACTGTTATGTTTTTGACAGATTCTGTTTTTCGTGTGTTGTTTGCTTATTTCAATGCATCTATGAGTAGTATTGGGAATTATGAATCATATAGAAGTTGGAATACAGTAGGTTTAACACCAATATAAACAAAGAATGAGTTCATTACAGTACCTTTGAGTGGTGGTTTGTTTCCTTATACTAACGGAGCTCACGAGATTTTTGTCTAAGTTTTGTGTTGTGAGTTTTCCAAGTTTTGAGTATTGCTTTGATGGACTATGGAACAAAGAGTGGAAAGAGCCTAAGCTTGGGGATGCCCAAGGCACCCCAAGGTAAAATTCAAGGAGAACTAAAAGCCTAAGCTTGGGGATGCCCTGGGAAGGCATCCCCTCTTTCGTCTTCATCTATCGGTAACTATACTCGGAGCTATACTTTTATTCACCACATGATATGTGTTTTACTTGGAGTGTCATGTATAATTTGAGTCTTGGATTATTAGTTTCCCACAATTATACTTGCTGGACACACCTATTTGAGAGAGTTAAATATGGCCTAGGAATTGATAGAACACTCTATGTGCTTCACTTATATCTTTTGAGTTGAATAGTTTTTGCTCTAGTGCTTCACTTATACCTTTTACAGCACGGTGGCGATAATATTTGGTAGAAATTGTTGAACTCTCATGCTTCACTTATATCCATTTGAGAGTCTACTAAAACACCATGGTAATGTTCTTAGGCTATAAAACTAGTCTACACATGATAGACATCCAATATCAATGTAGTAAAAACTTTCACACTAAGTGCGTTGAATATGATGAGAAGTTGGATGCTTGATAATTGTTTTGAGATATGAGGATGATATTAGAGTCATGCTAGTGGAGTTATTATGAAATTGAGAAATGCTTGTGTTAAAGTTACTGATTCCCATAGCATGCACGTATGGTGAACCGCTATGTGACGAAGTTATAGCATGAGGTATTTGTAAAGTGTCAACCTTTGTGTGGAGGTCGGGGCGCGCGATGGTTAACTCCTACCAACCTCCCCCCTAGGAGCATGCGTTGATTGCTTTGTTTTGATGACTCGTAAATTTTTGCAATAAGTATATGAGTTCTTATCACTAATGTTGAGTCCATGGATTATACGTACTCTCACCCTTCCACCATTGCTAGCCTCTCTTGTACCGCGCAACTTTCGCCAATACCATACACCCGCCATATATCCTTCCTCAAAACAGCCACCATGTATATTCCTCTAAACAGCCACCATACCTACCTATCATGGCATTTCCATAGTGTCGGTGTACTAAGGTAGGGGTACCCTAGTACCCCAACTTGTGCACGGGCAGTTGCAGCTTCCCGCGGCAAGGTTTACTGCGTGCTCGCCGGAGACCTTCCTGCCTCCTATTAAACCATTCAAAAACAAAGTATACAAGACAGAAGATCGAGACCCCGGCAAGAGGAGCTTGCCGGGAAGGCCGTACCAGACTCAAGACTGTTCCAATAACACAAGACCCTGGCAAGAGGAGCTTGCCAGGAAGATTAGAAGATATTGCCTCGGCGCTATGCGTGCCCCGGCAAGGGGCCCGGGGAGCAGCAAGTTCCCGGGCCCGGCAAGATCAAGACCCCGGCAAGGCGCTTGCCGGGGAGGCTACGCTGTGTGCCCGCGCTCCAGCTCATCGGCCCACGCGTCGCCCTGGGGCCTAACCAGGGACGCGTGGCGGATGGCTGTGCAGCCTGGGGTACACGGTGGCACACCACGGCGATAAATCCGTCGCCGTGGCGGACGGAGACGCTAAGGCGGGAGCTTTTGGAGTCGACGGCGACGGGCATTAAATGCCCTTGTCCCCCACTGTTAAAGTAGGTATAGACCACTGTTCGGTACTGTAGCTCCACTGTTCCCGCACTGTTACAACTACCACCTCTTTTACATTTTTACCCCTTTCTCCTACGTTGACACCTGTCGGTGACCCCTTTGCACTATAAAAGGAGGCCCATGCACAACGTGGAGCGGGGTTTCGAAACCTAGATTACTCTCACGCACGGTGTAGCTGCTTCTTCAAGCTCCCGAGCGCTCAACTCAATACACAACTAAGCAGGAGTAGGGTTTTACGCATCCGTGCGGCCCGAACCTGGGTAAAACTGCCCGCGCGTCCGCTCCGATCTGCTCTTTGTGCTCCCTCCGCCCTCGTACCGCACAGACAAGGGGCTCCGGTCCCATAGGTGTTCGTGGCGGACAGTTTCCCCCGACACATAGCCATTTCGAGATATATTGCCATGCAACTTTCCACCGTTCCGTTCATATGACACGCATCATATTGTCATATTGCCATGCATGATCATGTAGTTGACATCGTATTTGTGGCAAAGCCACCATGCATAATTTTTCATACATGTCACTCTTGATTCATTGCATATCCCGGTACACCGCCGGAGGCATTCATATAAAGTCATACTTTTTTCTAGTATCGAGTTGTAATTCAATGAAATTGTGATGATCATCATTATTAGAGCATTGTCCCATGTGAGGAAAGGCTAAATCTAGAAAGCCCCTCCAAAAAAAGAGAAAAAAGAAAAAAAAAGAAAAGAAAAAGGAACAATTGCTACTATCTTTTTCCATACTTGTGCTTCAAAGTAGCACCATGTTCTTCATGATAGAGAGTCTCATGTTTAGTCACTTTCATATACTAGTGGGAATTTTCATTATAGAACTTGGCTTGTATATTCCAACGATGGGCTTCCTCAAATGCCCTAGGTCTTCATGAGCAAGCAAGTTGGATGCACACCCACTAGTTTCTTTTGTTGAGCTTTCATACATATTTAGCTCTAGTGCATCCGTTGCATGGCAATCCCTACTCACTCACATTGATATCTATTGATGGGCATCTCCATAGCCCGTTGATACGCCTAGTTGATGTGAGACTATCTCCCTCCTTTTTGTCTTCTCCACAACCAGCTCTCTATTCCACCCATAGTGCTATGTCCATGGCTCACGCTCATGTATTGCGTGAAAGTTAAAAGGTTTGAAAGAATAGAGTATGAAAACAAATGATTGGCTGAAATTGGGGTTGTTCATGATATGAATATTTTGTGTGATGAAGAGGGAGCACAGCCAGACTATTTGATTTTGTAGGGATAACTTTCTTTAGCCATAGTATTTTTAGAAGACATGATTGCTTTGTAAGTATGCTTGAAGTATTATTATTTCTTATGTCAATATAGACTTTTGTCTTGAATCTTTCATATCTAAACATTCATGCCACAATTAAGAGAATTACATTGAAAAACTATGTTGGTTAGCATTCCACATCAAAAATTCTGTTTTTATCATTTACCTACTCGATGACGAGCAGGAATTAAGCTTGGGGATGCTTGATACGTCTCCAACGTATCTATAATTTTTTATTGTTCCATGCTATTATTTATGATGTTTTGGATGTTTAATGGGCTTTGTTATACACTTTTATATTATTTTTGGGAGAAACCTACTAACCCAAAGGACCAGTCCAGATTGCTGTTTTTTGCCTGTTTTAGGGTTTTATAGAAAAGGAATATCAAACGGAGTCTAGACAGAATGAAACCTTCGGGAGAGATATTTTTGGAGCAAAATACGCACGAGAGACTTGAGAACCACGGAGTAGGGCTGATGTGGCATCCACAAGGGTGGGGGCGCGCCCCCTATAGGGCGTGCCCCCTGCCTCGTGGGCACCCCGTCTGGCCCCCGGTGCCCTCTTTCCTCCTATATATACTTACATACCCCGAAACCATCAGAACAACAGAGAAAACCCTAGCTCCACCACCGCAACCTTCTGTTCCCGTGAGATCCCGTCTTGGGGCCTGTTCCGGAGCTCCGCCAGAGGGGGGGGGATCTTCCACGGAGTGCTTCTACATCATCATCATCGCCTCACCATGAGTTGTGAGTAGTTTACCACAGACCTTCAGGTCCATAGCTAGTATCTAGATGGCTGCTTCTCTCTCTTTGGATCTCAATACCAAGTTCTCCTCGGTCTTCGAGGAGATCTATTCGATGTAATCTCTTTCTGCGGTGTGTTTGTCGAGATCCGATGAAGTGTGGGTTTGTGATCAAGATTATCTATGAGAAATATTTGGTTCTTTTCTGAACTCTTTATGTGTGATTATAATATCCTTGCAAGTCTCTTCGAATTATTGGTTTGGTTTGGCCTACTAGATCTATAGTTCTTGCAACGGGAGAAGTGCTTGGCTTTGGGTTCAATCTTGCGGTGTCTATTCCCAGTGACAGTAGGGGCAGCAAGGCACGTATTGTATTGTTGCCATCGAGAATAAAAAGATGGGGTTTATATCACTATGTTTGAGTTTATCCCTCTACATCATGTCATCTTTCTTAAGGCGTTACTCCGTTCTTATGAGCTTAATACACTAGATGCATGCTGGATAGCGGTCGATGTGTGGAGTAATAGTAGTAGATGCAGAATCGTTTCAGTCTACTTGTCTCGGACATGATGCCTATATATAATGATCATGCCTAGATAGTCTCATAATTATTCGCTTTTCTATCAATTGCTCGACAGTAATTTGTTTACCCACCGTAGAATATCGCTATCATGAGAGAAGCCACTAGAGAAAACTATGGCCCCTGGTCTATTCTCAACATATCAATCTATAATCCACTTTACTTTTCTGCTTTTACTTTCTGTTCTTATAACCAAAAATACCAAAAATATCAAACTATCATCTCTATCAGATCTCACTTTCGTAAGTGACCGTAAAGGGATTGACAACCCCTTATCATGTTGGATGCAAAGTTCTTATTTGTTTGTGCAGGTGCGAGGGACTCGCGCGTGGTCTCCTACTTGATTGATACCTTGGTTCTCAAAAACTGAGGGAAATACTTATGCTATTGTGTTGCATCTCCCTTTCCTCTTCGAGGGAATACAACGCAAGCTCGAGAAGTAGCACCGCCGTCTTCCGTTATCAACGTGCTCAACAAACGAGAAGAATCTGGAGAGGACTATACATTTAGAGGGTGACAGAGAGGACCCACCAAGTCCATGGCCGTACGCAAGCAAGTGACTCATTTAAAAAATGCTTCTTCCTAATTGTATACCATGCTTTGGGCCCACGGGTTTGTCAATCTAGTAGTCAATAAATAAATAAAATTTACAACGAAGATTGTCATCCGCGTGTTTTTAGGGGTGCCGGGGATCTAGCAGGTATATTTTTCACAGTGCTCAACCACAATATGCGCAACCCATGACATATAGACATAGTGGTTTCAACTTTATCTATGAGGGCCATCATGTATGTACCGGCGTATGGGCCTCCCAGCCTAGGTTTTATTTTTTCTTAAACATCGGCACCCTAATTTATCATTTTTTTTAATAAAATACAGGTCGCTGTTCTTTTTTGTATATATAAGAACAAGAATGCCGGGTCTAATTTATGTTTTCCATTCTAATCATATCATATATATATTATTGTATATTTAATACAAACTTATATATACATTATAATAACATCCCACGTCTTATTAACTTATGAAAATAAATGTTTAACAGAAGTTGGCAAGGGAAATTCTGGTTGTTTTTTACTCTAAGGCAACGGAAATCCTGGTGATTGCAAAAAAAAGCTTGCAAACATTTAAGGACCAATGTAATAATAACACGCTCATTTTTATTTTGAGCAATAACTCGCTAATTTGCTATTTTTCGATATAATATAATGTCCAGCTCCGGTTTATTTTTTGATAGTAATTGCTCCATCTAACCTAATATTATCTTTACTACAAAGCCTAGCAAATTTGTGTATTTTAAGAAAATGCAAATGGGCTTTGATTTCTTAGAACAAGTGAAATGGTCCAAATAGACGCTACGCTATTTGTTCACCCAGCCCAGCAAATTGACTGTAAATTCTCTAAAACATGGGTTAAATATGAGCCACATTTTTGTAGGGTGACATGTGGGCCAATAGGTCGAAGCCTACGGCGGGCGTTGTCAACTTAGTCAACAAATCATTCTGACATCCATAGCCATTGGATATATATCCAACGACCGACATGCATCTTCAATCTCGTCTTCTTCCTCCAGCGCCGCCGGCAGTGCCTGCTCTGGCCTACGGCAGCTAGGCAGCTAGCGGCTCTGCTTAGCACGCATCGTTGCGAAGCGCCACCGCACGGCCGGCCAGGCTATCCCTCCACCACTCCACACATGTTATTCTCCACCAATTGCAGCCCGACGCATCACCAGAACCAGTTAACCCTCGTACTCCTCCCCGTCTACTACTCCACTGCCATGTCTTCCCATCTCCGGCTTGTTTCAGCCAGAGGCCTCGCTGCCGTCCATTGCCTTGTTGCGCTCGGCACTGCCTGGTCAACATGGTCAACAAACGAGAGTCATCGGACGAGGACAATACGTGCAGAGGCTGACAGTGGGGACGCACCAGTTCATGGACGCACGCATGCAACTTGCTCCTTATTACGCGGAAAAATATTTCATCTACATCTTCGCAAGAAAGAAAGTGCCACCCTATTATGGGCAAAAAACAATTATTCCTCCCACTGACAACTGGATCCACTGGCAAGGAGCCTGGCATGTGGGCCATTAGGTCGCCAAAGGAATGCTTTGTCAAATTAGTTAACAAATGATTTTTGACATTTGTAGTCGTTGGATGTACATCTAACGCCTGGCATGCATCTTCAATCTCCCATCTTCTTCCTCCAGCGCCGGAGGGACTTCCTACTCCCACATCCGCCGGCCAGCGGCGCTGCTTCGCACGCCTCGCTACGAAGCGCTACTCCACCGTCGGTCAGGCCACCCCTCCACCCCTCCTATTATTTTCCGCTGACTGCAGCCCTAGGCAGCACCGAACCAGCCAACCCTCGTATGCCGTACTCCTCTCCGGCTGCGACTCCACTACCGCATCTCCCCCGGCTCCGGGTTGATCCCTTCATATGCCTTGCCGTTGTCAACCGCCTTGGTGCTCTCGGCACGGCGTGGTCAACATGGTCAAGGAACGACTTCCGTCGGAAGAGGACCGTACGTGGAGAGGCAGATAGCTGGGTCCACGGCCGCATGCAAGGAACTGCCTCCTTATTATGGGAAAAAATGATTCGCCCCTGTCAGCTGGGACCCGTTGGCTATATCTCTGCACGCAATGAACTGCCTCCTTATCCTCCCTGGCAGCTGGGACCCACCCGGTCGAAACCGTACGTAGGGTTGTCTGTCTGGTCGCAAACATGTACGTACATACTGGTCGATCGGTCTCTTGGCCGAGCAAGAAGCGGCACGTGTAGTAGTAGATCCCCCAACGTAGCAGTTCAGGCAGTCCAGTCAAAACTGTGTACACGTACGTACAACCAGATGCCAAAAAGTACATCCACGTACGTACATATGGGCGGGTCTCGAATGCCTACTCACGCATACGTATGGCTAGGTCTCGTGTACATGGAGATGCAACGGACGGCAGCAACGGCGTCCTGTTCATCGACAGCCAACAGGCTGGGTCAGATCGGAGAAACATCATCGTGTTCATTAGGAGGCAACGAAACGCGTCATGTTCATCGGGAGCCAGCTGGCTTGGACGGAACAGCCGAAACCTAGTGTGGCGTACCGCAAAACGGAGGGAAACGGCCTTCTACTAGAGCGTGTACGGTCGAAACGGGGTCCTGTTCATCGAGAAGGGTCTGGCGTACTGCAAAACGGAGGAAACGGCCTTCTGCTCGACCGGCTATGGTCGAAACAGGATCCTGTTCATCGGGAGGGGTCTGGCGTACCACAAAACGGAGGAAACAGACTTGTGTTGGAGCGCTACGGTCGAAACGTGGGTCTTGTTCAGCGAGAGGGGTGTGGCGTACAACAAAATGAGACTCCATGGGCTACTGTTCACCCGTTGTCGACTTCCTCCAGCTTCCACCTGCACTGTTCGTCCGCCGCGTCTTCCTCTGCCTCCATCGACAACTGTTCAACTAGCCCTCCACCGGCTACTGTTGAACCAGCCCTCCACGGGGTCCTATTCATCCACCCCCAACAGGCTCGGCTGTGGCAGCCTCCTCTCGGGGTCCTGTTCATCCAGCGACAACCTCCTACTACCACGAGGTCCTATTCATCCAACCCCCATTGAGAACTGTTCATCTAACGCCAACCACATACGTCTCGACTCGTTCAACCAACCCCAAGTTCACCGTTCATCAAGAGGCAGCAGGTTCGATCGGCTTCAGTAAGCAGCAACAGCGATCGATCGGGTTCAGTTAGCAGCGAAGGAGTCAGTCTGGTTCAGTTAGCAACGAAGGCCTCAATTGCGCGGGTTCAGTAACATAGCTAGTGCAATCGCTCGGGTTCAGTGAGTGAAGGCCTCGCTCGAGTTCAGTTAGAGCCCAACGCCTCGCACATACATGCGACGTGTATGAGAGAAACACGCAAACCTCTGTGCATCGCTCCGCCCCGACCACCCACCGTAACCGAGAACTCCCCGATATTTTCCTCGCCCTCGGTTCTACCACGATTTTACGTCGTGGACGGCCCAAAGAATGTTATGCAACTGCGTCTCCGGTCCGCCCAGGATGAAAAGCCCATTTTATGTCATGATTTTTTGTCATAGAAGTAGGAGCCCACCACATCTATGATGATACAAGGTTTTATCACAAATATCGTTATAGAAGTGTCATAAGCATGACAGGAAAAAAAATCGTTTGGGCCAAAATGTCACGGATGTGTCTTTTTTTTGTAGTGCGTGCAGGGTATGTGCAGAAAGTAGCATACCGGGATGCATAGGCATTGAATGGAGCCCTGGTGGGAGGAGATGATGGCTATGTGGAGTTCAAAATCATGAACTACAAATAGCAGGCGGCACTCGGGATTAAGAGGCGTGGCGCGCTGTTGGCGTCCTGGGAACCAGGGTACCCAGACTTGCCTGTCTACGGGCCGTGACACGCTCCTGCAAGCGGCCTGGTACGGCCCAGCTGATCAACCAGCTGCCCAAGACCCTCTCAAGGGAGTTAAGCCTCGTGAGGAGAACGACGTCAAGACCTCCTCGGGAGCGTCCTCAGCAAGGTGCTCCGGAGGGGCGGAGAATCCAAGGCCGAGCCTGCCTCAGGAGGAGGCAGTGATGTCAGCAGTGACGCACCGCGCCAGTGGGTGTTAGCGTCCACCAGCGGCGCAGTTGCCATTTCGGTGCAAAGGGGACAACACAGTCACGGGTTCCCAAGGAGCGGGGCAAAGGTTTTCCCTTTGGTGCAACAAGACCAAAGACCACAAGGACGACAAGGAGGATGTCACCGTCGAGCCCACCACCGTGTCACCGCCTGATCCTTTTGCAGGCGAAGACCGCTTTTGTCAGGATAGGAACGTCCTTCTGTTCCCGCGCAAAAATGGCCATTGTGGGATCCCTTCCCGCCTAAACATTTCGAGGGAAGAGGACCCTGGCCGCCTATATAAGTAGCTAGAACCCCCACTATGGAGGAGAGGTCGAACAAGTCGAGACAAGTCGAACCAAGCCTAGCCAAGTAGAGCAGACCCATAAGCTCTGCCACCACGCAAAGGAGCAAGAACACTTGCCTCCCGACCCTCCTAAGCTTGCCTCCCGAGCTCAGGAACCACTGTACTAGCTCATATTCCAGCTCTCCCGAGGCTAATCCACCAAAGCAGGAAGTAGGGTCTTACACCACACGGTGGCCCGAACCTGGGTAAACTCTTGCGTGTTCTATCTGTTGTTTGCTTGAATCCCTTCACCGAGACAAGATCGAGACGCTAGGTAGACGTGAGTGGGAGAGATCTTTGTTCACGCCCATGTGTTCAAACTTCTTGGGTTTTGCAGAGACCTAAATCCGACATTTGGCGCGCCAGGTAGGGGGCGTGTTGAAATCTCGCCTCTCCGACGACCTCGTCGCGTTCTCGTCGTCGACTCTGCTCCACAGCCATGGTGGACACCCGCCGAGCTCGCACCGCCCGCCGCGCCGCGAACGTCGCTCAGACGGCGCCCGCGGGCAACGATGCACCGCTCCGCCCCGACTCGCCGGTCGCCAACGCCGCCACCGACCCGGCCATCCATGAGCAGCAGGACTCGTCACTGCCATCGTCTATGTGGCGAGATGGCCGCACGGCAATGCCTTCACCCTTGCCGGCCGCGGCGTCGTCCTCGCTGGTCCACCGCGGGCCGGTCTACCAGCAGCCTGCTGCTGATGGCGCGGGAGCTCTTGCGCTACCGCCCGGCAGATGACCTCTAGGACGAGTGGCTCCACCGCATCACCGAGCTCGTCAACGCCGCTGGAGAAGCACCTGCACCAACGCACTCCTCACGTCCTCCGTCGCCCCCGGCCGGGAACGAAGGCCACGGGGTCCGGGCTCCGCCTCCACTCCACCGCGCCGGCCAGGAGGTCCGGCGCGAGGCTCCTCGACATGAGCAACCCCGCAGAGCCCATGCGCGCGATGAGGAGAGCTGCCAGGTGATTCCGCATCCCCATGCAGGGGCTCGTGGGCCCCCTGGCCCGTAGCGCCTAGACCGCGCGACACAGGAGGTGGTTGCGCCAGCGCCCCAAGAACCAGCACCGCAGGCGCAGGGGGCGCCTACGATCATGAGCGTGGCTGGGTGTCGCGCCCTAGCTCCTGAGCTACGGCGCCTCGTCTGGCCCGGCATGTTCAAGCCGGACCTGCCTCCGCGCTACGACGGCACCACCGACCCCACGGAGTTCCTCCAACTCTAAAAGCTGAGCATCGAGGCATCCAACGGCACCGAGCAGGTCATGGCGAACTGGTTCCCCATGGCTCTCAAAGATGGCGCATGCTCCTGGCTCCTGAACCTCCCCATGGGATCCATCTCCTCCTGGGAAGAGCTTCGCGAGCATTTCGTCGCCAACTTCCAAGGCACCCGCGACCGAGCCCCGGCAGCTGCTGATCTGCGCCGCATGAGGCAGCAGCCGGGAGAGACCCTGCAAAAGTACATCCAACGCTTCAACACCATGCGCCTCCGGATCCCTAGGGTCTCGGATGAGGCCATCATCTCCGCGTTCTCCGACGGCGTCCGCGATGTCAGGATGAGGGAGGAGCTTGCCATTCACGAGGACCTGTGCACAGCCCTCGAGATGTTCATGCTCGCGGCAAAGTGTGCCAGGGCGGAGGAAGGACGCCTCTCCCTCCAGGAGCTGCCTGAGGCAGAGGCGGACAACAAGAAGACCAAGGCCAAAGAATCAAAGCGCAAGGGACCCGCCGTGCTGGCTGCGGAGCCAGAAGTGAAGCGTGGCTGCAGCTACGATGACTTCCCCAGAGGCAACCAACCATACTGTGTCTTCCACAACGTCCACAGCCACAACACTAACGACTGCCAGGAGCTTAGGGCGATGCGCGGCGGGCGCGGCGGGCAGCGCCCTGAGCGCGACAACCACGGCTATGGTTGTGGAGGAGGCCGAGGAGGAGGACGTTGGGACGGCAGGAACTCGCGCCAGGGGTGGCGTGAACAGCCTCGTGAGGACCACTGGCTGGAGCAGCCTTGTGATGCCCCCTGGCACGACCAGCCTCGTGAGGGTCGCCCTCAGGGCAACGGAGGCCTGCCTCCACTGCCACCACCGCCAAGAAGGAACGATGACGATCGCCAAGGAGACGGGGCAGGGGGCTTCCAGGAGCCACGTGGAGTTGCATGCATCTTGGGAGGAGCCCATGCCCTGGCTTCCCATCGCATCTTCAAGCAGTTTGCCCATGAGGTGAACGTGGCGCTTCCCAGGCCTGACACCGCGCGCAACCTCAGGTGGACCAAGCAAGTCATCGCCTTCGACCCCAAGGACCAGCTCAAGTGCGCTGTGGCCCCAGGCGCCCTCCCGATGCTCTACACCCCGACCATCAGCAACGTCCTCGTGACCAAGACCCTCATCGACGGAGGAGCAGGACTCAACATCCTCTCCGTCCAGACCTTCGAGACACTGCAGGTTCCCTACGATCAGCTCCACCCGACTAAGCCATTCTACGGAGTCACGGATGGCTCCACACTCCCGATGGGGCAGGTCCACATCCCCGTCACCTTTGGTGACCGCGACAACTACCACACCGAGCTCATCGACTTCGACGTCGCCAACATCCACCTCCCGTACAACGCCATCCTTGGGTATCCTGCCCTCGCCAAGTTCATGGCGGCAACCCATCACGGCTACAACGTCCTCAAGATGCCTGGGACCGGCAAAGTCATCACGATCGCCTCCGACGAGAAGGAAGTAGTGCGTTCCCTGGAGCGCGCCTACCAGACCGCGGCGGTCGAATGCTCCGATGAGGATGTAGCCGTCCTCACCCTGCAGACCGCCCCCAAGAAGAAGAAGAACCTACCCGTCAACGGACCTCAGGACGCAGGGGCTCCTGACAGCCTGGCCTCAGGACTCGCACCTGCTGACGAGGCGCCCTCCACCCTCGCATAGGGGGGCACGCTCGACGCCCCTCTCGTGACGGGCTCGGGGGCTCTCCTTTGGAGTGTCTCCGGACTGACCGGCGTCTCGAGGGAGGTGTTCGGGCACCACCTGCAAGCGTTTCTTGACGCGCGTTTTTGTGAGCCCAGCGTGAACCGTTCAGCGCTGGGGGCTGAGGACTTCATCAACCAAGTTACCGAGGAACTTCAGTATGCAAGACTCATCCGCGGTGGGCGTAACCGCACAACCCCAAGTTCACCTGCTCGCAGCCCGAGCGACCGCTTCCGCGTCTGCATCGACATCACGGGTCTCAACCGAGCCGCCTCTTAGGAGCCCTTCTGGCCGACGGCGGTCGGCCGGAGGAGGGCCCTCCCCTACAGCTACGTTCTCACACTCTTCGGCTTCCGCAACACAGCTGCCACGTTCCAGAATCTTGCGCAGCGGGCCTTGGGGGCTCGGAAGGCTTAGTGGCAGGCGGTCCGGATGGAGCGAGAACCGGACCCGCGCGAGCACTGGGAGCCTTCGGAGCCCCTGGGCCTCAGGAGCCCGACGATCCTCAGGAGCGACCCGCATGGCTTGCGTCTTCAGCTACCCCAACTCTTCTTCGACAAGTATCAGGTGACACTTCAGGTATCCAATCCAGGGCGCCTCTTGGGCTGCATCATCCTCGGACTATTGGGGGCTATTCCCCCGCAGTTGTCTCCTTTTTATATGATCAAGGCAAGTTGTTCTTTCCATTCGCATTATCTACGTGCTTGGCGTCCTCACCGCCACTAAGGTCATGAGCCCTTGTGAGCCCACTCGCGACTGCCCCATGATTAAGGACTAGCACGGCATCTATGCTCGGGTCCGTCCCTGAAGTGTCGCTAAACCCAAGGGTTGAGCTCTGTCTCGCGAGCCATTCCCGTGATGTCACCTCTCGTGATCCTTGGTGCCTTGTTCTTGCATGGACTAATCGTGGATGGGTAAGTAGGAGCCCATGGCAGGTGCCTCGCTCACGTGGGAACCGCGCGCCGGTTGTTTTTCTTGTGGATAGTTGCATGAGAAGACTGGGCACGACGTCTGTGCTCGGGTCCGTCCCTGCAGCGTCGACAAATCCAGTGGATGAGCTCTGTCTCGCGAGCCATTCCCGTGACGTCACCTCCTGGGGTCGCTGGTGATGCGGGCTTCTCATGCGATACCCTCTAGAGATGCACTCGGCGCAGGTCGACACAACACCTCTCTTTTCACATTTTGCAGAAGAAGACTCAGGCGCAACCCGCCTCAGGGTAGGGTCTCGTGAGTGATGCGTAAGCTCACCAGAACTTCCTCAGAGTCATTCAGCTCGTACTGAGGATGGCCCATATACACCTTGGCTATCCTACCGTGCAAGCCACATGTCAGGACGGGGTTGTACATGCCCCGGAGTCTCTCCCGATGGGAGGCTCCCTCCCACGGTCCAGTGGAAGTACCAAGCTTCGCACTAGCAGATCCAACCGAGGAGCGGTTATGCCCACGAACCAGTGGAAGGACCAAGCTCCGTGTTGGACGCTACGACCGAGGCGCGGTTATGCCCACACTCCGCGCAAGTGTTGTAGCTCTATGCTCCGTGCTAGTTATAAACAACTAAGGGCGGCCCCCAGTGGTCGCACCAACCTTAGGGAGCTTTTCAGCTCATGACGCTCACAGCTTCTTCTTGGATGGGTGTCGCGAGGGGGGCTAGGCACGGGGGCTATGCTCAGGTCACCCCTGGCAGACGCCACCCTACCAGGTGCCCAGACACCTGGCCTACTCGCGCCCCCATCCCAGGCGAAGGATCGTGGGCATGGTATGGTGCTCGTTCTCCTTCATGAGAGCCATTCATACGTCAAAGGGGACCCCTGGGCATCACAACCCAGGGGCCTAACTAGCCACGTAGCCCCTAATCCCTTGAGTCTAGTTATGACGATAACCCCGGTCACCCGGAGGGCTCAATGGCGATCGAGGTATGCGCGGGGTTGGGCCCTGTCGATGCAGAACGCAAACGGGATTGCTTGAACATCAAGGGGGACCCCTGGGCATCGCGACCCAGGGGCCTCACTAGCCACGTAGCCCCTCATCCCTTGAGTCTAGTTATTACGGTAACCCTGGTCATCCGGAGGGCTCAATGGTGATCGAGGTATGCGCGGGTTTGGGCCCTGTCGACGCAGAGCACCTAAGAAAACATGAAAGGAAGCAAGCATGGAAATCATCTAGCTATTACAATAATGCCAAGTTTTTCAAATTCAATCAAAGTTCTTATGCTTCCCCGAGGCACTCGCACTTCCCTCTTTGGACAGGAACAGATCGGGCATTACCAAGCGCACCACCATCGGTCTTCTCGTCTTCGGCTGCGATAGTAGCGGCCTGGAGGAACGCCTCCACCAGCTCCGTGACCCTTGCCCCCAGGGCCTCGGGAGCGACCATCGTCACCTCCTCGTGAAGACATCTGGACACAGAACCTCGTCTCGAAGGAAGGGTAATGGAAAATCAAGTGCCACCACCACCTGACCGCAGGGGGCCGCTAAGATAAGTTTCAACGCCGCATCTACTCGTGTACCTACACCACCATCTACTATAATCGCGAATCCGCTGAGGCATGAAAACCCTTCCCGACGAACCGGTGGGCGGTTTCCTGCACGCCAGGAGGGACCTCCTGAGCATCGCGCCTCGAGGGCTCTTACCGGACCCTGGATCACTCACCTCCTGGCCTTGACCACGGCATCGCGACCTAGCATACCAGCGCAGGCTGAGGCTTGTCCGGGGAGCGGGTCTCGCAGGCGTAGGGCCCTAAACTACCGCGAGGACGGAAGGAAAGGAAAGTCATGCTTTAACAAGGATCTCATGAAGGACATAAGTTTATAATGCCAGGCAATAGCAAAAGTATTACAAGAATTTACATGCCCTCATGGAGCCCTCCATGATGTCCTGCAGGAACTAAGCTAAGAAGGTCACTCTCGAGGAACGCGGCTTGAACTCCTTCAACAACGACGACGCCGGGAGGACACCGTTTCCCTCCGGCAATAGGGGCAGCAACTTGGCGGCTCGTAGCTCTTGTCGAAGCTCGAGGCTGTCTCAGGGGTAGCGTAACTGCTACCAGGAGAGTCGGAGGCGCAACCAATGGCGAGCGCCTCGCTGCCCTGACGGCATGGGGAATGGCCGTCGACGAGCCCATTCCCCGTGCCGCACGACAGCTGGCGGCCATCCACCCTGAAGACCTTGAAGGTCATCGTGCCCATCCTATCCAGCGCGAAGTGAAGAATGTGCCTCCTGGCGGGGGCATAGGCGTGACGCACCACACCCCAACCCCAGGTCATGAAGACCTGGCCAGAGGAGATCACCTCCACGTCGCCATGCGGAGGAGGAAGACGACACCCCTTGTGCCTCAGCTGCATCGTCACCCGGCCGCGAGCCGGGAGCACCTCCCTCAGGAATGGAGGAAGGAGGATCCATGAATGTGGAGGGGCCCCCGCCCACACGATGAACTCACGGGCGTCATCCTCAGAATGCTACGGCAGCAGGGCGCGAGGATTTGCCCGTCTCTCTGGGCGACTGATGGCGCCACCCCTGTCATCGTCCCCGCTTCGCCCTCCTATCGCCGGAGCATACAAGGGAAGCGGAAATCCTGGCGGCACTCGCGTGCACCATGTGCGGGCATCCGACGGCCTCAGCAACGCGCTCCAAGAACTATGGCGCCTCTTCTTCGGGGGGAGCCACTCAGGCTCTACCATCGGGCTCTTCGCCTTCTCCGCGGCCGAGAACCTGCGAATTGGCGCCATGAAAGCCCTTGGAGTAGTGGAGCAGCAGGGATCGGTTTGCAACAGTCGAGTAAGAGGCGTGGTGCCTCACCCCCTATTTATAGACCAAGAAGATCAACCGGCGGCCACTCACGCGCAGCCATAATGGCCCCGCCGCCCGCGCCAAGGAGTTGTCAAGTCGCACAATTGCCAAGACAGCATGGGAAGCGGGGTCGCCCACGTCCCATCCAACCGTCACGCGCCAGCCTGGCCCGCAACCTTTTTGGGGCCCGCAACGCTTTGTCCTCGACTAAGGCTTCGCCCCGAAGCCAACTCCGCGCGCGCCTTGGGCCCGGGGGCTACTGTCGGCGTCCTGGGAACCAGGGTACCCAGACTTGCCTGTCTGCGGGCCGCGATGCTCTCCTACAAGCGGCCTGGTACGGCCCAGCTGCCCAAGACCCTCGCGAGGGAGCTAGGACTCGCGAGGAGAACGACGTCAAGACCTCCTTGGGAGTGGCCTCAGCAAGGTGCTCCGGAGGGGCGGAGAATCCAAGGCCGAGCCTGCCTTAGGAGGAGGCAGTGATGTCAGCAGTGACGCACCGCGCCAGCGGGTGCCAGCGTCCACCAGCGGCGCAGTTGCCATTTCGGTGCAAAGGGGACAGCGCAGCCGCGGGTTCCCAAGGAGCGGGGCAAAGGTTTCCTCTTTGGTGCAACAAGACCGAAGACCGCAAGGACGATAAGAAGGATGTCACCGTCGAGCCCACCACTGTGTCACCGCCTGATCCTTTTGCAGGCGAAGACCGCTTTAGTCAGGATAGGAACGTCCTTGTGTTCCCGCTCAAAAATGGCCGTTGTGGGGTCCCTTCCCGCCTAAACATTTCGGGGGAAGAGGACCATGGACGCCTATATAAGTAGGTAGAACCCCCACTATGGAGGAGAGGTCGAACAAGTCGAGACAAGTCGAACCAAGCCTAGCCAAGTAGAGCAGACCCATAAGCTCTGCAACCATGCAAAGGAGCAAGAACACTTGCCTCCTGACCCTACTGAGCTCGCCTCCCGAGCTCAGGAACCACTGTACTAGCTCATATTCCAGCCCTCCCGAAGCTAATCCACCAAAGCAAGAAGTAGGGTCTTACACCACACAGTGGCCCGAACCTGGGTAAACTCTTGCGTGTTTTATCTGTTGTTTGCTTGAATCCCTTCACCGAGACGAGATCGAGATGCTAGGTAGACGTGAGTGGGAGAGATCTTCGTTCACGCCCCTGTGTTTGAACTTCTTGGGTTTTGCGGAGCCCTTAATCTGACACGCGCAACAGAGTGCACCACCGAGATGCGAGGACCTGTGTGCGGCAGCCATCCTTGGTGGGGAGAAGGAAGATGATCTACCCAAGGATGGCGTCCAGGAGATCGCTGAGGTGGTCCGCCCAATATTCTATGGGTTCCTTGGATCCAGGGGGGTGGCCGCTTCTACCCGCACTGTCGGGCGCAGGATCTACAGTCGGCAGTGCAGCTGGCCGGAGCCTCATCTGTGTAGACAGAAATATTGAAAAAAGGCAGAAACATACATGTAGGATATTCAAAATCAATTCTCAAGATCTGGAAAAAAGGTACAAACATATATGTAGGACATTCAAAATCAATTCTCAAGATCTGGCTACAAATTATTAGCATGCACGCTAACCCTAGTCGGATTATTAGCAAAAAAATCATGTGTACAGAACAAACAATTAATCTATAACCATAGATACCATTCAAACAATGTGTATGAAGTCAAGGTCCTGCCGCTACCTGCGCGAGACCTCGTCGGCAGTGACAGCAACCTCTGCGCCCAGCATCATGCGTTGCACGGGTGCTTCACCAGCCTCGGCATCGCCGCTCCCACCGATGGTGCGCTTTGGCAAAATCCTAATACACCCCATACGGCGGTAACAACTATGGCCGGGTGTGTGGCCGCCTATTATGACCAGCAGATCGGGCGCGCCATTAATATGGAGCAGTGGGAGTGAGGTGGGCGGCGATCAAAGGGCTGGCTTGCCTTTCGGTGAGCCTGCGCAGTGGACTGCTGGCATGCCCACCGTCATTTCACACAGCTACTAGCACGCCCCACAGTGAGTGCGTAGCGAACACGTGCATGCCTGGGCCTCCCACTCTATGTGCATTGCGGACTCCTAGCATGCGTCTCGTCAACTCACGCATGCTTGTACGGTACAAGGGACGGGTGCGTGACACGTATTATATTGATTTTCCCTTTTTGATGATTAATGATGCCGCTTTATTGCTTAACCCCGTACATTGTTTGTCTAACGCATACGGTCCGAATAAAGAGTTTGTTTGCGATATTGGTCAAGAATTGTTGATAATTTCCTGTCTGTAAGAAGATTATATCAAAACTTGTCTCAAATTTGAAAAAAAAATCACAGTCTATTGGTGTCTGTCGTGGTTTTGTCACGGCAGATGTCCTAGTGTGAGGACTTAGTCGTAAAGCCATCGCGATGGGTTAGCTTAAAGGGGTTAAAGCGGGACAAAGGACACAAGGAATTTATACTAGTTCGGCCCCTTGCGGTGAAGGTAAAGGCCTACTCTAGTTGGTGTGGAATTGCTAGGGTTTCGATGACCAGGGAGTGAATCCGCTTAACCTGGCTCTCGAGTTGTTGTCTGTTGTCCCTGAACCGCCGCTGGGTCATCCCTTTATATACATAGGTTGATGCCCAGCGGTTTACAGAATCCCGAGGCCGGCTCATAAACGTGTCCAGCCCGGTTTCTATCCTTTCCTATCTTACAACACAAGTTATACACCTTATGGCGGTTTATGTCTACGGGCCCTAATTCGCCTTTGGGCCCTAAGCTTTTAGATCTCCATAATAAAGCGCCATAATCCTTGTCTTCATGGGCTTCAATATGGATAACTCATTACAGGTATAACCCGGCCCCTCCTGGGCGGTTCATACTCAGTAGTTATATCCCCAACATTAGGCCCCAGATTGATTTGAACATGTTCATGTCAATCTTCAATACTTAGAAAAATTTCTTTTTCAGCGCCTTCGAATAAACCTTATAAACCGCCATGACGTCATCTTCCAGGATTATAGTAAAATGTCATGATGTCACCTATTCATTTAAAACAGTGTATACCTTACTTTCATTAATGAGCCTCCAAAAATCGAGGCGACAGCTCTGTCACATATCCATTTTTTGGGCTCCTCGATTCCGGCGCCTGTTGCTTATCCCTTCCTCTTATAAATAGGGTCAAGGGTCCTTCTCCTTTTCTCCCCTTGCCTCTTTTCCTTTCTTCCACCTCGTGTCGCCTCAGTACTCGAGTGATGCCGCCGCCGTCGACCTTTGCCTCTGCCCCAACAACGGCCGCTGCACTGTGGCACCCCGGCTCAAAGAAACCGGAACGCCCCGTATTCCAGCCCAGAGATCGAGATGAAATCTTTTGGAATATGGCACTGCTTAGCATAGAACAAACCAGCCTTCTATTATTACACGAATATGGATACAAGGTCTCCGATATTACAATGAATAACACTAGCACGGCGACACTATGCCTTCCACGGTTGCTCTATGCAAGCAGCAGAACAACTCGAAGCAGCGGAACAACTACTGGCAGCGGAACAACGAACGGCCATGATGAACTCCAATCCGCAGGGACTCTGGTTGGAACATTTATCCTAGTTCGCGAACATCGGAACCACACCAAATCAAGCAAGCAATCCAGGCATGACCTGCAAACTGGCATGACACGCTAGATCAGTACATTGAATGTACTTGCAAGCTCATAATAAACCAAAAGCAATCAAGACAAACAACAGCATGGCATTAGCATATTAATTTGATTCATGAACATGATACTAACAGAACGACATAGCCTGCACAACTGATCATGATACAACTAGAACAGGCATAGCATGAACATGAAAATACTACATGCAACATGATGATACTATCATGCACCAATTATTTTGTTCGGGTTACCTCGCAATCATGACATGCACAAACTTACCACCACGGACATCACACGATCATCTCAGGATCAAATCAAGCTTGGTATAAACAATACCGTAGTAATCATTAAATGACCACAAGGAGCTTGATCTTTACCATTGACTCTCGCACAACATCACAAATATCCAACACTCAATATCCTCGATACTGCGGTGATCTTTCCGGCTATCACAAACAACTTATCTCATCGAACCGGGGTTGTTATTAATCAAGTTATTATTATTATTATTATTATTATTACTGTTCACTCACGGTGTGACCGACATGAACTGGGCCCTTATCTGCGGGCGCGGCTATCGATAGATTTAATATACACTCTGAAGAGGTAACGCACTGTACCCACACTACGGAACCCATGGCCTCATTCTCCCATTCGGGTGGACCAACGATGTTCCGACAAAACCGATCTACTGTCATGACACTCTCCCGGCCACTCCGACTCACTCCCCACTGGTATAGTCCTGGGTGGCCCCGTGTCTACCAAAGACACCAACGGCCACTGTCGTGGCAAAAATAAGTAAAAAGTCCCAAATGGGGACAAAAGCGCTTATCGTCCAACTACGGGCACACAAGGTTATGACTGCTTACTTGGCCAAGGTACCACATGCCCATAACCTTCCCTCGTTGGAGGCACCGGCGAGAAGCATGGCACCATGACTTAGACAACAGTTGTTCAAGTTCAACTTAATCCGGTTAAACTTGAATGCAAATATGTTGACTCATGATAAAATACATGATGCAACTACAATGCATGAGCATGAATATCAACATAATCATGAGGAACAAAAATAACTATCCACCATACCAATAATGAATAATAAGCATGGCATACTGACTAGCATGAACATCACAAGTACATACTTCTCCGAAACATAGCATGACTACTAACATCAACACTAAATATCATGCAAGAACATATCATCAATACTAACATACAAGCATCTAATTAACTGGATGCAAAGGAATATGCATAGCAACGGTACTCGGGATAGACGACAGTCATGCACCGAAGACCATCACCAACAACAACATGCACTACTAGCAAGCATAAACATATGCAAAGAATACTAACGGCTAGCAGGGCATGATGAACAAGTGCATAACAACATAGCAAGAAAATAAACAATAACTCCAAAATATTATCGAAACAACGATAATCATATTTTAAATAAGCAAACATTTAATAAATATTCAAGTTGAAAACCATGGCTACTGCATGACTATCATGCAAGTGGGTATTGTGGCTTGCCTAGGGTGATGGGACACTCCGGGAAGAAGTGCGGTGAAGCCGCGGAAAGAATTGTCGGAAACGATGCTCTCCCGGAGGGGGCTGTTTACGGCAAGGGCAAAATGGTCATTTTCACAGTGTCAAACCACAGTGAAAATGAAATCAACAGAACGGGCTCGACGATACAAAGAGATGGGCTTTGGATTCACCTCAATCAGAGTTGTGGGCAAAAAGTTATGAAGGTTTGAAGTTGAGGGACTTTTATGCAAAAATATCATCACAAACAAGTCCCTGAGTGGATAAGGCAGAAGCGCAAAATTAGAAATACGCTTTATGTTAAGGAAAACTCATTCTGGGCTAAAACAGAGAGAAAATACGCGTACATATAACTGAAAACGTATTTCTTAAATGCGCCTCCACTTATCTGACTGGATAAGGTCATGGGCCACTTACGGGTGGGGTCGGGGAAAAGAGGCGGGGCCCGCCTCCGTGCGGCTGACGAGTGGGTCCGCCACTTATCCATGTAGGCAGGGCGGGCCGGGCTCTGGGTCACTGACGGACGGGTCCCACCCGGGCTCTCTCTCTCCTCCCTTGTTCCTTCTTCTTCCTCCCGATCGGGAACAGAGCGAGGGCGAGGCCGCGTGACGCCGGCGCCGGCCCGGCTCACTCCGGTTGCCTCCAGCGTAGGCTCAAGTACCGGCGTGCTCGGCGAGGAGCACCGCGCCCACCTGGCCTGATTGGGAACGCCGAGGAGGGGCGGAGCGGTGGCAACACGAGGGGGCAGAGGGCTTGCGGCGGCGGCCGATCCTTGAGGGACGCGACCAGGAGCACTCCGGCGATGAGCTGGGTAGAGGGGAAGGTGCTCTGGAGTGGTGGGGTTCTACTAGTGCTGAAATGAGGGAGGGAGGGGCTCGGCAGTGACTGAATTTAGGCGGAGGACCGGAGCGGCCATGGCGGCATTGGGCGGGCTTTGGAGCTCCTCGAGCTTGTTGGAGCGGTCGGGGAGGCTAGAGGGAGAGTGGGGAGGAGCTTGGGATGCTCGGGAGGCCGCGGGGATGGCTATAGATAGTCGCGAGCGAGGCGGCCGAGCTGGCACCGCCGCGGACGCGTGTCCGCCGCCGCGGACGCGTGCCCTCGCTCGCGAGCTCGCGGGTAGGAGACGAGGGAGGTGCAGGGGAATCGCTCAGGGAGCAGAGGAGGCCAAGTGCACAGGGAGGATGGCGACGGCGACGAACAGAGCCAAACCGCCACTGTGCTCTCGTGGGCGCGCGGTGGCTTGCGTCGGTGAGGAAGCGGACGGAGGGGGAGAGGGGTCCAGGTGATCGGCGACGATGAGAGGAGGACAATGGACATGCTCACGAGCTCGAAGACGTCGAGAGGAGGAGGGGGTCCAACACAAACAGCGTTCTGGCCGCGCACACTGCATGCCAAAGCGGTGGTCACCGCGCAGACTGGCATCAAGAAGAGCCAAATGGCTGGCAATTGTTGTCTAGTGGTAAAAGCATCCAAGGTAGGTTTTAAATGCGGTGTTAGATTGGTGAAACGGCCCTGGTTAATTGGTAAACCAGCTCTGAAGTCTACTGCATCTAACTTAACCATGATGAAGTGATCACCAGGAAGTAGTTTGGAAGAAAAGAGTTTGTCTGGGAAGTTTAGGTTATGAATGACTACAGTCCTGGTAAGTTTGAAAATATTTGGACCAATAATAAATATAGTTGCTTTGCATCTGACCAAAATGGTCCAGAAACAAGATCAGGATGTTGCACTCATTTGGTGAGGCCACTTGAGCTGAATTTTTTCAAGGCTTGGTCATTTGGTCATATAGAGAGGCTGTAGAAATTTCATACCAATTGGACAAGCCAAAATGGTACTTCCTTCACAAACATCTCCACTGACCAGAAACTTGCAAAAATTCTAGTGGAATAATGGCTTGATGCAAAATGCCCAAAATGGGTGGAGGTGAGTTACGTGGATAATAGAAGGCCTAGAAAAATTTGGCAGCCATAATGGAGCAAGATAAAATATACTTGCTTCACAAACTGAAATTTTGGACAGAATCAAAGAATTGAAGATGAGCTGACATGGAGGCATTACATGAGCTCTACTTTGGTGGAGGGCTATGATATGATGATATGATGGATCCTGCCAAATGGCAACTCATTTGGACATGCCTAGAATATACTTCCTTCACAAAGCTTCTTTGTGCATAGAAACTTTGGAAAATCATAATTAAATAATTACTAGGCCAATGAGGTTGCATTTTGGCATGTGGCAATGCTATGGATAGGAAAAGGTGTCCAAGGAGTTTGAGGTCAATTGGGAAAAATAAAATAGCACTTGCTTCACAAAGTGCCATTTAGGGCAGAATAGGAAAAGGAATATTTGAGAAATATTTTTGAACATGGCAATGAAATTTTTTGCCATATTTGATGAAGATATGACCCAAACAAATTATTGAATTTATTTGGGAATTTTGGAGTGATGGAAATATAAGCTGCTTCACAACCTAGGGCACACATGGTTATTCCTTTAATACAAAAAGGAATATTCCCTAGAAAAATAATATTGAGGTTGGTCCAAGATGGAAATGGCAAGGTCTAGGGATAGATATGAGGATGACAAGCCACTCTGGAAAGAAAGAAGAGGTCATATTCTTCAGTTTCCAGACCACATAGCCACGGAAAAAGAAAACTCAGGCAAAAATCTCAGAAAAACAAAAGAAAAAGAAAGGGCCAAAAATCAGGCTGTGACAACTCTTCCCCTCTTAAAGAAATCTCGTCCTCGAGATTTGTTAGGGAACAAGTATGAATATACTGACTTAAGGAAACTGTTTCCAACTCGGGTATCATTTTCCTTTATTGACTGTTCCCATTAAATTTCATATGACTGTCTGTCTCGCTCGGGGTGGTTTTCTTTACTATATTCATATGCTGACGGACCATACCTCACATGTTCATGCTGATGCTGGCTACAATTATTTTTATACCGGCTGACTCAGCTGAGTGTGATCAATTATTATGACTGACATACATGTCCCTCTCACAAGTCCAATAGTGATCTCCGAGTGATGTGTCATCCAGCACCAGCAATCTTTCATGAAGTTGTGAACAAATTTTTTTTGGTGGACACCCAATATTTTTCTCCTTGCATTGGGTTTTCCAACTAACTATGGGCCCTCCAGGTTTAAAATATTAAGGTAGCTCATAACCGTTCTCCTGGCGGATCCTGACCTCTCGCAGGAGTTTTTGATTCATTTTGACTGGCTCCACTGTCTTGAGTGTCTGTACCAATTATTTTACTAACTCCTGTCGTGGCCAACATAAAGGGATATGACCTTATATAATAATACCCGCAGATTTGACTGACGATGGAGGGCTTGGCCATATTTCTTTATTCTTCGCGTGACCATGAGTTCTGTCAGGGGAATTATTTTGACACGCGTATCATTATCCTTATCCCTCGGGCAAGTAACTTTTCTTCAATGGCGGGTTTATCGTCTCTCAAGTTTTAATCATCGGGAAATGATCACCTGAAGCCTTGCAAGAAATCGGCAAGTAAATCAGTAGCCACCAGAACGGTCTTTACAACTAAGATCTGGGACATTACTGAAATAACTCAACCACGGCTCAAGACGGCTGCAAAGCAGCGCAGAACATGAGACCGGGTTGATAAGAAGAAGGTGGCAGCTCCTTAAAATAGCCAAAAAGCAGCTATAGGGCTACTGTCACAAAAATAAACTCAACAGATGTACGAGACGGCCGAAAAGCAACTCAGAACTCGTGACAGTCATTGAAGAGAGAAATAAAAATCGGCATCCACCCCGGATAGCTAAAATAGCTTAGATCACACGCGTGGTGCCGTCATTGGAGAAAAAGGGGACGAGGGCTCATCAGGATCATTTTCCAGGTTCACCGGTATTTGTACAGAGCTCAGTGTTGTCATCAATCTTGATAGTCCTTTGTCACACTGAGGTATATATCTGGCTTCCTTCACATATATTTGAGAATCTAATTCCCGAGGCAGACTTGTTTTCTGACAGATTCTTGCATATGACCAGACTATTGCGGATTCGATTCTCGAGATGCACTACCATAGGCTGTTAATTTATATCTTGTACAAATGCCGTACTGAGGGAGGTTGGATGGCTTACACTGGAAACCATCGAGAGCATCTTGCTGAGGAAGACTGTGTACCATGCTTCAGAAGCTTTCCCCCTTAAAGAATTGCTAGGGAAAACTTGGTACCTTATGCCGGAAGCGGCTGCTTACTAAAGAAGACAGAGTACCTTGCACGGGAAGTCATCCATATATCGTACTGAGGAAGATGGAGGAATCTTGCAGTTGAAGCTTCCCTGGTAGCTTGCAAGGGAAGACTGAATTGATTACCGCAAAAGCTTCTCACTGAGATATGCGGACCGATTACCGCATATTTAACCATCTTAATATTTTTGCTCTTGATTCCTTGTATGAAACGGGATTTTGCAGGACTATCTTCCTTCTGAGTACATGCCATATTTTTGCTTGCTTCCAGGTACATCGGGTTCCAAAATTATCCTCAACGAAAAATTAATCTTGTATCTGAGCCATACCTTTGATAATATTTTGTCAACCTTGCACACAATTTAACTTCTTGCTGATTTGATCTTCTCTGCTATGAGAAGTGCATGCTGAGGGAGACTTGAAACTCATATCAGATATCCCCCAAATCTGAATGCAGTCGGCTGAGAATTCCATACTGTTGTGAGGAGTGCGTGCCGGTGCAAATTTGATTAGTAGCATCCAGATCAGGCATTCTCCATTTTACTGCAGTAGCTGAGAATTCCATTTTATTTATCTGAGCTTCCAAATATTTGAATTCCTTGCTGATTCTTCGGGTCTGATGTTGGTTGACGAGCAACTTTAATAAGGGGAAAAATAATGCCACAACGAAGGCCCAAAGAAAGAAGCAAAAGAAACGACTAAAATAAAAGCACACAAGCATACTAATAATATATTTAATCAAGCAATCATCACATATTACTGCTATTCACACCAAAATATGCATGCACACCTAAGCAGACGAATTTCGAGGAAACTCCGGTGTTACGGTCTAATATGCTGTGGCGAGGTGCACGAAAATTATATCCATGTGTGGAATGAGTTGGCGTAACCGAAGCTACACCAAGCACTGGCTGCACAGTGGCTGAATCTGGATGGATACACAGGTGAGGACGGACTTGACGATCAAGTAGCGGGACACAAAAGTCATGACCACTTCATCATCGAGCATACGGAAGGGGTTCGGACCCGTCCAAAGAATGAAATGACATGGCAAGATAACAGTGGAAGACTGGGTTTATTGGCATTGCCCTTTTCTGATAACAAGGATCAGCAAGGGTTGCCAAGGGGACGAGATGAAAGACATGGTTCACGATAGAAACAAGTCTATCACTGAAATAATATAGGTGGATGGCGGAAAGATATCGAGGCGATACCTGAGCATAACTCCTGCAAATGGTGTCTGGAACACTCGGTACTAGGGCATCACTCTGCTGGGACAGAGGTGACGCCAAACACCGAAAAACAGGTATGCAAAGAGGGATGGTGCAGGTAGTGGATTGAAACTTATACCACCTACACTCACAAGATAAACTTCTAACGACCAAATAATAATCTATATGCATGCTATGCGACAAACAAATGCAGCAATCAAATGCAACAAACCAACCAAACCCTATACTACCGCATTCTAACGTTCGCGCGGTCTAGGGCGTCCTACAGCCAAAACTGCTCTGATACCAAGCCTGTGGCACCCCGGCTCAGAGAAACCGGAACGCCCCGTATTCCAGCCCAGAGATCGAGATGAAGTCTTTTGGAATACGGCACTGCTTAGCATAGAACAAACCAGCCTTCTATTATTACACGAATATGGATACAAGGCCTCCATTACAATGAATAACACCGGCACGGCGACACTACGCCTGCCATGGTTGCTCTATGCAAGCAGCAGAACAACTCGAAGCAGCGGAACAACTACTCGCAGCGGAACAACGAACGGCGATGATGAACTCCAATCCGCAGGGACTCTGGCTGGAACATTTATCCTAGCTCGCGAACATCGGAACCACACAAAATCAAGCAAGCAATCCAGGCATGACCTGCAAACTGGCATGACATGCCAGGTCAGTACATTGAATGTACTTGCAAGCTCACAATAAACCAAAAGCATTCAAGACAAACAACAACATGGCATTAGCATGTTAATTTAATTCATGAACATGATACTAACAGAACGACATAGCCTGCACAACTGATCATGATACAACTAGACCAGGCATAGCATGAACATGAAAATACTACATGCAACATGATGATACTATCATGCACCAATTATTTTGTTCGGGTTACCTCGCAATCATCACATGCACAAACTTACCACCACGGACATCACACGATCATCTCAGGATCAAATCAAGCTTGGTATAAACAATACCTTAGTAATCATTAAATGACCACAAGGAGCTTGATCTTTACCATTGACTCCCGCACAACATCACAAATATCCAACACTCAATATCCTCGATACTGCGGTGATCTTTCCGGCTATCACAAACAACTTATCTCATCGAACCGGGGTTGTTATTAATCAAGTTATTATTATTATTACTGTTGACTCACGGTGTGACCGACACGAACAGGGCCCTTATCTACCGGCGTGGCTATCGATAGATTTAATATACACTCTGCAGAGGTAGCGCACTGTACCCACACTACGGAACCCATGGCCTCGTTCTCCCATTCGGGTGGACCAACGGCGTTCCGACAAAACCGATCTACTGTCATGACACTCTCCCTGCCACTCCGACTCACTCCCCACTGGGATAGTCCTGGGTGGCCCCATGTCTACCAAAGACACTAACATCCACCATCGTGGCAGAAATAAATAAAAAGTCCCAAACGGGGACAAAAGCGCTTATCGTCCAACTACGGGCACACACGGTTATGACTGCTTACCTGGCCAAGGTACCGCATGCCCATAACCTTCCCTCGTTGGAGGCACCGGCGAGAGGCATGGCAATAGACCCAGTTAGGACCTTCCCATAAAGGTAAATGTGGTTGCACTGGTTAGTTCGATATGGTGGCACCATGACTCAGACAACAATTGTTCAAGTTCAATTTAATCCGGTTAAACTTGAATGCAAATATGCCGAGTCATGATAAAATACATGATGCAACTACAATGCATGAGCATGAATATCAACATAATCATGAGGAACAAAAATAACTATCCACCATGATAATAAGCATCGCATACTGACTAGCATGTACATCACAAGTACATACTTCTCTGAAACATAGCATGACTACTAACATCAACACTAAATATCATGCAAGAACATATCAACAATACTAACATACAAGCATCTAAGTAACTGGATGCAAAGGAATATGCATAGCAACGGTACTCGGGATAGACGACAGTCATGCACCGAAGACCATCACCAACAACAACATGCACTACTAGCAAGCATAAACATATGCAAAGAATACTAACGACTAGCAGGGCATGATAAACAAGTGCATAACAACATAGCAAGAAAATAAACAATAACTCCGAAGTATTACCGAAACAACGATAATCATATTTTAAATAAACCAACATTTAATAAATATTCATGTTGAAAACCATGGCTACTGCATGACTATCATGCAAGTGGGTATTGTGGCTTGCCTGGGGTGACGGAATACTCCGGGAAGAAGTGCGGTGAAGCCGCGGAAAGAATTACCGGAAATAGTGCTCTCTCGGAGGGGGCTGTTTACGGCAAGGGCAAAATGATCATTTTCATAGTGTTAAACCATATTGAAAATGAATTCAACAGAACGGGCTCGACGATACGAAGAGATGGGCTTTGGATTCACCTCAATCGGATTTGTGGGCAAAAAGTTATGAAGGTTTGAAGTTGAGGGACTTTTCTGCAAAAATATCATCACAAACAAGTCCCTGAGTGGATAAGGCAGAAGCGCAAAGTTAGAAAGACGCTTTCTGTTAAGGAAAACGCACTCTAGGCTAAAACACAGAGAAAATACGCTTACAGATAACTGAAAATGTATTTAAGATAATGCGCCTCCACTTATCTGACTGGATAAGGTCATGGGCCACTTACGGGTGGGGTCGGGCAAAAGAGGCGGGGCCCGCATCTATGCGGCTGACGAGTGGGTCCGCCACTTATCCATGTAGGCAGGGCGGGGCCGGGCTCTAGGTCACTGACGGACGGGTCCCACCCGGGCTCTCTCTCTCCTCCCTCGTTCCTTCTTCTTCCTCCTGGTCGGGAACAGAGCGAGGGTGAGGCCGCGTGACGTCGGCGCCGGCCCGACTCACTTTGGCCGCCTCCAGAGTAGGCTCAAGTACCGGCATGCTCGGCGAGGAGCACCGCGCCCACCTGGCCTGATTGGGAACGCCGAGGAGGGGCGGAGTGGTGGCAACACGAGGGGGCAGAGGGCTTGCGGCGGCGGCCGATCCTTGAGGGATGCGACCAGGAGCACGCCGGCGATGAGCTGGGTAGAGGGGAAGGTGCGCTGGAGTGGTGGTGTTCTACTAGTGGTGAAATGAGGAAGGGAGGGGCTCGGCAGTGACTGAATTTAGGCGGAGGACCGGAGAGGCCATGGCGGCATTGGGCGGGCTTTGGAGCTCCTCGAGCTTGTTGGAGCGATCGGGGAGGCTAGAGGGAGAGTGGGGAGGAGCTTGGGATGCTCGGGAGGCCGCGGGGATGGCTATATATAGCCGCGGGCGAGGAGGCCGAGCTGGCATTGCCGCGGACGCGTGCCCTCGCTCGCAAGCTCGCGGGTAAGAGACGAGGGAGGTGCAGGGGAATCGCTCACGGGGCAGGGGAGGCCAAGTGCATAGGGAGGATGGCGACGGCGACGAACAGAGGCAAACCGCCACTGTGCTCCCGTGGGCGTGCGGCGGCTTGCGTCGGTGAGGGAGCGGACGGAGGGGGAGAGGGGTCCAGGTGATCGGCGACGATGAGAGGAGGACAATGGACATGCTCACGAGCTCGAAGACGCCGAGAGGAGGAGGGGGTCCAGAACAAACAGTGTTTTGGCCGCGCACACTGCATGCCAAAGCGGTGGTCACCGTGCAGACTGGCATCAAGAAGAGCCAAATGGCTAGCAATTGTTGTCTAGTGGTAAAAGCATCCAAGGTAGGTTTTAACTGCGGTGGTAGATTGGTGAAAACGGCCCTGGTTAAATGGTAAACCAGCTATGAAGTCTACTGTGTCAAACTTAACCATGATGCAGTGATCACCAGGAAGGAGTTTGGAAGAAAAGAGTTTGTCTCGGGAGTTTAGGTTATGAATGACTACAGTCCTGGTAAGTTTGAAAAGATTTGGACCAAGAATAAATATAGTTGCTTTGCATCTGACCAAAATGGTCCAGAAACAAGATCAGGATGTTTCACTCATTTGGTGAGGCCACTTGAGCTAAATTTTTGCAAGGATTGGTCATTTGGTCATATAGAGAGGCTGTAGAAATTTCATACCAATTGGACAAGCCAAAATGGTACTTCCTTCACAAACATCTCCACTGACCAGAAACTTGCAAAAATTATAGAGGAATAATGGCTTGATGAAAAATGCCCAAAATGGGTGGAGGTGAGTTATATGGATAATAGAAGGCCTAGAAAAATTTGGCAGCCATAATGGAGCAAGATAAAATATACTTGCTTCACAAACTAAAATTTTGGACAGAATCAAAGAATTGAAGATGAGCTCACATGGAGGCATTACATGACCTCTACTTTGGTTGAGGGCTATGATATGATGATATGAGGGATCCTGCCAAATGGCAACTCATTTGGACATGCCTAGAATATACTTCCTTCACAAAGCTTCTGTCACACCCTGCATTTTGTAACATGTTATTTGCATCAATGAAGCATGAAAATTTGGACCAACAAATTTTTTTGGCATCATTTGGCTTTTATTTGGAATTGAGTTTTTCTTCCTATGTTTTTCATGTGCTCATTAAAGTCAACTATTACCTCTTGCAGGATTCATCTCCTTACCCAAAACTTCTGCCCAATGATCATGCCAAGTGTTATATAACAGTATAGTATTTTCTTACAAAATTAATTTGGCCAAAATGTATTTTATAAATTTAGTATTCCTAAAACCCCTGAATTGAGGTTTGCACTGCAAGTGCTTGATTTAGGGTGAGAAAATTATTTCAAAAGGTGTATTTGAGACCTAGTAGTCATAGGACTCCCGGAAACCACAAAAGTATAATTTTAAAAGTTAATTTCCTATTTTATTTAAAAGCTTTTTCTTAAGGCCATAAATGGTCTTTAATAGGGAAAAATTATTTAAGTATTTCAAAAATATTTGCCAAAATTCAGGGAGACTCATAGGACATATATTGTCCATATATCAGAGTTTCAACACTTGGTCATGTTCAAAATAATGGGCTAATCCCTCCAAAACCCTTTCTGGATATTTCAAGCTTTTGAAATATTTACAAAGGAAATATTCTCCAAAAATTCCAAGGAAACTCTATCATGTCATATATGACATATTTGATGATCTTGCCAAGTCCCATGCCTTGGGAAGCAAGAAAACATCCTCAAAACCCTTTATAACCATTTTGTCCATATTTGAAGTTTGAGCAACTTTACATGGCCAAACTTGTCCAAATGCTCTCAAACTTGGTGCACATGCTAGAATGGCCTAATAAGGCATATAGACCAAATGGGACAAGATTTGGAGTAGGGTAACTTGATCAGAATACCCCAAAACCATTTCTGTTCAAATGCAAATTTGAACAACTTTACATTACCAACTTTTTACCTGGAGCTTCAAACTTTGTGGGCATGATCAATACCCCAAATGATGAAAGTACACCAAGTGGTGCATCAAGGGGAGATGATTAGCTTGACTCAAACAAGATGAAGCCATTTCTGTTGATTTCTAGGGTTCACCAAAGTTACATCGGCTAGTTTCTTCAAATGAGCCCAAATTTGGTGAAACACCCTATTTCCTTATAACATTCAATCCTGTTAAGTGTCATGGCAAGTGGAGATCATTTGCTTGACCAAAACTTGATCAAACACCTTCTGCCAAATTACCAAAACCATCTTCTTGATCACTTTTACTATTTACCTTGGCCTCAACTTTCTACCACAACTTCATCTAGTTACTATCTATCTCCAGTAACTCCCCCATGTCCCCAGCTCCATGATTGAGGGGTGAAAACCCTAGTTCACCTTGCTGGACAGCCATTTTCTACTAAGTTACCAGCTTCCCCTCTCTCTCCTTGATCCTCCAGAGTATCCAAAGCCACAGACGAGCTGCTTGCATCACCCTGGACCCCCCAGACACGGTGGACGCGCCCAGAGGACCAATGGCATGCCATGGCATGCGATAAGGCCGCTCCAGAGCGCGCTACAGTGCGCCCCCGCACTATAGCTTCGCCCAATCGCCTGCCCCCGACAGCCTCGAGCTCTCCCCTCACGCCAGTCGATGCCCCTCGACGTCCGCGACCTCCCCCGGCGCTGTCCCCCTACTCCTCCGCCCTCCAGTGACCGTCTCCACATGCGCGCTGGCCGCCCGCAGCCTCCACTCTTCAGCCTCGCACGCGCGCGCCGTCTGGAAGCCTCCCCGCTCCTCCTCTCTCTTCCCTCCGCCCTGGAGATCGTCCAGCAACGCCACAGACTCACTCCCGCCGCCTCCCGTGCACTGTGGCGTCGAGCAGAAGCTCGCCGGCGCACAGGTCCACGGGACCTCACCGCACCCCTATAAATAGCCCCCCCCTGAGCCCTCCACTCGGCACCAACAGCCTCAACACACTCACAGCAACACGCCAGTACCACTCAATCGTCCCCGAAGAGCCTCAGTGCTCGGGATCGACCGAAGCTCCGCCGCGTCGGGCAGCCGACGATCTCGCAGTACGAGCCCTCCCAGCTCCTCCTTTTGCTTGATTTGGAACCGCCACACCCCACTGATACTTTTCACTCGTTTTCCCCTCTCTGTAGCTGTCAGAATCGGCCGGAGCAGCGACCTCCCGAAGCTCCTCCGCCGTCCCACCTCGCCGCCGGTGAACCAGGCCTCCCCGGCGAGTCGCACCACCACCACTGCATCCGCGACTCGCTGCTGAGTCCATCCCTACCGTCCGTTTGTCCCGCCGTGCCCGGATTCGCCGCCGGTGAGCTCGCCGTGGCCGTGGCCGAGAGGTTGAAGATGACAGGCGGGCCCCGCCTATCATCCTCACCACCCTCTCTCTCCCCTCACAGCCGCTGACCGCCGGGCCCCGCCCGTCAGGTTTGAAATCCTGACGTGCGCGCGCTGGCGCCCGTGCGGCTGGGCTGTTAGCCCTGGGCCGTGCACTGTGGCCGTCCTGGCCCAGTTGCACAGGGCCTTTTCTTCTTTTTCTTTTCTGTAAAGTTTCAAATAATTTTACAGAAATGAATAATTGTCCAAATAAATTAATTCCAACTCCTAAAATCTTGTAATATTCCAACCTATTTAATGGTGTCACTTTCACACATATCCATGAAACTTTTCTGTTCTGTTCAAATTTAAATTCAAATTTAAGCATTAAAACTCCTGTTCAAAAATCCTTAGATTCCATTCTGTCACTCCAAAACTCCAACTTAGAATTTTTGACATCTTAGTTTTCCCTCTAGTATTTAACAAAAATAAGTTGACATTTTTCTGAGCACTTTGATTTTTCTGTTTTCATTGTGGTCTTATTTTTCTGTTGTTATTTTGCAACGATTAGATCCCGTATTTGACGAAGTTGCTGAAGAAGGAGAAGGAGAAGGATTTGAAGACTTTGAAGACCAAGCCAATCCAGGCAAGCAGCCCTTTGACCATGATACACTTGTTCTTCGGAGCCCGTTTGTTTCCGATGCATGATGATAGAGTTACGGTGGTGACCTAGTTGAACCACCACATGATGCATGCTTTGCTCATGATCTTGCTATGTGCTAGTTGTTATGCAAATAGTTAGTAGTGATGCTTAGTGATGCATGTGTGACAAGAACCTTCGTGGTTGGAAACTTTGCATAAATCCCATCGGGTGCCCCTAATGCCTGAGGGTGATGTTGAATTAGGTCATCACTTGAGGAAGAAGTGATGTGCCGGTAAAATCTTGTGCATGGGTGAAATAATGGATTAGATTTATGTGTGACTACCGTCCCAACCAAACATGTGCGACCACTCTACCCCTTATGGGACGGGGCTTTATTGATTACTTAGGTCGATACTAGCATGGTGCCCGCATTACTAGTGACGGGAAGACTTGAGGTCTTTCCCGGGACGGGGTCGTGCTTGGATGGACGATCATGACTGCTTTTACAGGGCACCGGACACACCGTTGGTCCCTTCGGGTACGCGTGACATTGAAATTAGGGGAAGTCCCATGGTCTATTGTTTTTACCCGAGGGCCGTGTACCAACGAGTGGACTCTATGTTAGTGTCGTCTAAGGAAAGATAATGACCGGGTGCTTCCCCCGAGTACTTGAGGTATTGCGGGATCGTGGGTGACATGAAAGCTTCCCGGATCTTGTGGGTAAAGTGCGCAACCTCTGCAAGGTGTAAAACTATTCGAATAGCCGTGTCCACGGTCATGGACAGTTGGGTGGTGCTACTTAAACTATGTCCAGAATTTTACTTCATCGGTGAAAGTATGTGTGTGATGAGTCAAGGTGGTGACTTGACTCGTTAAGTTGAATCATATTCATGTTGATATCGGTAACCTGTCCTCGAGGTTACATGAGTTATCGATGCATATATTTGATGGTAGAATATTTATTCTAGCTCATAGCTAGATTGCTCGTTGTTGTTTTATTACATTGTTACTTTGAACCAAATCATGGGTTGCTTGCGAGTACATTCAAAGTACTCATTGGCTTGCCACTGGTTATTTAATTGGCCAGGCATGGAGGAACAGGAATATGAAGAAGAGTTCCTTGGAGACGAACATGCGAACTAGGACGCTATCCCAGTCAGAGTGCATGTAGGGTTAAGGCAGATGGCATGGGTTCTACCTATCATCGAAGACTTCCGCTATTTGAGTTATTTGCTATTCAGCCCATGAGGCTTTATCTATGTAAGACTTGGCCATAATGGCCATAATTTGTGTAAGACGATATGTATGGATGTAAGACTCTTGTTATTCAGCTTCTGTGTGTTCAGTGAGCATTGATCTCTGGGATCACTGTACACGTGCATTCGGTGATCTCGACTTCTAAGTTGGGGTCCCCACAGCTTCTTTGTGGATAGAAACTTTGGAAAATCATAATTAAATAATTACTAGGCAAATGAGGTTGCATTTTGGCATGTGGCAATGATATGGATAGGAAAAGGTGTCCAAGGAGTTTGAGGTCAATTGGGAAAAAGAAAATAGCACTTGCTTCACAAAGTGCCATTTAGGGCAGAATAGGAAAAGGAATAGTTGAGAAATATTTTTGAACATGGCAATGAAATTTTTTGCCATATTTGATGAAGATATGACCCAAACAAATTATTAGAATTTATTTGGGAATTTTGGAGTGATGGAAATATAGGTTGCTTCACAACCTAGGGCAGACAGGGTTATTCCTTTAATACAAAAAGGAATATTCCCTAGAAAAATAATATTGAGGTTGGTCCAAGATGGAAATGGAAAGGTCTAGGGATAGATATGAGGATGACAAGCCACTCTGGAAAGAAAGAAGAGGTCATCTTCTTCAGTTTCCAGACCACATAGCCACGGAAAAAGAAAACTCAGGCAAAAATCTCAAAAACAAAAGAAAAAGAAAGGGCAAAAAATCAGGATGTGATAGCATCAACCTGATTCGACCAGAGCTCTGCCTGTACGCCTCAATGTTCAACAACCCTTGTAAGCCTTTCTTTGCTCCTCCCATAGATCTTGTTTAGGGTTTTCCGCGAGTTCATCTAAGCTTAGTGTTGTTATTCCCTGTTCTTCTTCGTGGCATAAATGGCGAGTTTAAGTCTTATATTTTCCCGTGCGGTTCTAGCTTTGATCCCCTTTCTCATCATTAGCACATCCTCTCTATAGAATAATCTCATCTGGATGTGATGAACTGCTTAAGCACCTGTTATCTTAGGTCTGAATATACTTTGATTTATTGATACGCTGCAGATCTGAAATTATCATATCAATCTGTGAAACCTGTTTTCCCATTACTTAGTTACTTCAAATATGTACCTTCCATACCCGCATAGGCGGTTTAACCTTAGAAAATGATAATCCGGCAGGTACCATTAGTCCCCTCTTAAACCGCCATTTCGGTTATCTTTGTAACCCTTCCAATGTCTGACTCCGGTTTCACAATGTGTATACGCCTCAACATCTTCTCCTACTGATCTTGCGATGCTTTATACTTGTTAGTCATGATTCATAAACCGGCATTTTATCTGTAATTTCAGCCTTTAATTGAAATGGCCAAGCAATTTTATTCCTGCAATTGGGTTCCGTCCCGGGTTACCGAGGAATAGCTGAATGGGTTAGTCGACATTGGCGCTTTAGCAAAAAAGGATGCCATCCACTAGAGAGTCCCTGGTCCAGAAAATCCTCCTGAACCTAAAGATGGAGAAGTGATTGTGTTCGTTGATCATCTGGCCCGAGGGTTTAGCCCTCCCAGATCAAAAAAATTATGTGATGTGCTTGCTAGCTTCCAACTCCATCCTCAAGATATTAGACCAAACTCTGTGTCCAATGTTTGCAACTTCCAAGTATTTTGCGAGGCTTACCTAGCGATAGTTTTATTCTTCGTCGCCGTAAGTAAATACGTAACTAGGAATATGGAAAATTGCATTTTTGGAATTTGCAATAATGCGATGGGCGAACGACGGGAATTGAACCCGCGCATGGTGGATTCACAATCCACTGCCTTGATCCACTTGGCTACATCCGCCCCTTATCCAGCTAAAGGATTTTTTTAGAGGAGCCCACAGTTGAACTGTTTAGGGATTTCTTCTATTTGAACCGCCGTATAGAATTTACAGACGGACCCAATACTGAACTTGGCAGGATGACAATCCAGAAGAGGAAAGATGTCAGCTTCCCTCACGCCAAGCATCATAGTCACCCCAAGGACTGAAATCAGACTTGGTTTTACTGCCAAGATACGCCTCCAACTGATGAGAATCCTTTGTTGGGTTATCGTCCTCACCAGCTTAACAATACCCATCCATTTCCCCAACGGCTTAATGCCAAGGAACGATCCAAGTATGCACCACAGCTTTCAAAGCTTCGGGCCTTCGTTGCAAACGGTTTAACAGGCGTCGATTTTGTTTGTTGCTGGATCTCCTGGAGCATTCTGCCTCTAAGCCGACTCTCCGGTTTAATGTGCGAGTACACATGGGACAGATAACCCACAAGTGTAGGGGATTGCAACGGTTTTTGAGGGTAAAGTATTCAACCCAAATTTATTGATTCGACACAAGGGGAGCCAAAGAATACTCTTAAGTATTAGCAGCTGAGTTGTCAATTCAACCACACCTGGAAACTTAGTATCTGCAGCAAGGTAGTTTAGTAGCAAAGTAATATGGATATAGTGGTAACAACGATAAAAGTAACGATACTATTTTTGTAGCTTTTGTAACAGTAGAAACGGGAAAGTAAATAAGCAACAAGCAATATGTGAAAAGCTCGTAGGCATTGGATCGGTGATGGGGAATTATGTCGGATGCAATTCATCATGTAAAAGTTATAACCTAGGGCGACACAGAACTAGCTCTAGTTCAACAATGCAACGTAGGCATGTATTCCAAACACTGTTCAAGATATCTTCCGATATGCCGATAAATCGGCCGATTTATCGCTTACCGCTGTCTAGCCGATAAGATAAATCGGCCGATAAATGAGCCGATATGGCGATAAATCGGCCGATATGCCGATAAACTGGCCGATTTACCCCTTATCATGGGTCGACCGATAAGTTCCCGATAAGCGATATCCCCAACATTGATTCCAAATATAGTCATACGTGCTTATGGAAAAGAACTTGCATGACATCTTTTGTCCTACCCTCCCGTGGCAGCAAGGTCCTAGTGGAAACTAAGGGATATTAGGGCCTCCTTTTAATAGAGTACCGGACCAAAGCCTTAGCACATAGTGAATACATGAACTCCTCAAACTACGGTCATCACCGGGAGTGGTCCCGATTATTGTCACTTCGGGGTTGCCGGATCATAACACATAGTAGGTGACTATAGACTTGCAAGATAGGATCAAGAACACACATATATTCATGGAAACATAATAGGCTCAGATCTGAAATCATGGCACTCGGGCCCTAGTGACAAGCATTAAGCATAGCAAAGTCACAGCAACATCAATCTCAGAACATAGTGGATACTAGGGATCAAACCCTAACAAAACTAACTCGATTACATGGTAAATCTCATCCAACCCATCACCGTCCAGCAAGCCTACGATGGAATTACTCACGCACGGCGGTGAGCATCACGGAATTGGTGATGGAGGAAGGTTGATGATGATGATGATGGCGATGATATCCACTTACCGGAGCCCCAAACGGACTCCATAACAGCCCTCCCGAGAGAGATTAGGGCTTGGCGGTGGCTCCGTATTGTAAAACACGATAATTCTTTCTCCCTGATTTTTTCTCCCCGAAAGTGAATATATGGAGTCCGGTGGTACGTCGGTGGAGCATCAGGGGGGCCACGAGGCAGGGGGCGCGCCCAGGGGGAGGGGTGCGCCCCCCACCCTCATGGACACGGTGTGGGGCCCCTGACGTAGATCTTTCCGCGGATATTTTTATATTTTCCAAAATAATTCTCCGTGGACTTTCAGGTCATTCCGTGAACTTGTTATTTCTGCACAAAAACAACACCATAGCAATTCTGCTGAAAACAGCGTCAGTCCGGGTTAGTTCCATTCAAATCATGTAAGTTAGAGTCCAAAACAAGGGCAAAAGTGTTTGGAAAAGTAGATACATTGGAGACGTATCAACTCCCCCAATCTTAAACCTTTGCTTATCCTCAAGCAATTCAGTTGATAAACTGAAAGTGATAAAGAAAAACTTTGACAAACTCTGTTTGCTCTTGTTGTTGTACATATGTAAGCCAGCATTCGGTTTTCAGCAAAGATCATGAACTAACCACATTCACAATAACTTTCAGGTCTCATGTCTGCTCACATCAATGGCAAAATCAACTAGCGAGCAATAATAATAAACCTCGAATGACAACACTTTATCAAAACAATCATGATATGATATCACAAGATGGTATCTTGCTAGCCTTTTCTGAGACCGCAAAACATAAATGCAGAGCACCTTTAAGGATAAAGGACTGACTAGACATTGTAATTCATGGTAAAAGAGATCCAGTCATGATCATACTCAATGCAAATTAATAGTAATACATGCAAATGACAGAGGTGCTCTCCTACTAGTGCTCTTTTATAAGAGGATGATGACTCAGCATGAAAGTAAATAGATAGGCCCTTCGCAGAGGGAAGTAGGGATTAGTAGAGGTGCCAGAGCTCGATTTTTAAATAGAGATGAATAACATTTTGAGTGGTATACTCTCATTGTCAACATAACAACCAAGAATCTCGATATCTTCCATGCTACATACATTATAGGCGGTTCCCAAACAGAATGGTAAAGTTTATACTCCCCCAACCACCAACAAGCACACTCCACGGGCTGGTCCAAAACAACGGGTACCGTCCAAACCAACAACAGCCCTGGGGGAGTTTTGTTTAATTATTTATGATTTTGAGCATGGGACTGGGCATCCCGGTTACTAGCCATTTTCTCTTGAATGATGAGCGGAGTCCACTCATCGTGAGAATAACCCACCTAGCATGCAAGATATAGACAACCCTAGTTGATACATGAGCTGTTCGAGCATACAAAACAGAATTTCATTTGAAGGTTTAGAGTTTGGCACATACAAATTTACTTGGAACGGCAGGTAAATAACACATATAGGAAGGTATGGTGGACTCATATGGAATAACTTTGGGGTTTATGGAAGTGGATGCACAAGCAGTATTCCCGCTTAGTACAGGTGAAGGCTAGAAAGAGACTGGGAAGCGACCAGCTAGAGAGCGACAACGGTCATGAACATGCATTAAAATTAATCAACAATGAATGCAAGCATGAGTAGGATATAAATCACCATGAACATAAATATCGTGGAGGCTATGTTGATTTTGTTTCAACTACATGCGTGAACATGTGCCAAGTCAGACCACTTGAATCGTTCAAAGGAGGATACCACCCCATCATACCACATCACAACCATTTTAATATCATGTTGGCACGCAAGATAGACCATTATAAAATCTTAGCTAATTAAGCATGGCATAAGCAGCTATGATCTCTAATTGTCATTGCAAGCATGTTTCATTCATAACAAGCGGAATCAGGAACGATGAACTATCATATTTACAAAACAAGAGAGGTTGAGTTCATACCAGCTTTTCCCATCTCAATTAGTTCATCATATATCATCCTTATTGCCTTTCACTTGCACGACCGAACGGTGTGGATAATAATAATAGTGCACGTGCATTGGACTAAGCTGGAATCTGCAAGTTTTTAATACAAGAGAGAAGACAAGGTAATATGGCTCAAGGTTAAATCAACAATAAAGCATATGAGAGCCACTAAGCATTTTCAAGCATGGTCCTCTACTCTTGACCCCAAAGAAAAGAAAATAAATTATATACACGGGAAAGCTCCCAACAAGCAAAAGAAGAACGAGAAATCTTTTTGGGTTTTCTTTTTAATTACTACTACTACAAGCAAGGAAAGTAAACTAGCTAAAAGCTACAACTAATATTTTTTTTGTTTTTATTAAGGTTTTTCTGACACACAAGAAAAAGACTAAGATAAAGAATTGAAACTAAACATGGATGGTACAATGAAAGAGTGTGAGCACCGACAACTAGAATAAGTGTGTGAACATGAATGTAATGTTAGTGAGAAACACGTACTCCCCCAAGCTTAGGCTTTTGGCCTAAGTTGGTCTATGGCCACGGATCGAAGCTACTCTCTCCAGTGTACTGAGATGTGTCCTATGGGTGCCACTGGTTGGCAAGCTCATCCAGATCCCACCCATAAACAGAGTGAAGGTAAGGATCGAGTGGTGGCTCCTGCTCAGGCTCTGAAGCTCATGCCTGGCTCTGGTAATTGTAGAAGGCATCTGACGTAACGAGATATATGCCTGAAGAGAGATCAAACAGAGATGGTGCAGGCAAGGTAACAATCTCAAAATATTTTTCATCAAACCTCAATTTATAATTAAGCAACTTCTCCTTGTCTTTAACAATAATCTAGATATACAGGGGCAAGCAATTTTTCTTCCTTCTCATGATGCCTAATAGGTATTCTAAAATGTTTAGCAAGGCGAGAAGCAAAGATGCCTCCAAAGACGGGGCCCTTTGAGCGGTTCAAACTTAATCGTTTAGCAAGGACGGCCCCCAGGCTAAAAGTTGTGTCTCGAAACAAAGCATGGTGCAAAATGACAATATCAGGGGCACTAAGATTCCCACTATTCCTGCGACCAATTAAACATCTACTAGCAAATAAAGCAAAGTATCGCAGAATAGGAAAATGTATACTAGTAATTCTTGCCCCTGAGACTTGTCTAGTTTCCCCTACAACTATCATGTCAATAAAACCTTCAACGTCTTCATGACGTGGTTCATCAAGTCTACCTTTAAAGGGTATCTTGCATACTTCACAAAACTCAAAGAATGACATCTCCTTAACCTTATCATATAAAGAAACTCTATTGTAGGTGGTGTTTTCTTAGTATGAAAATGAAAACTTTGTGTGAAAATATTAGTGAGTAAGAGATATTGTCCACGCGGGTCGTGGAGGAAGTCGGTGAGGCCTGCATTGTTTGCCAAATAATAGAAGTCTTCGTAAATCCAGGTGGCTCTCATGAACTCACTACAAGTCCATTCACACGGCCGAACTTCCGCCATGGGAGGAAGATTATATTTGGGCTTCTTATTTTCTTCCTTCTTCTTATCCTCTGAACTTTTA
This sequence comes from Secale cereale, assembly GCA_902687465.1. NCBI lineage: Eukaryota > Viridiplantae > Streptophyta > Magnoliopsida > Poales > Poaceae > Secale > Secale cereale. The sequence goes on from LR738714.1 coordinate 600,846,512, forward strand.
CTAGAGGAGCCCCTCAACAACCTCTTTATCATTTTCCTCCTCTGATTTTTTTTGAAATTTTTAGTAACTCAAAGTAAAAGTTAACCAAACTCAACAAGATTGATAGCAACAACTCCTACACGTGCCTAGAGACTATATCATGCATTAGAACTACTTGGGACCAAAGAAATTTGACATGCAAGCTCAAGAACAAGGTCACCACAGCAGCAAAAATTTGCAATAAATAAAGCACTAGAAAAAAAACTAATTGGTCCAATGGAGGAGTCGTATACCAAGGAACAATCTCCCCAAACAGTTTTGTGAATGGAGCTTTGAGCAAGGAGATCGAAAATGGCAACAAGATGAGCTAGAACTCGTGTTTGAGCTGGATGGTGATTTTTTGGGAGGAAGAATAAGGGTATGAGTGCAGGAATAAGAGGAGGGGGGCCACATGGGACCCACGAGGCAGGGGGCGCGCCCTGTGAGGGTGGGCGCACCCTGGGCTCTCGTGGCCAGGTGTTGGCTCCCCTCGCTGTGTTTTCTGTGCCATATATTCTCAAATATTCTAGAAATTTTAATTTTCAGGTCATTTGGAGAACTTTTATTTTCGGGGTATTTTTTTATTGCATGGATAAGTGTGGAAACAGACAGAAAATACTATGTTTGCTTTATTTATCCTAATTAACAGGAAGTAAAAGGAGGATACAGAAGGTTGTGTTGTCTAGATTCACCCATCTCATGCTCATCAAAAAGGAATCCATTAACAAGGTTGATCAGGTCTTGTTAATAAACTCTTTCCGAATAACATGAAACCGGAGAATTTTCGAACAACACTAGGTTACCTCAATGGGGATATGTATGTCCCCAACAATAAGAATATCATATGTCTTCTTGACAGTAGGAAGAGGAAATTTAAAACCTCCAATAGTGATGGTTGATATTGTTCCAATAGAATTGATATTGTGGACCTGAGGTTGCTTCCTCGGAAAGTGTACCGTATGCTCATTACCATTGACATGAAAAGTGACATTGCCTTTGTAGCAATCAATAACAGCTCCTGCAATATTCAAAAAGGGTCTACCAAGAATAATAGACATACTATCATCCTCGGGAATATCAAGGATAACAAAGTCAGTTAGAATAGTAACATTTGCAACCACAACAGACACATCCTCACAAATACCAACAGGTATAGCAGTTGATTTATCAGCCATTTGCAAGGATATTTCAGTAGGTGTTAACTTACTCAAGTCAAGTCTACGATATAAAGAGAGAGGCATAACACTAACACTGGCTCCGAGATCACATAAAGCAGTTTTAACATAGTTTATTTTAATGGAGCAAGGTATAGTAGGTACTCCTGGATCTCCTAGTTTCTTAGGCATTCCACCTTTAAAAGTGTAATTGGCAAGCATGGTGGAAATTTCTACATTAGGTATCTTTCTTTTATTGGTAATAATATCTTTCATATACTTAGCATAAGGTTTTGTTTTGAGCACATCAGTCAAACGCATAAGCAAGAAGATAGGTCTAATCATTTCAGCAAAGCGCTCAAAATCCTCAACACCCTTTTTCTTGGATGGTTTAGGAGGAAAAGGCATGGGTTTCTGAACCCATGGTTCTCTTTCCCTATCGTGCCTCCTAGCAACAAAGTCTCTCTTATCATAACGTTGATTCTTTGATTGTGGGTTATCAAGATCGATAGCAGGTTCAATCTCTACATCATTATCATTGCTAGGTTGAGCATCATCATTAACATTATCACTAGGTTCATGTTCATTACCAGATTGTGTCTCAGCATCAGAAACAGATATATCATTGGGATTCTCAGGTGTGTCAGCTACAGGTTCACTAGAAGCATGCAAAGTCCTATCAATTTTCTTTTTCTTCTTCTCAGAAGAACTAGGTGCATCTAAATTAGTTCTCTGAGAATCTTGCTCAATTATCTTAGGGTGGCCTTCATGATACAGAGGTTCCTGAGTCATTCTGCCACCTCTAGTCACAACTCTAATGGCATTATCATTGTTCTTACTATTTAATTCATTGAGAAAATCATTCTGAGCCTTAGGTACTTGTTCTACTTGAGTGGTAAGTGCTACTTCTCGAGCTTTCGTTGTATTCCCTCGAAGAGGAAAGGGTGATGCAGCACAGTAGCGTAAGTATTTCCCTTAGTTTTTGAGAACCAGTGTATCAATCCAGTAGGAGACCACGCGCGAGTTCATCGCACCTGCACAAACAAATAAGAACTTTGCAGCCAATGCGATAAGGGGTTGTCAATCCCTTTACGGTCACTTATGAAAGTGAGATCTGATAGAGATGATAGTTTGATATTTTTGGTATTTTTGGATATAAGAACGGAAAGTAAAAGCAGAAAAGTAAAGTAGATTGTAGATTGATATGTTGAGAATAGACCCGGGGGCCATAGTTTTCTCTAGTGGCTTCTCTCATGATAGCGGTATTCTACGGCGGGTAAACAAATTACTATCAAGCAATTGATAGAAAAGCGAATAATTATGAGACTATCTAGGCATGATCATTATATATACGCATCACGTCCAAGACAAGTAGACCGAAATGATTTTGCATCTACTAGTATTACTCCACACATCGACCGCTATCTAGCATGCATCTAGAGTATTAAGTTCATAAAAACAGAGTAACACCTTAAGCAAGATGACATGATGTAGAGGGATAAACTCAAACATAGTGATATAAACCCCATCTTTTTATCCTCGATGGCAACAATACAATACGTGCCTTGCTGCCCCTACTGTCACTGGGAAAGGGCACCACAAGATTGAACCCAAAGCCAAGCACTTCTCCCATTGCAAGAACTATAGATCTAGTAGGTCAAACCAAACCAATAATTCGAAGAGACTTGCAAGGATATTATAATCATACATAAAGAGTTCAGAAAAGAACCAAATATTTCTCATAGATAATCTTGATCATAAACTCACAATTCACCGGATCTCGACAAACACACCGCAAAAAGAGATTACATCAAATAGATCTCCTCGAAGACCGAGGAGAACTTGGTATTGAGATCCAAAGAGAGATAAGAAGCCATCTAGATACTAGCTATGGACCCGAAGGTCTGTGGTAAACTACTCACAGCTCATGGCGAGGCAATGATGATGATGTAGAAGCACTCCGTGGAAGATCCCCCCTCCGGCGGAGCTCCAGAACAGGCCCCAAGATGGGATCTCATAGGAACAGAAGGTTGCGGTGGTGGAACTAGGGTTTTCTCTGTTGTTCTGATGGTTTCGGGGTACGTAGATATATATAGGAAGAAGGAGGGCATCGGGGGCCAGACGTGCGGCCCATGAGGCAGGGGGCGCGCCCTGTAGGGGGGGGGGGCGCCCCCACCCTCGTGGACGCCATGTGTGCCCTACTCTGTGGTTCTCAAGTCTCCCGCGCGTATTTTACTCCAAAAATATCTCAACCGAAGGTTTCATTCCGTTTGGACTCCGTTTGATATTCCTTTTCAGTAAAACCCTGAAATAGGCAAAAACCAGCAATCTGAACTGGGCCTTTGGGTTAATAGGTTAGTCCGAAAAATAATATAAATGTGTATAATAAAGCCCATTAAAACATCCAAAACATCATAAATAATAGCATGGAACAATAAAAAATTATAGATACGTTGGAGATGTATCAAGCAACCCCAAGCTTAATTCCTGCTCGTCCTCGAGTAGGTAAATGATAAAAATAGAATTTTTGATGTGGAATGCTAACCAACATAATTTTTAATGTAGTTCTCTTAATTGTGGCATCAATGTTCAGATCTGAAAGATTCAAGACAAAAGTCTATATTGACATAAGAAATAATAATACTTCAAGCATACTAACAAAGGAATCATGTCTTCTCAAAATAATATGGCTAAAGAAAGTTATCCCTACAAAATCATATAGTATGGCTATGCTCCCTCTTCATCACACAAAATATTCATATCATGCACAACCCCGGTTTCAGCCAAGCACTTGTTTTCATACTCTATTCTTTCAAACCTTTCAACTTTCATGCAATACATGAGCGTGAGCCATGGATATAGCACTATGGGTGGAATAGAGTGGTGGTTGTGGAGAAGACAAAAAGGAGGGAGATAGTCTCACATCAACTAGGCGTATTAACGGGCTATGGAGATGCCCATCAATAGATATCAATGTGACTGAGTAGGGATTGCCATGCAACGGATGCACTAGAGCTAAATATGTATGAAAGCTCGACAAAAGAAACTAACTAGGTGTGCATCCAACTTGCTTGCTCACGAATACCTAGGGCATTTGAGGAAGCCCATCGTTGGAATATACAAGCCAAGTTCTATAATGAAAATTCCCACTAGTATATGAAAGTGACTAAACATGAGACTCTCTATCATGAAGAACATGGTGCTACTTTGAAGCACAATTGTGGAAAAAGATAGTAGCAATTGTCCCTTTTGGGGGGGGGGCTTTCTTTTTTTTTGGCCTTTCCTTCTTCTTTTTTCTTTTTTTTTCTTTTTTTTGGTGGGGCTTTCTTTATTTAGCCTTTCCTCACGTGGGAAAATGCTCTAATAATGATGATCATCACACTTATATTGATTTACAACTCGATATTACAACTCGATACTAGAACTGTGACGCCCGAGACCGACGTCCCAGAAGATTCCAGAAGATTCCCGGAGTTCCAGATGTTCCGGGTTGCCCGTGTGGTTCCTTTTGTGCTTGTGTTTTTATTTTCGCATTGCATCATGTCATCATGCCATCATGTCATTTTAATTTTTTGCATCTCAACTTAAATAATTCGTGTGGACCTTCGGTCCATTTAAAACGAGGGAAGATGTCTTCTCTTTATAACATATAAAAGTCTCTCATTATTTTAGGGAGCTATATAATAATTATTCCATTGCTCCGGAATCACCATAACACTCTTGCATAATTTCCCCATGTCTTTCACTTTGAGTTTCTCCTTCAAAAACCTTGCCTATTTTTCTTTCCGTTGTTTCGAGGATCCTCAAAAACTCTCCTTCTATTTTATTTAAATTCCTGACATTTTTGTGAGCCCGGGGAATTTGACCTTTTGCACAAATTCCTCCCCTACCTTCTCTTTCTTTTCTTTCTCTTTTCCTAGTTTGTTTTAAAAAGAAAAGAAGAGGTGCAGCAGCCAGCCGCACCGGGCCTCCTCCTTTCCCTCTTGGCCCAGCCGGCCTCCCTAGGCCTTCCCTCCTCAAACCCGCCGGCCATCTGGCCCATTTCTCTCCAGACCAGCCCGCATACCCCCCCAAACCCTAGCGCTCTCCCTCACTCCCTCTTTCCTCCCGACCGCCGCCTCCTTCTTTCCCCTCCCCTCGATCTCCCCTTCTCTCGCTCGCTCCCAGGGCCCGACAGGCTTCGCTCTGCCCCGCTTCTTCGCTCTGCTTCGGCCCGAGCTCTCCCGTCCGCCGCGTCGGGCCTCGTCCACCGGCCAGGCCAGCGGCCGCAACCAGCAGCGCGCCCGCGCCCTGCGGTTCTTCCGCATCGCCCGAACCCTCCTCCCTCGTTCGATCTTCCCTCTCTCCCGACCGCCTCCCTCTCCATCCCGTCGCCTCCTCGCGCCCAGGCAGGCCAACCAGGCCGCGGCTCCATCGCCTCCTCGCCGCGGGTCGACCAGGACCCGCGCAAAGGCTGCCGCTCGCGTCGCCCCAGGAGCTCCGTCCTCGCACCTCTCCTCCAGCAACCGCGACCGCCGCCTCCTTGGCCAGGCAGCGCAGGCAGCAGGGTCCCTCCAGCTCGAGGCCAGCCAGGGCCCGCGCCCGACGTCCTCCCTCCGTTTCAGCGCCACCGGCCAGGTCCCTGCCAGCCGCCGCCGCCGCGCCAAGGGCGCCCCTCCGTCTCCAACCGCGACGGCTCCCGTGCTGGGCCAGAGGAGCTCCCCAGCGCGTCCGCAGCGCGTCCGTCCTCGAGTCCAGGCATGGCCCCTCCAGCGCGTCGTCCGCCTCGACCATGCCAGGAGCCAGCCCTGTTCGCCAAGGCCAGGGGCCCTCCTCCCGAGCAACCGCAGCCTTTTTTTTCCTTTTTGTTGATTTGTTGCTGTTATGTTAATCTCAGTTAGTCTTGGAGCAGTAAGTGTATCTGTTTTTGGACCTGTACCCCTACCGTCGACGAGACAAGTACCGCTACGCAAGAACCGTGTACGACTACGAGGAGAAACGCAAGTTCCACGACCAAGTACCACTACCGTCGCCGAGACCCCCCCAAGTACCACGACGATCGAACGGCTACGGTGACAACTACATCTACGAACGTGTACCCCTACGTCGACGACGATCCCGACAAGTACCTCTACACGCGGCATGAACATCTACGATACAAAAACGCCGACACAAGACGATGACAAGTACCCCTTCGGAGAAGTACATCTACGAACTCGACGCCCGAACGTCTACTTCCTCTACGATCCGGCCGTGTACAACTACTACCACTACGTCCCTCGACGAGCTCGAACCGCCTCGAAACGCACGCTTCGAAGGTATAACCCCGAGACGTGACCCGTGAGATGCATGCTTGTTGTGTTGTTGAGATGTCTCCCTTGAGTGCATCGTGTCCGTCGTGCCCGTTCCGACCTTTTGACTTGTTCCTCGGTTGCCTCGTCACCGACTCGTGGGAACCCGGTAACGGGATCACCCCACCTCTTTCTTCTCGTTTGACTCGCTTCGTCACCTTTTGCACCAGTCTCTTAACGAGATACCGGAACCGATATGATGCGTTGCATCATTTTCGGATCGTTGCCGTGGCACCCTTTCGTTTCACCACGGTGACATTACTTCATGTCTCTTTTAAGTCAACCTTTTAATAAACTTGCATAAACTTAATCATGTCATCCGCATCATATTAACAACACTAAAATGTTTAATTGTTGTTTGCTTATAATTATTAAACATGCTCATGAGGATTTTCCGGAATATGTTGTTGTTATATCCGGCCTCATTTAAAATGTCTTAATAGTGTAGTTTTATTATGCTTCACCTCTTGCCATGCTAAAAACAATTAAACTTGTCTTGTTAATAATGAGAGTCAACTAAATAATTAATATGTGGTGTTTTGTCAATATGCAACTCGTTGCATATTGATCTCCACTTAACTTGTAGTGTTGTTTGTGCACCTTGCCATGCCATGCATAATTAAACCGGACATGCATCATGCTTGCTTGTGCATTGTATGCCATGTTTATGTTTATGTGTGTTTACCGTGTTGTTTGTTTTCTTTCCGGTTGCTTCTCTTGTTAGCTTCGGTTTCGTTCCGGAGTTGTGAGGATCCGCTCGACTGTTGCTCCGTCTTCTTCTTGGATCTGTTCTTCTCCCTTGTGGAATCCCAGGCAAGATGACCGAACCCGGATATCATTACTATCTTTGCCTATTGCTAGTAGTCTCGATCTTTAGTTTTGCCTCGATGCCCATGTTCTTCTTGTCAGCCTCCTACTTGTAACCATTGCCATGTTTAACCACCCTACCTACGCAAACCGTTGCTTGGCTAAGTACGCTTCGCTCAGCCCTTCTTATAGCATTGTTAGTTGCAGGTGAAGATTGAAGATGCTTGCTTCATGTTGAAGTTTGGTTGGGTTATATCACACTATATAAATGCTTAAAATGAAATCACCTATATACTGGCAGGGTGGAAGGCTAAGCCTTTTGCTTGGTGTTTTGTTCCACTCATGCCGTTAGGAACCGTATAAACCGGTGTTATGTTCCTTGATTATGCGTTCCTAACACGGTTGGGGTGTATGGGACCCCCTTGATAAACCGCTAAGCGCTAAGTCTTTTCCAGCAAGTCCCAACATTTGGTACTATTTGCCTCATAATAACAACTTAATTAAATAATTAAATTTGCATAGGGGGTCGCTCCCTCGAGGATCCTTTATTTCTACATAGCAGGGGGGGCCAGTGCCGATGGTGTTGGTCCCAAACGGGGAGTCTGCGGGAACCACCACGGGGAAACTCGAGGATTGGGTCCTGTAGAATCGCCCATCCGGTCGTGTCCTGAGACTTAGATACGCGCGGCTACTATCAGGGTGTCGACACGCCGGGAGGATTTGCTGGATTAGCCTTACCTTAGTTCGGTTTAACTTGAGCACGGGATTCCGAGAATACTCGGGTCTTCCCAACTATGGAGTTGCGACTCCGCGGATCGTGGGCTTGTGATGGGCCAAGTTGGAACACCCCTGCAGGGTTTGAACTTTCGAAAGCCGTGCCCGCGGTTATGTGGCAGATGGGAGCTTGTTAATTCCGGTTGTAGATAACTTGACACAATGTTTCCAATACACTACCAGCGTGTGTACCGTGACTGTCAATTTCCGAATAGGGATCCGGGAGTTGAACACGGTGGGGTTATGTTTGACCGGCTTTAGTTAGGATCACTTCGTGATCATCTTTCGACCGATGCACTTCTCTTCTCGCTCTCTTTTACGTAAGTTAGTGCTAGTTGCTGCTGCAGACTCTTGTTTGTTCATTCACCTCTCGTTCTTCTTCAGCCTTGTCCTCACCTAAGGCTTAAATAGTCTTGTTACCCGGGAACGGGATTGCTGAGTCCTCTGTGGCTCACAGTTACTTCACCACACCAGATGCAGGTTCAGCCGAGCTCGATGCAGAAGCTGGTTCAGTTCTTCACCCGGGAGTCCGATGAAGATCGTGGCTGTTTGCTTGTGACGCTTCGATGTTCAGTAGTGGTTTCTACTAGGATTCGATCCTGACCTGTGGCTTTATGTTGTTTTGGTATCTTTCTTTGGTTCTTCACCCGTAGTCGGGTTGTGATGTTTTGAATGATGATTGTTTATGTAATGTATTGTGTGAAGTGGCGAGTGTAAGCCAACTATCTCCTTTTGCATTTTAATCCCTCTTTTACATGAGTTGTGCAAAGATACCAAACTTGAGATCATTCTAGGATGGATTTATGCCTTTAAGTCGTGCCTCGACACGTAGGAGGTATAACTCCATCCTGGGCATTACAAGTTGGTATCAGAGCCTTCTCCGACCTAGAAGCCCCCACTGTTTGATCGAATCGTTGACGGTTGAGTCTAGGCACACACTGAAAACTTTTGAGTCCTATATTATATCGGAGAGTAGGATTTCTTTGCTTCTCATCCCCTTTCTCTCTGGTGAGGACTCCTGACGATTACTCTTTTCTCTTCTACTTTCAAAAATTGCACCAAATTTTTTTTTAGGATCCCGCGAGTATTCTGGGATTGTTTCGATGTTCTTGTGACAAGGATATTGTTCTCGATGCCTCCTGTTACCGAGGAGTTGAGCTTCGGGGTATCGTTGTAACAAGCATATCGCGACAGTACTAAATACTTAAGACGGCCGACATCGAAAATCTCTCCTATACGGCCAGTGGCAAGATAACCCCGACATCACCCAGTACTGGGGAGGTAGTTCGAGAGTATTGCCATAGCTTGTTATAGTGGATGCTTTTCGAAGGTCCGAGGTACACAGTTTCCGAGAAAGACTGGTTATGTGTTGAAGGATGGATACACCTGGATGTAGGTTAGAGTTGATTGCGCGGTGCTTCCCGTGTATCCCCAACACCTGATTGCATAACCGGAACCTTTCGGAAATCTATAGATGGGTTCATCTAGTAGTTCTAGGCATTCTTCCAACGGATGCTCGATATGAAGTTTGGGGTTCTACATTGAGTGAAGTGGTTTTATGGACTTGTTCTGATCGGGAGTTGCATCTTAAAGGGTCCTTGGCTATGCTGATCCGGGGATTGCAAAACCCTTTTGTAACATGTTCCATGAGCTTTCAGCACGAAGATGTCGAACGAAACTTCTATCTTGTATTTGTTCTATCTGTTCCTTGTTTCTTTTTATTTACTTTTGTTCTCCAAGTGGCTTCTCGACCAGTGATGTACCTACAGAATTCATTCGTTCAATTCTCTGTTCGGATGATATTGTGGAGATCATGTTGCATATCTACCCTTTGTTCTTGTTTTGATTCTGGTATTCGAGTTGCTTCGATGATAAATGTTGATTCCATACCTTTTCTAATCGGTATTCTCATATTTCTATGGGGATGCAGGTCCTTCTTGATCATCAAGATGGTCATATTAAATTCTTTTCAACCGGTGTCCATTTCATTCATCCCAAGTTGTCTTTCTTTTCCCCACCCTCCCTCCCTTCTTTTCTTGGAGCCAGAAATTCTCAGATGAAGTATCCATTTTATTCATGTGATGTTTCTTCATTCTTTTCCTTCAATGTTCTTATCCGGTGATTTCTCAGGAAGATGCTCAAGAGCTTCAAGTTCATCATTCTTTTGTTCTCATATTCTGCCGGTGGATGTAATTCAAGATTTCGGTGTTGATCTTAAACTTTTCCTCGTTTCACAATGCTTTCTTATTCCGGTGCACCAATTAATCATTCTCCTCTTGCTATTCATACCCGGAGTGCTGAAGATTCATAATTCCATTCTTATTCTGTTCAAGCTAGTTTGAGCATTGTTATCTTACTCAAGCCATTTAATTCAACCGGTGCAATATCTCTTAAGCAATCTTTTCAACGGTGATTTCTTTGAGTGGGCCCTAACCCACAGGTCTTTTCCCAGGATCTTACATGACTCTTCTTTTTCCGGAAAATTCTTTTAAAGTGTGACGTAAGAATGATTTTCCATCAGTCACATGCCTTCTCCAAGACCGCTTTCAATTCTTGTTCATCATTGGTTCAACCTTTTTAATTCTTCATTACGGAGTGCTCAACAATTCTTCATGGCATTTCTCGTCTTCATTCTCAACATTTGGAGACCGGAGAAGTGTTTTTCTTAATCTTGGCCCGTCTTCTTGAAGATTGTGATTCTAGCTTCATGCCATCCTCATTATTGTTCAGATTGTGAGGAATTCTTTTACCCGTCCGAAGCATTTCATGAATTCTTTTCTTTGTGATCCTCCGAAGGCCATCATTTCAGAAGATTTCTTCGTTCTCAGTTTTCAACTTCATCCTCCAAATATTCTTCTTTGATGTCTCTTCGTTCGTCTCTATATTCATTACCGGTGGTTCATTCAAGTTTTCTCTTCCGTTGTTATCGTTTTAATTCACTTGTTCTTTTCATAATCCTACCGGGGTTTCGTTGAAGATTTATCCAAGTTGTGTTAGATCTCTCTTTAATTCTTTCCAACGAGAATAAGTAGTATGCCAAAACCTTTGGTTGTCATCAATTTAAATTGGTGAAGGAGATGCATAACATAATTCTTATTCTTATTCCTTCCAAGTGTTTAATTCTTTGTCTGGAGCTTGTTCATCATATCATATTCTCGGTTCTAAGTTCTTCATCTTCTTTCCCGGAGCTTCAAGTTATTTCAATTATATCATTTCAAAGCTCCATCTAATTCATCGCAGGCCTTGAATCTTATTCTTTCATCTTTCACTTCTCATGCTTTCATTACCGGAGTTCTTCATGGTGGTTCATCATGTTTTAATTCATCCTCGTAGTCTTCATCAAGATTCTTGTTGGAGCTCAAGCATTCTTCATCATGCTTTCCAATTGCAATCCTTTCTACCTTATCCTTTTCAGATGGTGTTATGTCATTCTTGACAATTCCTTCATGTTTCATGATTCACGAGTTTTTCAAGAATGAGATATTTAAACCCATCATTTTCTTTGTTCAAGAGATCTTTCCAACCCTTCAATTTATTCATTGGAGTTATCTTGAGTTATATTTCACCTAAAGCTTTCCCTAAGGATTGTTGTTATTGTGGTGCTCATAAATGACCCAAGTTCTTCATTTATCATTCCGGGGAGATAAGTTTTTCATCTCCTTGTTGATATCAATCCAATCAATTGTTTTCCTTAGTGGTTGGTTGTCACCTCTTAATTTTGAGATGTTTTCCATAAGCACACATCGAGCTTATTCTTTTCGTTGTTGATTTTTCCAACAACTCCGTTCAACCCTTCTTCGTAAGGATGCTCTTTCAATTCATTTGTCGGAGAAGTTGTTTTTTTTCTTCTCCATTCTTTTCTTTCGTTGATCTATATGCTATTCTTTCATTCCGGAGGCCTTGTGATATTGCTCTCTTTAACCATCATCTCGTTTTTATCAAGATCATATTCTCCCTTGCTTGTTTATTTAACCGGAGTGTTGTATTCTTCATTCTAATTACCTCATCTTATCAAGTTTTAACTCTCTTTTAACCGGAGTGCTGTCTGAATCTTTCTTAACCTTGTGCCATTCTTTCATTGTTCCAGAGGCAGTATATTGTTGTTTTCATCAAGTAACATTCCATCTCCTCAAGTTCTGTTCAATTCCTTCCATTTTCAGACGGAGTGCTGCCCAAATTCTGTCATTCTTATTTCTTGGCTATACCGTTGCGGTTTCTTATTCTTTTGGCTCGTAAGCTCTCCTTTCATGTCTCTCAACCTTCAAGGTTCTCGTAATGTTCCTTGTTCATCCTTTTACCGGAGTGCTCTTAACTTCGTTCATCTCCGTTGTTTTCTTTCTTTCAAGATTGTTCAACCTCTCAAGGTTCCTTGGTTTCACTCGTCTGTCAAAGAAGCAACTTTGTTTTACCTCCTCCTTTTCGTTTTTACCCG
>LR738714.1:600862101-600947508 GCA_902687465.1 Secale cereale
GCTCCCTCGAGGATCCTTTATTTCTACATAGCAGGGGGGGCCAGTGCCGATGGTGTTGGTCCCAAACGGGGAGTCTGCGGGAACCACCACGGGGAAACTCGAGGATTGGGTCCTGTAGAATCGCCCATCCGGTCGTGTCCTGAGACTTAGATACGCGCGGCTACTATCAGGGTGTCGACACGCCGGGAGGATTTGCTGGATTAGCCTTACCTTAGTTCGGTTTAACTTGAGCACGGGATTCCGAGAATACTCGGGTCTTCCCAACTATGGAGTTGCGACTCCGCGGATCGTGGGCTTGTGATGGGCCAAGTTGGAACACCCCTGCAGGGTTTGAACTTTCGAAAGCCGTGCCCGCGGTTATGTGGCAGATGGGAGCTTGTTAATTCCGGTTGTAGATAACTTGACACAATGTTTCCAATACACTACCAGCGTGTGTACCGTGACTGTCAATTTCCGAATAGGGATCCGGGAGTTGAACACGGTGGGGTTATGTTTGACCGGCTTTAGTTAGGATCACTTCGTGATCATCTTTCGACCGATGCACTTCTCTTCTCGCTCTCTTTTACGTAAGTTAGTGCTAGTTGCTGCTGCAGACTCTTGTTTGTTCCTTCACCTCTCGTTCTTCTTCAGCCTTGTCCTCACCTAAGGCTTAAATAGTCTTGTTACCCGGGAACGGGATTGCTGAGTCCTCTGTGGCTCACAGTTACTTCACCACACCAGATGCAGGTTCAGCCGAGCTCGATGCAGAAGCTGGTTCAGTTCTTCACCCGGGAGTCCGATGAAGATCGTGGCTGTTTGCTTGTGACGCTTCGATGTTCAGTAGTGGTTTCTACTAGGATTCGATCCTGACCTGTGGCTTTATGTTGTTTTGGTATCTTTCTTTGGTTCTTCACCCGTAGTCGGGTTGTGATGTTTTGAATGATGATTGTTTATGTAATGTATTGTGTGAAGTGGCGAGTGTAAGCCAACTATCTCCTTTTGCATTTTAATCCCTCTTTTACATGAGTTGTGCAAAGATACCAAACTTGAGATCATTCTAGGATGGATTTATGCCTTTAAGTCGTGCCTCGACACGTAGGAGGTATAACTCCATCCTGGGCATTACAAGAACAAAGTATGACTCTATATAAATGCCTCCGGCGGTGTACCGGGATATGCAATGAATCAAGAGTGACATGTATGAAAAATTATGCATGGTGGCTTTGCCACAAATACGATGTCAACTACATGATCATGCATGGCAATATGACAATATTATGCATGTCATATGAACGAAACGGTGGAAAGTTGCATGGCAATATATCTCGGAATGGTTATGGAAATGCCATGATAGGTAGGTATGGTGGCTGTTTTGAGGAATATATATGGTGGCTGTTTTGAGGAAGGATATATGGCGGGTGTATGGTACCGGCGAAAGTTGCGCGGTACAAGAGAGGCTAGCAATGGTGGAAGGGTGAGAGTACGTATAATCCATGGACTCAACATTAGTCATAAGAACTCATATACTTATTAAATTTACGAGTCATCAAAACAAAGCAATCAACGCATGCTCCTAGGGGGGAGGTTGGTAGGAGTTAACCATCGCGCGCCCCCAACCTCCACACAAAGGTTGACACTTTACAAATACCTCATACTCTAACTTCGTCACATAGCGGTTCACCATACGTGCATGCTACGGGAATCACTAACTTTAACACAAGCATTTCTCAATTTCATAATAACTCCACTAGCATGACTCTAATATCATCCTCAAATCTCAAAAAAATTATCAAGCATCCAACTTCTCATCATATTCAATGCACTTAGTGTGAAAGTTTTTACTACATTGATATTGGATGTCTATCATGTGTAGACTAGTTTTATAGCCTAAACACATTACCATGGTGTTTTAATAGACTCTCAAATGGATATAAGTGAAGCATGAGAGTTCAACAATTTCTACAAAATATTATCGCCACCGTGCTCTAAAAGATATAAGTGAAGCACTAGAGCAAAAACTATTCAACTCAAAAGATATAAGTGAAGCACATAGAGTGTTCTATCAATTCCTAGGCCATATTTAACTCTCTCAAATAGGTGTGTCCAGCAAGTATAATTTTGGCAAACTAACAAGCAAAGACTCAAATTATACATGACACTCCAAGTAAAACACATATCATGTGGTGAATAAAAATATAGCTCCGAGTATAGTTACCGATAGATGAAGACGAAAGAGGGGATGCCTTCTCGGGGCATCCCCAAGCTTAGGCTTTTGGTTATCCTTGAATTTTACCTTGGGGTGCCTTGGGCATCCCCAAGCTTAGGCTCTTTCCACTCTTTGTTCCATAGTCCATCAAAGCAATACTCGAAACTTGAAAACTTCACAACACAAAACTTAGACAAAAATCTCGTGAGCTCCGTTAGTATAAGAAAACAAACCACCACTCAAAGGTACTGTAATGAACTCATTCTTTGTTTATATTGGTGTTAAACCTACTATATTCCAACTTCTCTATGATTCATACTTCCCAATACTACTCATAGATGCATTGAAATAAGCAAACAACACACGAAAAACAGAATCTGTCAAAAACAGAACTGTCTGTAGTAATCTGCAGTTTTCGCAGACTTCTGCAACTCCAAAAAAATAAACTAAATTGGTAAACGTGAGGAATTTGTCTATTAATCACCTGCAAAAATAATCAACTAAATAGCACGCTCCAGTAAAATCTGGTGACCATTCTAACGAGCGCTAACGATTCTATTTTTTCACATCACGATCATATAAACTTCACACAAGTCTTCCCGAAGGTTCTACTTGGCACAAACACTAATTAAAACACAAAACCACATCTAAACAGAAGCTAGAAGTAATATTTATTCCTAAAGAAAAGAAAAAAGAAAAAATATAAAATTGGTTTGCCTCCCAACAAGCGCTATCGTTTTACGCCCCTAGCTAGGCACGATACATGGATAGATCTAGGTATTGCCATCTTTGGAAGGAAATCCATAAGTGGCTCTCATAATAGATTCATATGGTAATTTGATTTTATTTCTAGGAAAGTGTTCCATGACTTTCCTTAACGGAAATTGGAATCTAATATTACCTTCCTTCATATCAATAATTGCACCAATCGTTCTATGGAAAGGTCTTCCAAGAATAATAGGACATGAAGGATTGCAATCTATATCAAGAACAATGAAATCTACGAGCACATAATTGATATTGGCAACAATAAGAACATCATTAATCCTTCCCATAGGTTTCTTAATATTGGAATTCGCAAGATGCAAATTTAAGGAAGATATATGGTGGCTGTTTTGAGGAAGGATATATGGTGGCTGTTTTGAGGAAGGATATATAGTGGGTGTATGGTACCGGTGAAAGTTGCACGGTACAAGAGAGGCTAGCAATGGTGGAAGGGTGAGAATGCGTATAATCCATGGACTCAACATTAGTCATAAGAACTCATATACTTATTGCAAAAATTTACGAGTCATCAAATCAAAGCAATCAACGCATGCTCCTAGGGGGGAGGTTGGTAGGAGTTAACCATCGCGCCCCCGACCTCCACACAAAGGATGACA
Organism: Secale cereale; assembly: GCA_902687465.1. NCBI lineage: Eukaryota > Viridiplantae > Streptophyta > Magnoliopsida > Poales > Poaceae > Secale > Secale cereale. The sequence continues at coordinate 600,865,669 of LR738714.1, forward strand.
CTCTACAAATACCTCATGCTCTAACTTCGTCACATAGCGGTTCACCATACGTGCATGCTACGGGAATCACTAACTTTAACACAAGTATTTATCAATTTCATAATAACTCTACTAGCATGACTCTAATATCACTATCCTCATATCTCAAAACAATTATCAAGCATCCAACTTCTCATCATATTCAATGCACTTAGTATGAAAGTTTTTACTTCATTCATCCTGGATGCCTACCATGTGAAGGCTAGTTTTATAGCCAAAGCACATTACCATGCTGTTTTAATAGACTCTCAAAAGGATATAAGTGAAGCATGAGAGATCAACAATTTCTACAAAATATAATCACCACCGTGCTCTAAAAGATATAAGTGAAGCACTAGAGCAAAAACTATTCAACTCGAAAGATATAAGTGAAGCATATAGAGTGTTCTAACAATTCCTAGGCCATATTTAACTCTCACAAAAAGGTGTGTCCAGCAAGGATGATTGTGGCAAACTAACAAGCAAAGACTCAAATAACACACGACGTTCCAAGTAAAACACATATCATGTGGTGAATAAAAATATAGCTTCGAGTATAGTTACCGATAGATGAAGACGAAAGAGGGGATGCCTTCCCGGGGGATCCCCAAGCTTAGGCTTTTGGTTGTCCTTGAATTTTACCTTGGGGTACCTTGGGCATCCCCAAGCTTAGGCTCTTGCCACTCTTTGTTCCATAGTCCATCAAAGCAATACTCAAAACTTGAAAACTTCACAACACAAAACTTAGACAAAAATCTCGTGAGCTCCGTTAGTATAAGAAAACAAACCACTACTCAAAGGTACTGTAATGAACTCATTTTTTTGTATTGGTGTTAAACCTACTGTATTCCAACTTCTCTATGATTCATATCCTCCAATACTACTCATAGATTCATCAAAATAAGCAAACAACACACGAAAAACAGAATCTATCAAAAACAGAACAGTCTGTAGTAATCTGTAACTTTCGCATACTTGTGTAACTCCAAAAAAATTGAAATAAATTGTTAAGAATGAGGGATTTGTCTATTAATCATCTGCAAAAATAATCAACTAAATAGCACGCTCCAGTAAAATCTGGTGACCATTCTAGCGAGCGCTAACGATTCTGTTTTTCATAGCACGAATATATAAACTTCACACAAGTCTTCCCAAAGGTTCTACTTGGCACAAACACTAATTAAAACACAAAAACACATCTAAACAGAAGCAAGATGCAATTTTTATTGCTAAACAGAAGAAAAAACAAAAAATATAAAATTGGGTTGCCTCCCAACAAGCGCTATCGTTTTACGCCCCTAGCTAGGCACGATACATGGATAGATCTTAGTATTGCCATCTTTGGAAGGCAATTCTTTAATCAAGAACTTGTGATTCTTAGGATCTTTTCCATCCCTATTGATAATCAAGCTTTTGGGTAAGAAATCAAGAAATTCAATCGTGTCAAAAGGTTCTCTTGCAAAAGTGAGAAAATTAGGATGAACACTTATAGATTTAAGATCCGTGATTCCTTTACTAGATGGTTCACCCTTGTTCTTAGGAACATACATGAACTTAGACAATTTAGTGGTAGAAGGATTTGAAGTAGTTTTCATAGCAGAAAGAACAGAACCCACATTAGTAATAATATCCTCAAGTTTATTGATTCTAGTGGAATCTTGATCTAATTTTTCTTTAACTATGGGTTCCTTTTCTTTAAAGTTTTTTAGAACAACTCCTACCTTGGATCCATATTGGGTAATTTCATTGTGGATCTTTCTATCCAAGTTCTCTACCAAATCTACCGTAGCAACTTTGTTTTCAATGATTTCTAGCCTTTGCATAACATACTCCAAAGTTAAAATGGTCCCATTAACCATAAGAGGTGGTGAGCCAAATAATTCAGTCATTGCTTATAAGAATCAAAAGTATGGCTACCCAAGAAATTCCCTCCGGTAATGGTATCTAAAATAAATCTATTCCATGGAGTTATGCCAACATAAAAATTGCGAAGAAGCACGGAAATGGAAAGCTTCCTAGAAGATCTATTTTGAGCATTGCAAATGCTATACCAGGCATCTTTTAAGTTTTTTTCCTCCCTTTGTTTAAAATTGAGAACCTCACTCTGGGGAGTATTGAAAATGATAGGTGTGCCAGACATGGTGACAAGCAAGCAATCCAACACCCAAGCAAACAAGAAGCAAGCGAACGGTAAACACACGGCAAAAGAAGGGCAAATAAAACGGCAAGGGTGAAGTGGGGGAGAGGAAAACGAGAGGAAAAAAAGTAATGCGAAGGATAAGGGTTTGTGATAGGTACTTGGTATATGACTTTTGCGTAAGCCTCCCCGGCAATGGCGCCAGAAATTCTTCTTGCTACTTCTCGAGCTTGCGTTGTAATCCCTCGAAGAGGAAAGGGTGATGCAGCACAATAGCGTAAGTATTTCCCTCAGTTTTTGAGAACCAAGGTATCAATCCAGTAGGAGACCACGCATGACTCCCTCGCACCTGCACAAACAAATAAGAACTTCACAGCCAACGCGATAAGGGGTTGTCAATCCCTTTACGGTCACTTACGAAAGTGAGATCTGATAGAGATGATAGTTTGATATTTTTGGTATTTTGGATATAAGAACAGAAAGTAAAAGCGGAAAAGTAAAGTAGATTGTAGATTAATATGTTGAGAATAGACCCGGGGGCCATATTTTTCTCTAGTGGCTTCTCTAATGATAGCGGTATTCTATGGCGGGTAAACAAATTATTGTCGAGCAATTGATAGAAAAGCGAATAATTATGAGACTATCTAGGCATGATCATTATATATAGGCATCACGTCCGAGACAAGTTGTAATGCCCCGGATGTAATACTTTCCCTTTTGGGCTTATAATAAATCTCCAGCTTCATCTATTTCCATTTCGGGTTCTTTGTCTTTCGGGCTTTCGTCGTTTTGTTGTGTGAGTGTGTGGCATTCATTCATATCATGTAGACATGTGCATTGCATTTTGTTTGTGTTGTGGGTTGCATCCGGTTCGTGGCGTTTCTTCCCGTTGTCCGTTTCGTGTTCCGGAGCTCCCTCACGTGTCCGTGACGTCCCGTAGGCCTTCTTTGTTGTTCGGGCGTTTTTCGTTACCGGTGTGCCGTGAGGTTGTGTTGTGTGTTGTTGTTTTGTTGTGTGCAACCCGCCTCTCAAATCTCGTCTCGTTTGGACTCCGTTGACTTTTCCCTCCGTTGTCCGTGTGGGTCCGAAGTGCCCTTACTTCGTGTCCCGGAAATACCCCTGCTGCAGTCTTTTATCTCCGTCTGGTCCTTTTAAATCATCCCCGCGATCGGATCCGTTGGATCCCGATCGGAGGGCTCCTAAACATCCCTAATCTCCAAACCCTAGTCTATAACTGCTATAAATAGACCCTAGTCTATTGTGGTTTTTCCCTTCTTCTTCCCCTCTCCACCATTTCGTTTTTTTTTCTATTTTTCGTTCAGATCCAATCCTCCTTTGCTCCAGATCCTGAAGGATCCTTCCAGCAGCCAGCCGCCGCGACGTTCGGTTCGGGCGAGCGCCTCGAGGGCCACCGACAGATCCGGTCGCTCCGACCGCGTCGCCGAGCCGCACGCCAGCTGGTCGCGTCGCTGCCGCGTCGGCCGCGCCGGGCCGCTCGCGAAGCCGGGCGGGGACCAGATCGCCGGCCTTCTGCGGGTGGGCCTCCCCTCCGCCTCGCATCCGGCCCAGCCCCGCAGGCGTCCGCCTCCGCTCGCCACCCGCTCGCAGCCGACAGCGCGCTCACCCCTCCTTCGCTTCGACCGGGTGGGCCGGCCCGAGCGCCCCACCGCCGCCTCCCGCCAGCGCCGGATCGCCCCGGTGGGCCTTCCGCCTCCAGCAGACCGCGGGCGCACCGGTGGGCCACCGCATCGCCGCTCGCCCCGCGGGCTCCCGCAGCCGGGCCGCCGGGCCACTTCTCCCTCCCGCTCGCCGGTGGGCCACCGCCTCTGTTCATCGGGCCGCCATCTACTGTTCCCCCCGGGCCTCGCACTGTTCATCCGGGCCAGATCCGCACTGTTCATCTCAGATCCCTGAGGTTGTTTTTTTTTTCCTAAGACCCCAGATCTGTTAATCTGAGATGCCTACTTTGCACTGCTGTAACTTTTTACCTGTTGCTCCGTTTTGAGCGTGTGATATGTCCAGATGTTCGTGGAGATGCCCTCTACGTTTTACCTGTTGTACTCATGCATGTTAGAGATCATCTAGGTGCTTGTTTTGCTGTTGCAAGAGTGTATGATGATATAAACTGCTGTTGTGTGATATTTTTGTGCCACCTTTGACATGTGATATCTTTTAGCTCGTTTGTCCAAACGATGCAAATGACATGTCCACGTGTTCGTCTTGCCACGAACTACGTGTTGCTTGTGATAGGTTGCATGGTAGATGTATTGTTTCCTTGTTATCATCGTTGCAAGATGCCATGTTCATATGTTGTGTTTTCACTTGTTATGAAATGCCATGTTGTTGAGCTTGTTGCAATCGGTGTGTTCACCACATTGATGCATGCTTGTGTGTTTCGGGATCACCGTCATATGTATTTTGATGAGGTGCTTACCCTTTGCCATGTTTAGTTTCGAGGTGTCTTAAACATGCTCTTTTTGATGCTATGATGATGTTGCTGTTTTGGGACTTAGTGAAATTTCACTAAGTCTGAAATCTGTAACGTTCCGATGCCATGTTCGTGTGATGTTGTAGGACAAAGCATGATAGTTTTGGGGTGGATTTTGATTGTTCCATGAAGTATATATAATTGTCTTTCCATCCATGTCCTCACATGTCCATTTGAGGTGCTGTAGCATGTTTATCTTTTGCTCCAAACTTTCAATAAAATTCTGCTGCCAGAATTTTATTTCAAAGTTCAATATGTCCAAGGTCATTGCTAATGATCCGTGACTCCGTTTGGGGTGCACTTTGGACCTAGTTGCTGTACATTATATCTAGTTTATGTTCAAGTCCTTTGCCATGCTTTTTGGGTGCTGTAGATTATTTATTTTGAGCTCCCAAGATGCCATGTTGCTGTAATTTGCAGTTTTCGCTCAAATCTTGTTTCGGGCATAACTTTTAGCCCGTAACTCCGATTTCAGCGATCTTTATATCAAACTTGGGTGTTTTTCTGTGTAGATTAATAATATCAGGTTGTTATCTTGTTTTGAGGTGTTTTGCTTGAGTGATGTTTTACGTGCTCCTTGTGCATCTTTAGTGCATCCATCATGCATACATGTTTTTCGAGTGCGCATTGCATCGTGTTGATTGGTGCTTGTGTGTTTGTCTTGTTTAGAGCCGGAAGTTGAGCACGAGTTTTCCAACGAGGTTGAGCACGAGGTTTCCAACGAGTTTGAGCACGAAGACCCTTCTTTCGATTCGAACTTCTTCTCTTCAGGCAAGATGACCGAACCCCGATAACTTTACTATCTTCGCCTATTGCTAGTAGTCTCGATCTATAGTTTTGCCTCGATGCCCATGTTCTTCTTGTCAGCCTCCTACTTGTAACCATTTGCCATGTTAACCACCCTACCTATGCAAACCGTTGCTTGGCTAAGTACGCTTCGCTCAGCCCTTCTTATAGCGTTGCTAGTTGCAGGTGAAGTGAAGATGCTTGCTCCATGTTGAAGTTTGGTTGGGTTATATCACACTATATAAATGCTTAAACTGAAATCACATATATATTGGCAAGGGTGGAAGGCTAAGCCTTTTGCTTGGTGTTTTGTTCCACTCATGCCGTTAGGATCCGTATAAGCCGGTTTTATGTTCCTTGATTATGCGTTCCTAACACGGTTGGGGTGTATGGGACCCCCTCGATAAACCGCTATGTGCTAAGTCTTTTCCAGCAAGTCCCAACATTGGTACTATTTGCCTAATAACAAACTAAACATGCATAAGGGAGTAATTAACCCTCTTTCTTAATCAACAACCCCGGGCCAGTGCTCCACATGAGTGTTGGTCCGAAACGGGGGTCCTGCGGGGCCACCTCGAGGAAACTCAAGGTTTGGTAAAAACCCGTAGCATCACCCATCCGGTCGTGGCCTGAGACGAGATACGCGCGGCTACTATCAGGGTGTCGGCACGCCGGGAGGATTTGCTGGATTAGCCTTACCTTAGTTCGGTTTAACGTGAGCACGGGATTCCGAGGATACTCGGGTCTTCCCACTTTGGAGTTGCGACTCCGCGGATCGTGGGCTTGTAATGGGTCAAGTTGGAACACCCCTGCAGGGTTTGAACTTTCGAAAGCCGTGCCCGCGGTTATGTGGCAGATGGGAGCTTGTTAATTCCGGTTGTAGATAACTTGACACAATGATGCTAATTACACTACCAGCGTGTGTTCCGTGACTGTCAATTTCCGAATCGGGATTCGGGAGTTGAACACGGAGGGGTTATGTTTGTGAACTTGTAGCTAGGATCACTTCGTGATCACTTCTCGCGTTGCCTTCTCTTCTCGCTCTCACTTGCGTAAGCTAGATGCTAGTTGCTGCTGCAGACTCTTTGTTGTTCCTTCACCTCATTTCTTTCTTCAGCCTTTCCTCACCTAAAGGCTTTGATAGTTCTGTTACCCGGGAACGGGATTGCTGAGTCCTCTGTGGCTCACAGTTACTTCACACACCAGATGCAGGTCCAGCCGTGAGCTATCCAGGAGATGGCACCGAGCTGGATTGGGAGTACGACGAGGAGCGTAGTCGTTACTACGTGCGCTACCCGGACGATCAGTAGTGGAGTCTCTTACTAGGATTCGATCCGCCTGTGGTTGTTATTTATCTGAGTTTGGTACTTTGACTTTTGGTTTTGCCCTTAGAGGGTTGTAGTGATCTTTTGTATGATGTTTGAGACTTGTACTGTTATTCTGTGACGTGGCGATTGTAAGCCGACTATTTTAAGTTTACCATCCCTCTTTTACATGAGTTGTGCAAAGATTACCAAACTTGAGATCATTCTAGGATGGACTTATGCCTTTAAGTCGGGCCTCGACCCGTAGGAGGTATAACTCCATCCTGGGCATTACAAGTTGGTATTCAGAGCCTTCTCCGACCTAGGAGCCCCCACTGTTTGATCGAACCGTTGACGGTTGAGTCTAGGCACACACTGAAAACTTTTTGAGTCCTATATTATATCGGAGGGTAGGATTTCTTTGCTTCTCATCCCCTTTCTCTCTGGTGAGGACTCCTGACGTCTGCTCTTGTCTCTCCTATCTTCAAAATTTGCACAAAATTTTTTTTTAGGATTCCCGCGAGTATTCTGGGATTGTTTCGATGTTCTTGTGACAAGGATATTGTTCTCGATGCCTCCTGTTACCGAGGAGTTGAGCTTCGGGGTATCACTGTAACAAGCATATCGCGACAGTACTAAATACTTAAGACGGCCGACATCGAAAATCTCCCCTATACGGCCAGTGGCACGATAACCCCGACATCACCCAGTACTGGGGAGGTAGTTCGGGAGTATTGCCATAGCTTGTTATAGTGGATGCTTTTCGAAGGTCCGAGGTACACAGTTTTCCGAGAAAGACTGGTTATGTGTTGAAGGATGGATACACCTGGATGTAGGTTAGAGTTGATTGCGCGGTGCTTCCCGTGTATCCCCAACACCTGATTGCATAACTGGAATCTTTCGGAAAGCTATAGGTGGGTTTTATCCAGTAGATCGTAGGCATTCTTCCAACGAATGCAGGTTAGTGAGTTCGGGGTTCGACATTGAGTGAAGGAGTTATATGACCGAGGTTACTATCAGGAGTTGCATCTTAAAGGGTCCTTGGCTATGCTGATCCGGGGATTGCAAAACCTTTTCGTAACGCGTTCATATGCTTTCAGCACAAAGATGTTAGAACGAAACTCCTCTCTTGTGTTTGTTCCCGTCTGTGCCTTGTTGTTTTTATTATTTTATCCTTTTGATCCCTATGTGGCTTCTCGTGAAGACTGATGTTATCATTTAACTAAGAAATTCATTCGTTCCTCTTGTTCGGATGATTTCATTCGTTCTTATTGTTCGAATGATTATTGTGAAGACTTGTTGCAATTCATTCCATTGATTCAGCTTATTCCTTTTGTCAATCAATTGCTGATTCGTGGTCATCTCTTACAGGATGGCTCCGAAAAAGGTTCCGAATGCCAACCCAGAGGGTGAAGAGGTCCCAGAGCGTCCTCCTTCACCTCCTCCTCCGCCTGAGGCTTGGAGAGCAATTATGCAGACTACTGCTCAGAACACTCAGTTGATGATGCAGATGATGCAGCAAATGCAGGCTATGCAAGCTAATCAAGCTAATCAGGGCATTCCAATGAACCAAGGCAACTTCTTCCAGCAGCACCATGCTACCCTCAACCAGTTCTTGGCCAACAATCCTAAAGCTTTCAGTTACTGTGTCGACCCTCTTGATGCTGAGGATTGGCTGACCGATATCAAGAAGCATTTTGAGTGCAGTAACGTGAAAGAAGATGACTATGTGAAGTTTGCAGCCTTCCAACTGAAAGATCAAGCAGCCGACTGGTGGCAGCAGTATAAAGACTCAAGGCCGGGTCAAGTGATCTCATGGGAGAATTTCTGCAAGGATTTCCGCTCGCATCACATTCCTACAAGTGTCATTGAGGGTATGCGTGAGCAATTCCGCAACCTCAAGCAGGGCTCCATGACAGTCTATCAGTATAATGTCAAGTTCCAAAACCTCGCTCGCTATGCAAAGCAAGACATACCTGATGCAAAGAGCAAAATCTATCAGTTCCGTGGAGGTCTCAAAGATGAACTTCAGCTTGCTCTCACTTTGTTCGAGCCAGACGAATTCGATAAGTTCTATAATATGGCTTTGAAACAAGAAGCAGCTCAGCTTAAGATGGAGGTTTCTAAGAAGAGAATTCGAGATGCTGTTCACTCTACCTCATCGTCTCAGTTGGCTGCGAAACAACAGAAATTCTGGCTTCCTCCTCCTCCAATGATTCGAGCTCCATACAACAACTCCAGCAACTTCAACAACTCCAACAACAAGAACTCTAGTGGCCGTGGTTTCTCCCACCCACCCGACCCAAGCAACCAGTCGAAGAAGCAGTTTCATTCTCAAGGCTCCAAGTCCAGTGGCTCTCAGTTCCGTCCTCTCTCAGAAGTGACTTGCAACAAATGCACTCAGAAAGGTCACTATGCAAACAGATGTCCGAATCCGAAGCGTCTTCCTCCGCCTCCTCCTGTCGGTACCGCTATGGTCAAGCATGATCCAAAGGCTGCCAGGGTCAATCTGATGAATGCAGCACAAGCGGAGGCTTCTTCTGATGTCATTCTGGGTAACCTTCCAGTGAACTCTATCCCAGCTAAAGTGTTATTTGATTCGGGTGCTTCTTGCTCTTTCATGTCTCAACCTTTTGCATCCAAGTTTAATGTGGGCATCAAAAGCTTGCCAAGGGAGTTATCAGTTATTTCTCCGGGGAGACGAATGCATTCCAGTATTTATGCTCCGGATGTTTCTATTCGCATGGGTGATTATCGATTTTTGGCTTCTCCGGTGATTCTTGGTCATTCTGACATCGACCTCATTCTCGGAATGGATTGGCTTTCTCAGCACGATGCTCACATTGATTGCGCTCAAAAGGAAGTCAAGTTGACTCATTCTGATGAAGATGTGATTATCTTCGCCTCCAGGGATAATACTATTCGGCTTTTCTCTCTTAATGATAAGGGTGAAATTAATGCCATAGAGCAAATTCCAGTGGTGAATGAATATCAAGACGTCTTTCCAGAAGAACTTCCAGGAATGCCTCCACACCGTCAGGTGGAGTTTGTCATTGAACTCGAGCCGGGCACCGAACCTGTTTGCCGGCGTCCTTACAAGCTCTCTTCAGATGAATTGAAGGAATTGAAGAAACAGTTGGATGAACAGGAGCGTATGGGTCTCATCAGACCGAGTACATCTCCGTGGGGCTGTGGAGTCTTATTTGTCAAGAAGAAAGATGGCACGGAGCGTCTCTGTGTTGACTACCGGCCACTGAACAAGAAGACGATTAAGAACAAGTATCCGCTCCCCAACATCAATGAACTCTTTGAGCAGCTCAAAGGAGCTAAAGTATTCTCTAAGCTTGACCTCCGAATGGGCTACCATCAAATTCGCATTCGCGAGGAAGACATTCCCAAGACGGCGTTCAGAACGAGCTACGGTTCATATGAGTATACCGTCATGTCCTTCGGTCTCGCCAATGCTCCTCCTACCTTCTCAAGGATGATGCATTACATCTTCAACCCCTATACAGGCGAGTTTGTGCTAGTGTATCTGGATGATATTTTGGTGTTTTCCAAGAATGAAGAAGATCACGAAACGCACTTGCGTCTGGTTCTTGATCGACTCCGAGAGCACAAATTCTATGCCAAGTTCTCAAAGTGCGAGTTTTGGCTCGATAAGGTTCTCTACCTGGGCCACATTATCTCAGCTGACGGTATTGCGGTTAATCCCGAGAAAGTTGAAGCAATTGTCAACTGGGAAGCTCCTCAGAACGTCAAGCAGCTCCGCAGTTTTCTGGGTCTTGCCAGCTATTGCAGAAGGTTTGTGGAGAACTTCTCCAAGATTGCCAAGCCTCTTTCCAACCTCCTTCAGAAGAATGTCAAATACTTTTGGTCTCCTGAGTGTGAGGTGGCTTTCAAAACCCTCAAAGAGAAGCTTGTCTCAGCTCCAGTTCTGATTCCTCCGGATGAATCCAAGCCCTATGAAGTGTTCTGTGACGCTTCTCTTCAAGGCCTTGGTGGTGTGCTTATGCAAGAGAAGAGAATTGTGGCATATACTTCACGTCAGCTCAAGCCAGCTGAGAAGAACTATCCCACACATGATCTCGAGCTAGCAGCTGTGGTACATGCTCTGATTACGTGGAGACATCTGTTGTTGGGCAGAAAGGTCGACATCTTCACTGATCACAAGAGTTTGAAGTACATCTTCACACAGCCGCATCTGAACCTCAGACAGACTCGTTGGGTCGAGATGATCCAAGAGTACAACCCCAGCATTGAGTACACTCCAGGCAAGGCGAATGTGATTGCAGATGCTTTGAGCAGAAAGGCATATTGCAACACCCTTCTTATCAAGCCACACCAGCCTGAGCTTTGTGAAGCTTTCAGGAAGCTCAACCTTCAGGTTGTTCCGCAGGGTTTTCTTGCTAATCTCCAGATTGCTCCTACCTTGGAAGATCAAGTCCGTGAGGCCCAGCTCAGTGATACCATGGTGAAGAAGGTGAAACATGGGATTGCAAAGGGCACTCCAAAATATAAGTGCTTCCGTGTTGATGAGAGAGATACCTTGTTCTTCGAGGACAGACTCGTTGTTCCCAAAGGTGATCTCAGGAAGCTCATAATGGAAGAAGCTCATGACTCTCTCCTTTCCATTCATCCTGGCAGTTCCAAGATGTATCAAGACCTCAAGCAATCTTACTGGTGGACACGCATGAAAAGGGAAATTGCCCAATTCGTGAATGAATGTGATGTATGCAGAAGAGTGAAAGCAGAACATCAACGTCCAGCCGGTCTTCTCCAACCTCTTCCTATTCCTGAGTGGAAGTTCGACCACATTGAAATGGACTTCGTCACTGGCTTTCCTAAATCCAAACGAGGCAATGATGCTATCTTTGTGGTGATTGACAAGCTTACCAAAGTCGCTCACTTTCTTCCAGTCAAAGAATCAATCAATGCAGCTCAACTTGCAGAGCTGTACACTTCCAGAATTGTGTCCCTACATGGCATTCCTCAAGTGATATCCTCAGACCGTGGCAGCTTGTTCACATCAAAGTTCTGGGACTCCTTTCAGTCCGCCATGGGCACGAAGATCAGATTCAGCACTGCCTTTCACCCTCAGACTAGTGGTCAAGTCGAGCGTGTGAATCAGATCCTTGAAGATATGCTAAGAGCCTGTGTCATCTCCTTCGGCATGAAATGGGAGGACTGTCTTCCATTTGCAGAATTCTCTTACAACAACAGCTTTCAAGCAAGTGCAGGCAAAGCACCGTTTGAAATTCTCTATGGCAGAAAGTGCCGTACCCCTCTCAACTGGTCTGAAACAGGTGAACGCCAACTTCTTGGCAATGATTTGATCTCTGAAGCCGAAGAAATGTGCAAAGTCATACGTGAGAATCTCAAGGCCGCTCAGTCGCGTCAGAAGAGTTACTATGACGGAAAGCATCGTGATTTGGCTTTCGACATCGGTGATCATGTCTATCTCCGAGTTTCTCCGATGAAAGGAACCCAAAGGTTCGGTATCAAAGGAAAGCTTGCTCCTAGATACGTCGGTCCTTTCAGAATTCTTGGCAAAAGAGGCGACCTAGCCTATCAGCTCGAGCTCCCTTCCAACTTTGCAAATGTTCATGATGTCTTCCATGTGTCTCAGCTTCGCAAATGCTTCAAGGCACCTGAGCGGATGATTCCGTTTGAGGAGATTGATCTTCAACAAGACCTTTCCTACCGAGAGCATCCAGTTGCCATTCTCGAAGAAACTGAACGCAAGACTCGCAACAAGACCATCAAGTTTCTGAAAGTCAAGTGGTCACATCACACAGACCGAGAAGCTACCTGGGAACGAGAAGATTATCTTCGTTCCGAGTACCCTTCCTTTTTCCAGTCCTAGATCTCGGGACGAGATCTTTTTGTAGTAGAGGAGAGTTTGTAATGCCCCGGATGTAATACTTTCCCTTTTGGGCTTATAATAAATCTCCAGCTTCATCTATTTCCATTTCGGGTTCTTTGTCTTTCGGGCTTTCGTCGTTTTGTTGTGTGAGTGTGTGGCATTCATTCATATCATGTAGACATGTGCATTGCATTTTGTTTGTGTTGTGGGTTGCATCCGGTTCGTGGCGTTTCTTCCCGTTGTCCGTTTCGTGTTCCGGAGCTCCCTCACGTGTCCGTGACGTCCCGTAGGCCTTCTTTGTTGTTCGGGCGTTTTTCGTTACCGGTGTGCCGTGAGGTTGTGTTGTGTGTTGTTGTTTTGTTGTGTGCAACCCGCCTCTCAAATCTCGTCTCGTTTGGACTCCGTTGACTTTTCCCTCCGTTGTCCGTGTGGGTCCGAAGTGCCCTTACTTCGTGTCCCGGAAATACCCCTGCTGCAGTCTTTTATCTCCGTCTGGTCCTTTTAAATCATCCCCGCGATCGGATCCGTTGGATCCCGATCGGAGGGCTCCTAAACATCCCTAATCTCCAAACCCTAGTCTATAACTGCTATAAATAGACCCTAGTCTATTGTGGTTTTTCCCTTCTTCTTCCCCTCTCCACCATTTCGTTTTTTTTTCTATTTTTCGTTCAGATCCAATCCTCCTTTGCTCCAGATCCCGAAGGATCCTTCCAGCAGCCAGCCGCCGCGACGTTCGGTTCGGGCGAGCGCCTCGAGGGCCACCGACAGATCCGGTCGCTCCGACCGCGTCGCCGAGCCGCACGCCAGCTGGTCGCGTCGCTGCCGCGTCGGCCGCGCCGGGCCGCTCGCGAAGCCGGGCGGGGACCAGATCGCCGGCCTTCTGCGGGTGGGCCTCCCCTCCGCCTCGCATCCGGCCCAGCCCCGCAGGCGTCCGCCTCCGCTCGCCACCCGCTCGCAGCCGACAGCGCGCTCACCCCTCCTTCGCTTCGACCGGGTGGGCCGGCCCGAGCGCCCCACCGCCGCCTCCCGCCAGCGCCGGATCGCCCCGGTGGGCCTTCCGCCTCCAGCAGACCGCGGGCGCGCCGGTGGGCCACCGCATCGCCGCTCGCCCCGCGGGCTCCCGCAGCCGGGCCGCCGGGCCACTTCTCCCTCCCGCTCGCCGGTGGGCCACCGCCTCTGTTCATCGGGCCGCCATCTACTGTTCCCCCCGGGCCTCGCACTGTTCATCCGGGCCAGATCCGCACTGTTCATCTCAGATCCCTGAGGTTGTTTTTTTTCCCTAAGACCCCAGATCTGTTAATCTGAGATGCCTACTTTGCACTGCTGTAACTTTTTACCTGTTGCTCCGTTTTGAGCGTGTGATATGTCCAGATGTTCGTGGAGATGCCCTCTACGTTTTACCTGTTGTACTCATGCATGTTAGAGATCATCTAGGTGCTTGTTTTGCTGTTGCAAGAGTGTATGATGATATAAACTGCTGTTGTGTGATATTTTTGTGCCACCTTTGACATGTGATATCTTTTAGCTCGTTTGTCCAAACGATGCAAATGACATGTCCACGTGTTCGTCTTGCCACGAACTACGTGTTGCTTGTGATAGGTTGCATGGTAGATGTATTGTTTCCTTGTTATCATCGTTGCAAGATGCCATGTTCATATGTTGTGTTTTCACTTGTTATGAAATGCCATGTTGTTGAGCTTGTTGCAATCGGTGTGTTCACCACATTGATGCATGCTTGTGTGTTTCGGGATCACCGTCATATGTATTTTGATGAGGTGCTTACCCTTTGCCATGTTTAGTTTCGAGGTGTCTTAAACATGCTCTTTTTGATGCTATGATGATGTTGCTGTTTTGGGACTTAGTGAAATTTCACTAAGTCTGAAATCTGTAACGTTCCGATGCCATGTTCGTGTGATGTTGTAGGACAAAGCATGATAGTTTTGGGGTGGATTTTGATTGTTCCATGAAGTATATATAATTGTCTTTCCATCCATGTCCTCACATGTCCATTTGAGGTGCTGTAGCATGTTTATCTTTTGCTCCAAACTTTCAATAAAATTCTGCTGCCAGAATTTTATTTCAAAGTTCAATATGTCCAAGGTCATTGCTAATGATCCGTGACTCCGTTTGGGGTGCACTTTGGACCTAGTTGCTGTACATTATATCTAGTTTATGTTCAAGTCCTTTGCCATGCTTTTTGGGTGCTGTAGATTATTTATTTTGAGCTCCCAAGATGCCATGTTGCTGTAATTTGCAGTTTTCGCTCAAATCTTGTTTCGGGCATAACTTTTAGCCCGTAACTCCGATTTCAGCGATCTTTATATCAAACTTGGGTGTTTTTCTGTGTAGATTAATAATATCAGGTTGTTATCTTGTTTTGAGGTGTTTTGCTTGAGTGATGTTTTACGTGCTCCTTGTGCATCTTTAGTGCATCCATCATGCATACATGTTTTTCGAGTGCGCATTGCATCGTGTTGATTGGTGCTTGTGTGTTTGTCTTGTTTAGAGCCGGAAGTTGAGCACGAGTTTTCCAACGAGGTTGAGCACGAGGTTTCCAACGAGTTTGAGCACGAAGACCCTTCTTTCGATTCGAACTTCTTCTCTTCAGGCAAGATGACCGAACCCCGATAACTTTACTATCTTCGCCTATTGCTAGTAGTCTCGATCTATAGTTTTGCCTCGATGCCCATGTTCTTCTTGTCAGCCTCCTACTTGTAACCATTTGCCATGTTAACCACCCTACCTATGCAAACCGTTGCTTGGCTAAGTACGCTTCGCTCAGCCCTTCTTATAGCGTTGCTAGTTGCAGGTGAAGTGAAGATGCTTGCTCCATGTTGAAGTTTGGTTGGGTTATATCACACTATATAAATGCTTAAACTGAAATCACATATATATTGGCAAGGGTGGAAGGCTAAGCCTTTTGCTTGGTGTTTTGTTCCACTCATGCCGTTAGGATCCGTATAAGCCGGTTTTATGTTCCTTGATTATGCGTTCCTAACACGGTTGGGGTGTATGGGACCCCCTCGATAAACCGCTATGTGCTAAGTCTTTTCCAGCAAGTCCCAACATTGGTACTATTTGCCTAATAACAAACTAAACATGCATAAGGGAGTAATTAACCCTCTTTCTTAATCAACAACCCCGGGCCAGTGCTCCACATGAGTGTTGGTCCGAAACGGGGGTCCTGCGGGGCCACCTCGAGGAAACTCAAGGTTTGGTAAAAACCCGTAGCATCACCCATCCGGTCGTGGCCTGAGACGAGATACGCGCGGCTACTATCAGGGTGTCGGCACGCCGGGAGGATTTGCTGGATTAGCCTTACCTTAGTTCGGTTTAACGTGAGCACGGGATTCCGAGGATACTCGGGTCTTCCCACTTTGGAGTTGCGACTCCGCGGATCGTGGGCTTGTAATGGGTCAAGTTGGAACACCCCTGCAGGGTTTGAACTTTCGAAAGCCGTGCCCGCGGTTATGTGGCAGATGGGAGCTTGTTAATTCCGGTTGTAGATAACTTGACACAATGATGCTAATTACACTACCAGCGTGTGTTCCGTGACTGTCAATTTCCGAATCGGGATTCGGGAGTTGAACACGGAGGGGTTATGTTTGTGAACTTGTAGCTAGGATCACTTCGTGATCACTTCTCGCGTTGCCTTCTCTTCTCGCTCTCACTTGCGTAAGCTAGATGCTAGTTGCTGCTGCAGACTCTTTGTTGTTCCTTCACCTCATTTCTTTCTTCAGCCTTTCCTCACCTAAAGGCTTTGATAGTTCTGTTACCCGGGAACGGGATTGCTGAGTCCTCTGTGGCTCACAGTTACTTCACACACCAGATGCAGGTCCAGCCGTGAGCTATCCAGGAGATGGCACCGAGCTGGATTGGGAGTACGACGAGGAGCGTAGTCGTTACTACGTGCGCTACCCGGATGATCAGTAGTGGAGACTCTTACTAGGATTCGATCCGCCTGTGGTTGTTTATTTATCTGAGTTTGGTACTTTGACAGTTGGTTTTGCCCTTAGAGGGTTGTAGTGATCTTATTGTATGATGTTTGAGACTTGTACTGTTATTCTGTGACGTGGCGATTGTAAGCCAACTATTTTTCAGTTTACTTTCCCCCTTTTACATGAGTTGTGCAAAGATTACCAAACTTGAGATCATTCTAGGATGGACTTATGCCTTTAAGTCGTGCCTCGACACGTAGGAGGTATAATTCCATCCTGGGCATTACACAAGTAGACAGAAATGATTCTGCATCTACTACTATTACTCCACACATCGACCGCTATCCAGCATGCATCTAGAGTATTAAGTTCATAAGAGCAAAGTAACGCCTTAAGCAAGATGACATGATGTAGAGGGATAAACTCAAACATAGTGATATAAACCCCATCTTTTTATCCTCGATGGCAACAATACAATACGTGCCTTGCTTCCCCTACTGTCACTTGGAAAGGACACCGCAAGATTGAACCCAAAGCCAAGCACTTCTCCCATTGCAAGAACTATAGATCTAGTAGGCCAAACCAAACCAATAATTCTAAGAGACTTGCAAGGATATTATAATCATACATAAAGAGTTCAGAAAAAACCAAATATTTCTCATAGATAATCTTGATCATAAACTCACAATTAATCGGATCTCGACAAACACACCGCAAAAGGAGATTACATCGAATAGATCTCCTAGAAGACCAAGGAGAACTTGGTATTGAGATCCAAAGAGAGATAAGAAGCCATCTAGATACTAGCTATGGACCCGAAGGTCTGTGGTAAACTACTCACAACTCATGGTGAGGCGATGATGATGATGTAGAAGCACTCCGTGGAAGATCCCCCCTTCGGCGGAGCTCTGGAACATGCCCCAAGATGGGATCTCACGGGAACAAAAGGCTGCGGTAGTGGAACTAGGGTTTTTTCTGTTGTTCTGATGGTTTCGGGGTACGTAGATATATATAGGAAGAAGGAGGGCGTCGCGGGCCAGACGTGGGGTCCTTGAGGCAGGGGGCGCACCCTGTAGGGGTGGCGCGCCCCCCACCCTCGTGGACGCCACGTGTGCCCTACTCCGTGGTTCTCAAGTCTCCCGTGCGTATTTTGCTCCAAAAATATCTCTCCCGAAGGTTTCATTCCGTTTGGACTCCGTTTGATATTCCTTTTCTGTAAAACCCTAAAATAGGCAAAAAAAACAGCAATCTAGACTAGGCCTTTGGGTTAATAGGTTAGTCCCAAAAATAATATAAAAGTGTATAACAAAGCCCATTAAACATCCAAAACATCATAAATAATAGCATGGAACAATCAAAAATTATAGATACGTTGGAGACGTATCACTAACCATGGAACCATGTATACTAATGAGTTTCAATTCACCTTTAACTCTAGAAATATAATCACTCAAGCGTTCAATCATATAAGCATTACGTTGCAATTGTCTACCAACATAAGCATTGAAGTTTTCTTGTTTCACAATGAAATTGTCAAACTCATCTAAGCATTGGCTAGCAGACTTATAACGAGGAATATCACCTTCATCAAATCTTTAAAGAGTATTTACCTTTACTACCTGTGTCGGATTATCAAGACCATGTATTTCTTCAATAGGTGGTAAATTCTTAACATCTCCAGCTTTATTACCTTTTTCTTTCATAGATTTCTTTGCCTCTTGCTTATCTTTAGGACTGAGAAATAGAACACCTCTTTTCTACAGAGTTGGCTTAGGGGCTGGTTCAGGAAGTGTCCAATTATTTTCTTTGGCCAGCATATTATTCAATAGAAATTCAGCTTGATCAACTGTTCTTTCCCTGAAAACACAACCAGCACAACTATCCAGGTGGTCTCTGGAAGCATCGGTTAGTCCATTATAAAAGACATCAAGTACATCGTTCCTGTGAAGGGGATGATCAGGCAAAGCATTAAGTAATTGGAGAAGCCTCCCCCAAGCTTGTGGGAGTCTCTCTTCTTGAATTTTCACAAAGTTATATATTTCCCGTAAGGCAGCTTGTTTCTTATAAGCGGGAAATATTTAGCATAAAAGTAATACATCATATCCTGGGGACTACGCACACAACCAGGATCAAGAGAATTAAACCAAGTCTCAGCATCACCCTTTAACGAGAAAGGAAATTGCTTAAGGATATAATAGTAACAAATCGTTTCATCGTTGGTAAACAGGGTGGCTATATCATTCAACTTAGTAAGATGTGCCACAACAGTTTCAGACTCATAGCCATGGAAAGGATCAGATTCAACCAAAGTAATTAACTCAGGATCAACAGAGAAATCATAATCCTTATCAGTAACAAAGATAGGTGAAGTGGCAAAAATAGGGTCATGTTTCATTCTAGCATTCAAGGACTTTTCTTTCAGCTTAGCTAATAATTTCTTAAGATCATATCTATCATTGCAAGCAAGAAAGTCTCTAGCAGTTTCTTCATCCATCACATAACCCTCAGGAACAATAGGAAATTCATATCTAGGGGGAGAAGCTTCATCATCACTTTCATAAATATTATCAGCTTCAATATTTGCATTCTCCCTAACCTTAGCAATTTGTTCATCTAGAAATTCACCTAGTGGCACAGTATTATCACGCATAGAAGTAGTTTCATCATACATAGCAGAAGTGGCATCATCAAGAACATACAACATATCAGATTCAGTAGCAGGAGTAGGTGTCGCAAGTTTACTCATAACAGAGGGTGAATCAAGTGCTGAGCTAGATGGCAGTTCCTTACATCCCCTCGTAGTGAGGGATAGATCTTGGTTTTTGAGTCCTTAAAATTCTTCATAGTGATCAACATATATAAATCCCAAGTGACTTAAAGAATAGAGTTATGCTCCCCGGCAACGGCGCCAGCAAATAGTCTTGATAACCCACACATGTAGGGGATCGCAACAGTTTTCGAGGGTAAAGTATTCAACCCAAATTTATTGATTCGACACAAGGGGAGCCAAAGAATACTCTTAAGTATTAGCAGCTGAGTTGTCAATTCAACCACACCTGGAAACTTAGTATCTGCAGCAAGGTAGTTTAGTAGCAAAGTAATATGGATATAGTGGTAACAGCGATAAAAGTAACGATAGTGTTTTTGTAGTTTTTGTAATAGTAGCAACGGGAAAGTAAATAAGAAACTAGCAATATGTAAAAAGCTCGTAGGCATTGGATCAGTGATGGGGAATTATGTCAGATGCAATTCATCATGTAAAAGTTATAACCTAGGGTGACACAGAACTAGCTCTAGTTCATCAATGTAATGTAGGCATGTATTCCGAATATAGTCATACGTGCTTACGGAAAAGAACTTGCATGACATCTTTTGTCCTACCCTCTGTCGGTGTACTAATGTAGGGGTACCTTAGTATCCCGAACTTGTACACGGGCAGTCGCAGCGTCCCGTGGCAGGGCTTGACGTGCGACCGCCAAGGCCCACTGTGGTTCCTTTGGAGCCATTCAAGAACAAAGTATTCAAGTTAAAGAAACAAGGCCCCGGCAAGAGGAGCTTGCCGGGAAGGCCACTCAAGGCTCAAAACCACTTCTTTGGCACAAGACCCTGGCAAGAAGAACTTGCCGGGAAGGCCAAACATGGCATTTCAAGAGACTTGCCGCGACGCGCCGCGCGTCCCGGCAAGGCCCGGAGAGCGACAAGCTTCCGGGCGCGACAAGGTAGCGGCCGCGGCAAGGCGCTTGCCGCGGCAAACTTCCACTAAGTGCCCGCGCTCCAACTCATCAGCCCATGCGTCGCCCTGGGGCCCTTCTAGGCACGCGTGGCGGAAGGCTGTGCAGCCTGGGGGACTCGGTGGCAAAATGCGATGACAAGGCCATCGTCGTGGCGGACGGTGGCGCCCTGACGGACGCTTTTTGCACTGTTTGGGGCGACGGCGACGGGCATTCAATGCCCTTGTCCCCTACCGTCAGAGTTAGGTATAGAGCACTATGCAAACACTGTTCCAACTACCACCCATTTTACGTTTTTACCCTCGACTGCGTTGCCACTTGTCGGTGACCCCTTTGACCTATAAAAGGAGGCCCATGCGCAACGTAGAGGGGGTTCCGATCATCGATCACTCTCACGCTCGGTCCTGCTAGCGATTAGAACTGTAGCTCTTCTCGCTCCCGAGCCAAGAACGCAATACAAACCAAGGCAGGAGTAGGGTTTTACGCCCCTGTGCGGCCCGAACCTGGGTAAACTGCTCGCGTGTTCGCCTCGATCTGCTCTTTGTGCATCCTCCGCCCCCTTGCCGTACCGAAAAGGGGCTCCAGTCCCATAGGTGTTTGTGGGTGATCAGTTTCCCCGACATCTTTGGCGCGCCAGGTAGGGGGTGCGTCGAGGTTGCGTGAACCTGATCCGGCGTTCACGCGGGCGAAATCTCCACCAACTTCGTCAACTTCATCAACTTCATCGACTCCATCAGCATGCCGCCGAAGAAGAAGGCTTCGGAGGCAGCAGGCCCTTCCGCGTCGATCCCACCACCGCCGGAGCCAACGGCCGGTGGGGTAGACGCCGGCGGAAGGACGGACGTCGGCGAGAAAACTCACGGCGCCGCCAAGTCCAAGGACAAGACAGACGACCGAGCGCACTCCAAAGCCTCGGCGTCCGTACATGCACCGCGCCCGTCCCAGGAGGCGCGGGACCGGCAGCGACGTGGTGCTCAAGGTACCATACGCTTGCCAGGACAAGGACAAGCCGGCGGGTCCCAGGATGCTCAAGGTCAACATGCGCACCAGCATGCCGGCACGAGCAAGGCACGGTACGGGACAATGCTCCGTCTAACGTAGTTAGAAGTCCGAGCGTGTCCCGCTCCTCGCACCGTTCGCCGCCGTTACCCTCCACTCCAGCAGAAGCTCTAGCTCGAGCTCAGCTACTCCTCGACTTCCCTCCAGCGGCAGACAAGGCCGATGACTGGAGGGCCACCATCCAGAGCCTCATCGCCTTCGCCAACGGCGACACTCCACATCAGCCGACGATGTCGCGGCCGCGGCAAGTTAGCCAGGCGCGGGCTGATGGCGACAAGACCGCCGGGGGTGCAACCACCGTGCACTCCCTGCCCCGAAGGCCAAAATCGCCGACCCGCCGGATCAATCTTGACGACGACTCCACTGCATCGTCGGATCCGTGAGCCCGCCGCGATCAGCGCCAAGTCCTTGACGACAGACAACAAGAGGATGCTCGAACCCGCATCGAGCGTTGAAGAGAAGCGCGGCGACAATCCGACCAGCGCACTGGGCCCGCTGTCGACATGCAAGCGCCAGGGAGACCAGGCGACCTGCCATACGCGGCAGGTTGTCCTGCGTTCACTCGCGAGCTGCGGCAAGTCCAGTGGCCCAGCATGAAGAACTTCAAGCCCGACGTACCCGAGAAGTACGACGGCAAGACTCATCCGTCAGAGTTCCTCAGTATCTACACCATCGCGGTGCAGGCCGTCGGGGGACGAGACGAGAAGATACTCGCCAATAACTTCCCGCTCGTCCTCAAGCCAAACGTCAGATCTTGGCTCATGCACTTGCCGGAGAACTCCATCTCTTCTTGGGCCGACCTGTGCCATCAGTTTGTCGGCGCCTTCATAGGTGGCCACAAGCCCCATAGCCAGGAGAGTGACCTTCACATACTTGCCCAGAAGGAAGGAGAGTCCCTGCGAAAGTACATCCAGAGGTTCAGCCGTGTCCAGCACAACATCCCGGACATCCACCCTGCCGCGGTTATTAGCGCGTTCCACCAGAACGTGCGTAACCGCAGGATGAGGGAGGAGATGGCGATGTGTAAGATCCGAGACGTCAGTGAGCTTTATGCCCTGGACGACAAGTGCGCACGCGCTGAGGAGGGGAGGAAACTCCCCGGAGAGGATACTGGAGCAGGAGGATCGGATAGTGAGGACGCCGCCCCGGCAAAGAAGAACCGGCGGCGGAACAACAGGAAAAAGAAGAACAAAGAAGTGCTGGTCGTTGAGCAGTCCGGCAAGGAGGCTGGCGCTAAGAAAGCCCAGGCTGACAGCTCCGGTAAGGATACTGTGGCAGCCGCCGACAAGCAGGACGGCTCCGACAAGCAGTACTGCAAGATCCACCGCACCAAGGGCCACGATCTCCAGAACTGCAAAATGTCGAATACCTCGTCGAGCAGTAGAAAGATGAGTACGAGCGACGCGACAAGGAGAAGGCCCAGGGAGGTGGTGGAGAGTCCGGCAAGAAGCGGCCATTCAACGGCCGGGGAGGACGCCGCGGCAAGGCCAAGCAGCGGCAAGGAGACAGACCTCCCCGCGGCCGCGACAAGGACGAAGACGAAGACGACGATGAAGACATGGATGACGGAGAGAACAGCGAGAAGGAGTTCCAGAAGGCAATGGAGGTTTTGTGCGTAGACGGTGGTGCTTCTCTGCATACTTCCCACCGACAACTCAAACAATGGGTGCGGGAAGTCAATGCGGCAGAACCACCCGTCGAGTCGCGCAAACTTCTGAAGTGGTCCAGCACGCCCATCGTCTTTGACATTGAGGATCACCCTGACCGCACAACTGCGGTCGGGTGCTTGCCGATGTTGGTTTCGCCAACCATCCGCAACCTCAAAGTCACCAAGATGCTGGTTGACGGCGGGGCCAGCCTGAACTTGATCTCCTCCGCTGTGGTCCAGAAACTCCAAATCCCCGACAGCGAGCTCGAAGAAACCGACACATTCCAAGGGATCAACCCGGGAAGGAGCAAGCCGAAGGGGAAGATCACACTGCTAGTGACATTTGGCGGAGAGCTGAACTTCAGGACTGAGAGGATCACCTTTGACGTGGCCGGTATTCCATTACCCTACAATGGAATACTTGGCCGTCTAGCGCTCGCCAAATTCATGGCAGCCTCTCATTATGCTTATAACATGCTCAAGATGCCAGGCCCGATAAGCGTCATCTCTGTCCCCGGCGACAAGAAGGACGCCCTTATCTGTGCCGACAACATTTACCGGGATGCAGCAGCCGCAACAGATAGCAAAACACTTGCCGCTGAAGCTCCGGGGGGGAAGAACAAGACCAAGTTCGGCAAGAGCTCTGGGGCCCACTCCAGCAAATGCACCTCTTCGGAGTGCTGCGCTGCCGTCGAGGACGCGCCATCGAGCTCCACCGGCAAGTGCAAGAAGGCAATGGCTGCTCCACCAGAGACAAAGAAGGTGTCCGCCAAGGAGGACGGCACTGGTGGTACTTTCACCATCAGTGCCACACTTGATCCTAAATAGGAAAGCGCGCTCGTTGCTTTCCTGCGGGCGAATGTCGACGTGTTTGCATGGCAACCGTCTGACATCCCCGGTGTTCCCAGGAAAGTGATTGAGCACGAGCTTGCCGTTTGTCCTCATGCGCGACCCGTCAAGCAGAAGGTTAGAAAACAAGCAGTGGAGCGCCAAGAGTTTATCGCTGAAGAAATCAAGAAGCTGGAAGCGGCAGGCCTTGTTAGAGGTGTACTCCATCCCACGTGGTTGGCGAACCCTGTTGTCGTGCGCAAAGCGAACGGGAAGTGGAGGCTTTGTATTGACTTCACCGATGTGAATAAAGCTTGTCCCAAAGATCCATTTCCCTTGCCGCGCATTGACCAGATTGTTGACTCCACAGCCGGATGTGAGTTGCTTTCATTTCTTGATGCATATTCAGGATACCACCAGATATTTATGGCTGAAGAAGATGAGGAGAAGACCGCATTCATTACTCCATGTGGCACTTATTGCTTCATACGCATGCCCTTTGGATTCAAGAATGCCGGTTCGACGTTTGCAAGGGTAGTCCATACAGCTTTTGAGCCACATATACACATAAATGTAGAAGCTTACATGGATGATATAGTGGTCAAGAGCAAGGACAAGGCTACCCTGATACAAGACCTAGATGAAACCTGCGTAAGATCCAACTCAAGCTCAACCCCGAGAAGTGCGTGTTCGGAGTCCCCTCCGCCAAGCTTCTCGGGTTCTTCGTGTCTCAAAGGGGGATTGAAGGCAACCCCGACAAGATCAAATCCATCGAGCAGATCGAAGCTCTGAAGCGCGTCAAGGATGTACGAAGGCTTGCCGGCTGTGTGGCTGCCCTCAGCAGGTTTATCTCTAAGTCTGCGGAACGCGCCTTGCCGTTTTTCAAAATTTTGAAAAAGGCGGGTCCAATGAAATGGACTCCGGAAGCAGAGGCAGCGCTGCAGGACTTGAAGAGGTACCTGTCCTCCACTCCAACACTTGTCGCACCTAGGCCACAAGAGAAGTTGCTGTTGTACTTAGCAGCAACCAATCAAGTGGTTAGCGCTGCGTTAGTAGCGGAAAGAGAGGCAGATGATGAGCCAACAGCCCCGGCAAGCACATCCAGCGACAAGCAGGGGGCTTCCCCGACAATCTCTGGTCCCGACAAGGATGGAACTGCGCAGATGCAAGAGGACGTACGAAAGAAGATGGTGCAGCGCCCAGTCTACTTCGTCAGCTCCCTTCTCCAGGGAGCTAGGTCAAGGTACTCTGGGGTGCAGAAGCTGCTTTTCGGCCTTCTCATGGCCTCGAGAAAGCTGCGCCACTACTTCCAAGCACACGAGATAACAGTGGTCACTCGCTATCTGCTGAAGAGGATACTGCAAAATCCAGAAGCGACAGGCAGGATTGTCGAGTGGGCACTGGAGCTGTCAAGCTTTGGCCTCAAGTTTGAAAGCACTTCAACTATTCAGAGCAGAGCATTGGCAGAGTTCATAGCAGAATGGACGCCAACGCCAGATGAAGAGATTCCAGAGACAAGCATCCCCGCCAAAGAAGCAAGCAAGGAATGGATAATGTACTTTGACGGTTCCTTCTCGCTGCAAGGCGCCGGTGCCGGCGTGCTACTTGTCGCGCCCACCGGAGAGCACCTCAAGTACGTGGTCCAGATGCACTTTCCCAAGGAGCAGGCAACGAACAATACTGCAGAGTATGAAGGTTTGCTTGCCGGCCTCAGAATCGCGGCGGAACTTGGGATCAAGAAGCTGATTGTGTGGGGTGACTCGCAGTTGGTCGTCCGCCAAGTGAACAAGAGCTACCAGAGTCCGTTGATGGAAGCTTACGTCGACGAAGTGAGAAAGCTTGAAGAGCACTTTGAAGGCTTACAGATGGAGCACGTTCCAAGAGCTCAAAACAACATCGCAGATGGCCTGTCAAAGTGTGCTGCACTAAAGCTTCCCGTGGAACCGGGGATCTTTGTGTTGAAGCTAACTCAACCATCCGTAACACCATCGGCTGGACAAAGTAAGAAGAGAAAGTTGGTTTCTGGTGACTACTTGCCGGCAGAGCTTCCTGAAGCCGCCGCCAACAAGGTCCCCAAGATCAATGACAAGATTGCTCAGGAGCAGTCTGCTCCTGCAAGCCCAAGGGTTTGTACAGTTGAAGCAGGCGTTCCCGACAAACTTTGCCCCGGCAAGCTTGCCGGGGAACGTCAAGCTCCGGCCGAGCCACAGGTTCTTGCCGTAGAGGCTGACGTTCCCGCAGCAGCACAGATGCCTTTAGTCCTTGTTGTTGAGCCACAGGCTCCAGCATGGGCCCAGCAGATTCTCCGTTTCCTTCAAACAGGAGAACTTCCCGAAGAGCCAGAAGAAGCAGAAAGAATAACCCGGCAGTCAAGTATGTATCAGTTTGTCGACAACGAACTGTACAGAAGAAGACTCAATGGCGTGAAATTGAAGTGTATTCCCCGGGAAGATGGACAAAAGCTGTTGGCAGAGATACACGGAGGCATATGTGGCCACCACATTGGCGCCAGAGCACTTGCCGGCAAAGCGTTCCGGCAAGGTTTCTTTTGGCCAGAAGCCCTCCAGGATGCAACTGCGCAAGTAACCGAGTGTGAAGCATGCCAGTTCCATTCCAAGCAGATACATCAACCAGCTCAAGCTCTCCAGACGATCCCTTTGTCTTGGCCATTTTCGGTCTGGGGGCTCGACATCCTCGGCCCCTTTCCCCGCGCAGCCGGGGGCTTTGAGTACTTGTACGTCGCCGTCGACAAGTTCACAAAGTGGCCGGAAGTGGAACCAGTGAGAAAGATGACCGCACAATCAGCAGTCAAGTTCTTCAGGTCGATTGTTTGCCGTTTCGGAATCCCTAACAGGATCATCACCGACAACGGCACACAATTCACAAGTCGCACCTTCATGTAGTACATCCAAGACCTTGGCGCCAAGGTCTGCTTCGCTTCTGTTGCTGACCCGAGGAGCAACAGTCAAGCGGAGAGGGCAAACGCTGAAGTGTTGCGCGGACTCAAGACGAGAACTTTCGACAGGCTGCACAAGTGCGGAAGAAACTGGATCGAGGAGTTACCAGCGGCTCTTTG
This sequence comes from Secale cereale, assembly GCA_902687465.1. Classification (NCBI taxonomy): domain Eukaryota; kingdom Viridiplantae; phylum Streptophyta; class Magnoliopsida; order Poales; family Poaceae; genus Secale; species Secale cereale. Next base: position 600,892,548 of record LR738714.1, read on the forward strand.
GTCGATCAGAACGACGCCAAATCGAGCCACTGGACAGACACCCTTTGCTCTGGTCTATGGAGCAGAAGCAGTTCTCCCCACGGAACTCGTATACGGGTCGCCTCGAGTGCTCGCTTACGATGAGCTCGAGCAAGAGCAGCTGCGGCAAGATGACGCACTGCTCCTTGAGGAGGACCGTCTTCAGGCTGCTGTACGAGCTGCTCGGTACCAGCAAGCTTTGCGCCGCTACCATAGCCGCAAAGTTAAAGCCAGGAGTCTCGAGGAAGGCGACCTTGTTCTTCGGCGCGTTCAATCCGCCAAGAATTCCAACAAGTTGACGCCGAAGTGGGAAGGCCCTTATCGGGTGAAACAAGTCACTAGGCCCGGCGCAGTCCGCCTAGAGACCGAAGATGGCTTACCGGTGAGCAACTCCTGGAACATTGAGCATCTTCACAAATTTTAGTCGTAAGGCGCGGTTGCCGTGATCCGCTCCGGCAACCACCTTTTGTACAAGTATTGCCGCTGATGCATGTAATCCTTTGTACAAAGCCGGGCGCAGACCCCGTGCATCAGTAAAGCTCATGTGCCTCGCACAACTTGTCAATTCATGCCCTTTTTACTTTCTTGCATTTACTATCTGACACTTTGTGTAGCACCTATCCCCCGTAAGCAATAACGAGCCGCAAGGCTCCATACATTCTTTTCTCTCAAGCAGAAGAAGTTTTCCTCGCGCACAAGTTTGCCGGGGGGGGAGGAGATAGTGGTATGGACCGAGTGCCATTCAAGAGAGCCTTGCCTTGCCGAGAAGCAAACGACACAAAAGCTAAGTTACCAAAGTTTGAGCAATCAGATTTTTAAATTTTTTGAAGTTATCTCCCTTGAACGACCGTGCTTTGTATGGAAAACCTGTGCGCGGAGGAACCAACTCGTGGCTAGCCGCGCCCTTACTTTGTTTTGAGCACGCTCAACGACTTAAATGTGCTGCGACTAATGTCGCGCCCTTGCTTCGTTTTCGAGTTCGCTCAACAACCTAAGTGTGCTGCGACTAGTTGCGACAAGGTTTCTTGTTGGCAGCGGCATTGCCAGCAGGTTGCTGAAGTTCCGCACTCAGCGCTCGCGGCAAGGGTCCCTTCGCTGGCAAGTTCCCTGACAGCGTAGGGTAAAGGCATACAAAGCAAGGAAGTCAAGTAAAGGAAATAACATTGAATTAACTACCCAAGATAAAGTTATACTACAAAGCAACTTGTCGCAGTACTAATAAACTATTGTTCATAACGTGGTTGGCAGCGACAAGGAAAGAAGAAAGAAAACAAGACTAATCCGCACGGTCGCCCTCGACCCTCTTGATGCCGCCCACCTTGTTCACGATAGGCGTGACAAGGGCCTTGAGCGCCTCCTGGTCAACGTCCGGTGGCAAGGTCCTGAGGACGTTGGTGAGGTTGAGGCCTGGGTTGCGGTGCGCTATCTTCATCAACACCTTTTCGAGGGCCCCCGCGCAGAGCTTGCGCGACTCATCCGCCAGCTGCTTTGGGATCCTTTCCCGGAGCTGCTGGAGGGCCGGCGCCACCCCCCTGAAGAATAAACTCAACTTAGCGCTGTGAGGGAGATTCTCGTCGGTGGAGTACCCGAGGTGCTCCGCCCCCAGCTCCGCCAGCTCCTTGTCGACGTCGGCAGCGGCGACGACAAGCCCCTCTGTCCAGTGCTCCACCGTCAGCCTGAAGTTGTTTTGGGAGATGGCGGCGCTGTCCAACAGCGCCTTCTCGGACCTGAGCCCCTCCTTCAGGTTCGCCTCTCGCTCTCTGGCGCCGTCAAGCATTGTGGTGAGGGTGGACAGCTTCAACTCTAGATCGGCGATGGAGTCCTTGGCGACGGCGAGCTCTTTGCCCTTGTCGGAGAGGCGGACTTGCAGCTCGGAGTGGCTGTGGGCGTCTTTCTCCCTCTCGAGCTTCAGTGCGGCAACCTCCTCGCCGCTCGTCTTGAGGTCGGCCTCCAGTTGCGCCACCCTCGCCTCCAAGTCCCTCTTGGCGGTCTCAGCAGCCACAGCGGCGTCCTTCACTTCCTGCAGAGCTCCGCCAAGAGACTGTTCGCGCGCGGCAAGCTCGTCCTCGTGGCTGTCGAGGTCAACCTTCCACTGCGTCAGTTCGCCTTCTTGCCGGGACAACTCCTCGGCGGCGAGCTGTTGCTGCTCCTCTGCTTCAGCCTTCTCAAGAATGAAGGCCTGATGCGCCTCGGCAAGCTGCTCCCGCTCCTCCGCCAAGGATCGGAGAGCTGCTTGGTTGTTGGCTCGGAGCTCTTCGGCACGCTTCTCCAAGTCGGCGCCCGCCTTGGCGGCCAGAGCCTCTCGGGACTCCAGCTTGGCCTGCCGTGCGCGGTACAGAGCCAGGAGCTTGCGCAGCAGCCGCTCCTCCTCGGGCTCACTGCTGCTGCCTGGCGCGTCGACGAGCTTCAATCCGGCGGAGGCGAGGACCTCCCCGTCGAAGACCTCTCCCTCCGTAGGCGCCCTCGACGTGGACGCCCACGGGAGCTGGATGAAGACTCCGTTGCCGACCTCCAAATAGGCGCCTGGCTCGGCCACGGCAGCAGAGGGATCGGCAGCCGGCGCAGCGTCTGACGCTCCTGCGGCCTCAGGGCCGTCAGTGCGACTGCCGGATCCCTCCTCAGCCACCGCGCCGGCAGCCTTGGCGGCCTCGTCGGTGGCGGGCTCGTCAACACCAGCCGCCTCTTCGGTAGCAGCGGCACCGCCAGTGTCGCCGCGCGCGTCCTCCTCGACGGCGACCTCCTTCTCCATCGGCTCTGCGGCGGACGGGTCTGACAGAAGAAAAGAAGAAGAAAGAAAAATAATCAAGCAAATATCCAAAAAATAAAATCACAAGGAGAAAAGTCCAAGGATTTTACCTGCGCGGGCCCCTTCTTCGGTGGGGTTCCTATCCGGGGAGTTCTCCCTCGGGGGCGTGGTGGTAGCTCCCGCCGGCGGAGGGCCGCTGGCGTAGTCCCTCGGCGGTGTACTCGCCCTTGGCGGAGTACTCGCCCTTGGCGGGGTGCTTGCCCTTGGCGGGGTACTCGCCCTTGGCGGAGTGTCCTTCCTTGCCGGGGAGCTTCCCCTTGGCGGTGCGGTCGAGACATGCGGCGCGTCAGGGGCGGTCTCCTGACGCTCCTGATGCTGCCGCTCTGCTTCTGCACAAGTCAACAAACAAAACATCAACAAGGATAGAACACCCACGCATGCCCGACAAGCAGAAAGTAGACAAGTGACTTATGCTGGGGGCTGCGCTGGGGGCTGCTCTGGAGAGCAGCTGCCGGGTCCGGCAAGCTTGTCGCAGGCGCACCCCCTACCGACGCTGCGGGCTCGTCCTCAATAATGATCACTGGGACTTTGGCCCTCTTCGCCGCCCTTTGAGCCAGGTTCCTGGAAGGAAGACAAGATCAGAATCAGGCAAAAGGGATACAAGACAAGAATCAACAGAAAGCCAAAGAGAAACAAGAATCACGAAGACTTACTCTTCTTCCTCCTCATCGTCGGAGCTGAGCGCCGAGAAATCAAAGTCCGGCTCGCGCGTCCCGGCACGAGGAGCTGGGGGAGTGGGCTCCCTTGGCCGCTTGGCGGGAGCAGGGGAGGCGGTCTGAGAAGACCCCGCTCCAGTTGTCGCCGAGGCACGAGGGGCCGAAGGAGCAGTAGAGCCAGTCCGGGAAGATCCCCCTTCGGTTGCCGTTGAAGCACGAGGCACTCCCTTGGCGACCTTGCTCGTCGCGGTGGCGCGTGTCGGGCGGCGCGAAGGCTGCTGGCCCGCCTGCGGCCCCGCCACGTCGGCGGCCTTGCGGAGGCGCCTCCTTGTCTGAGCTGGAGGACTTGCTGGAGGTGGCGAGCTGCCCGACGAGGAAGATGAGGAGCCGAGGTTCAGCGAGCCGCCTGAGTCCTCGGCAGGGTCGCTTGACCAGACGCCCTGCTCGGCGGGCCCGCTCGACTCGGCGCCTTGCTCGATGGGCTCTCTTGTCTCGGCGAGTCGCCCGGCAAGCTTTCCCGCTTTGCGAAGCTCTTCCTCCTCGGCGAGACTTACCGCCTTCGCTGCCTCCGCCTCCTGCACAGTATAACCAAACTCACCCGCGGCCGCGGCTGCAGCTGCCTCTTCCAACCTGGTGGCAATATACGCCATCTCCTGGTCGGTGGTGTCACGGGTGAGTCCCCTCTTCTCGTCGGCGTCGATTGGCAACTCCACCAGGTTGTCGGAGAACGTCTGCACGGCTTCGTCGGAAGGTTCCCGCCAAGTGGGGTCGATCCCATGGGAATCACACAACGGCATCGCCGCTCAAACGGCGCTGAGCGCAGAGCTATTGCACAATGGAACTACGCCCGGCGGCAACGCAAAGCACTCAGGGTGGGCGGAGTCGTACTTGAATAGCGCTTGGAGCATTGCGTTGAGCTCCGAGACAGTGAAGTTGTAATTAAGGCCCGGGCGCAACCTCATGATGTCTGCCGCGTTCTCGAACTCCCAAGCAGCCCTCTTCCTCTTCTGCAAGGGAGCGATGCGGCGGCGGAGGAAGTCTGCCCCGACGGCACCTACAGTGAGCCTGGCTTGCCGGAGGCGGAGGATCCGAGTGGTGGCTATCTTCAGCTTGTCGTCCTCAGGGGCCAGGTCACTCTAGTCATTGCCGCGTACTACTGCGACTTGGCGCCGGGAAGTGAACTGCTGCGGGTCATCCTCCATAATCCAACACCAGTTGGCCCTCCACTCATCCCACTTGCCGCGGAGCTCCCCCGTCAAGTAAGCCTCTTTCTTATGGAGCCTAAAGATCCAAGAGATTCCGCCGGACAGAGGAGACCCTGACTCGACTCGAGGTATGAAGTAATGGCGGAAGAGAGCTACATTGGGGTAAACTTGAAGGAAATATGCCCTAGAGGCAATAATAAAGATGTTATTTGTATTTCCTTATATCATGATAAATGTCGTTTATTCATGCTAGAATTGTATTAACCGGAAACTTAGTACATGTGTGGATACATAGACAAAACAGTATGTCCCTAGTATGCCTCTACTAGACTAGCTCATTGATCAAAGATGGTTATGTTTCCTAACCATAGACATGAGTTGTCATTTGATCAACGGGATCACATCATTAGGAGAATGATGTGATGGACAAGACCCATCCGTTAGCATAGCACTATGATTGTTTAGTTTTTTCTGCTATTGCTTTCTTCATGACTTATACATGTTCCTATGACTATGAGATTATGCAACTCCCGAATACCGTAGGAACACCTTGTGTGCTATCAAACGTCACAACGTAACTGGGTGATCATAAAGATGCTCTACAGGTGTCTCCGAAAGTATTCGTGGTGTTGGCATAGATCAAGATTAGGATTTGTCACTCCGAGTGTCGGAGAGGTATCTCTGGGCCCTCTCGGTAACACACATCACAATAAGCCTTGCAAGCAAAAGACTAATGAGTTAGTCACGAGATGATGTGTTACGGAACGAGTAAATATACTTGCCGGTAACGAGATTGAACTAGGTATAGAGATACCGACGATCGAATCTCGGACAAGTAACGCACCGTTGACAAAAGGAACAACGTATGTTGTTATGCGGTTCTGACCGATAAAAGATCTTCGTAGAGTATGTAGGAGCCAATATGAACATCCAGGTTCCGCTATTGGTTATTGACCGGAGATGAGTCTCGGTCATGTCTACATAGTTCTCGAACCCGTAGGGTCCGCACGCTTAACGTTTGATGACGATCGGTATTATGAGTTTATGAGTATTGATGTACCGAAGGTAGTTCGGAGTCCCGGATGAGATCACGGACATGACGAGGAGTCTCGGAATGTCCGAGACATAAAGATTGATATATTGGACGACTATATTCGAACACCGGAAGTATACCGGAAAAGTTTCGGATTTAACGGGATTGCCGGAGGGGGTTACCGGAACCCCCTACGAAGGGGGGTGGTCCATAGTGGGCCTTATGGAAAAGAGAGAGGCAGCCCATAGGGCTGGCCGGCGCCCCACCTAGGGTTCCTAGTTGGACTAGGAGTTGGGGGCGCCACCTCTTCTTCTTTTCCTATTCCCTCTCTTCCTTCTTTGGTGGTTCCTACTAGGAATAGGATTGCAATCCTATTCCTAGTAGGATTGCAACCCTAGCCGCACCAAACAAGGGCCGGCCGGCCTCCCCCCTTGCTCCTTTATATACGGGGGCAGGGGGCACCCAAAGACACACAAGTTGAATTGTTTTAGCCGTGTGCGGTGCCCCCCTCCACAGAAACACACCTCGGTCATACCGTTGCAGTGCTTAGGCGAAGCCCTGCGCCGGTGAATACATCATATCCGTCACCACGCCGTCGTGCTGACGAAACTCTCCCGTGAAGCTCAACTGGATCAAGAGCTCGTGGGACGTCATCAAGCTGAACGTGTGCTGAACGCGGAGGTGCCGTACGTTCGGTGCTTGATCAGTTGGATCGCGAAGAAGTTCGACAACATCAACCACATCACTTGACGCTTCCGCTCCCGGTCTACGAGGGTACGTAGACACACTCTCCCCTCTCGTTGCTATACATCTAGTAGATAGATCTTGCATGATCGTAGGAAAATTTTAAAATACTACGTTCCCCAACAGTGGTATCAGAGCCAGGTCTATGCGTAGATGATGTGCACGAGTAGAACACAATGAGTTGTGGGCGATACTAGTCACACTGCTTACCAGCATGTCATACTTTGCTTCGGCGGTATTGTGAGATGAAGCGGCCCAGACCGACATTACGCGTACGCTTACGCGAGACTGGTTTCACCGTTACGAGCACTCGTTGCTTAAAGGTGACTGGCGGGTGTCTGTCTCTCTCACTTTAGCTGAATCAAGTGTGGCTACGCCCGGTCCTTGTGAAGGTTAAAACAACACATACTTGACGAAACATCGTTGTGGTTTTGTATGCGTAGGTAAGAACGGTTCTTGCTAAGCCCGTAGCAGCCACGTAAAACTTGCAACAACAAAGTAGAGGACGTCTAACTTGTTTTTGCAGGGCATGTTGTGATGTGATATGGTCAAGACATGATGAGTTATACGGTTTTGTATGAGATGATCATGTTTTGTAAAGTTATCGGCAACTGGCAGGAGCCATATGGTTGTCGCTTTATTGTATGAAATGCAATCGCCATGTAATTGCTTTACTTTATCACTAAACGGTAGCGATAGTCATAGAAGCAATAGTTGGCGAGACGACAACGATGCTACGATGGAGATCAAGGTGTCGCGCCGGTGACGAAGGTGATCATAACGGTGCTTTGAAGATGGAGATCAAAAGCACAAGATGATGGCCATATCATGTCACATATTTTGATTGCATGTGATGTTTATCTTATTATGCTTCTTATTTTGCTTAGAACGACGGTAGCATTATAAGATGATCCCTTACTAAATTTCAAGGTATAAGTGTTCTCCCTGAGTATGCACCGTTGCGAAAGTTCGTCGTGCCGAGACACCACGTGATGATCGGGTGTGATAAGCTCTATGTTCAAATACAACGGGTGTAAGCCAGTTTTGCACACGCAGAATACTCGGGTTAAACTTGACGAGCCTAGCATATGCAGATATGGCCTCGGAACACTGGAGACCGAAAGGTCGAGCGTGAATCATATAGTAGATATGATCAACATAAGATGTTCACCATTGAAACTACTCCATCTCACGTGATGATCGGACATGGTTTAGTTGATTTGGATCACGTGATCATTTAGATGACTAGAGGGATGTCTATCTAAGTGGGAGTTCTTTAAATTAATATGATTAAATTGAACTTTAATTTATCATGAACTTAGTCCTGATAGTTTTTGCATATCTATGTTGTTGTAGATCTATGGCCTGTGCTACCGTTCCTTTGAATTTTAATGAATTCCTAGAGAAAGCTAAGTTGAAAGATGATGGTAGCAATTACACGGACTGGGTCCGTAACCTGAGGATTATCCTCATTGCTGCACAGAAGAATTATGTCCTTGAAGCACCGCTAGGTGACAAGCCCCCTCCCGCTAATGTAGACGCTTTGAATGTCTGGCAGTCGCGGTTTGATGACTACACGATAGTTCAGTTTGCCATGCTTTACGGCTTAGAACCGGGACTTCAACGACGTTTTGAACGTCATGGACCATATGAGATGTTCCAGGAGTTGAAGTTAATATTTCAAGCAAATGCCCGAATTAAGAAATATGATATTTCCAATAAGTTCTACAGATGCAAGATGGAGGAGAATAGTTCTATCAGTGAACACTTACTCAGAATGTCTGGGTACTACAATCATATGACTCAACTTGGTTGCAAAGTTGACGAGGATAGTGTTATTGATAGAGTTCTTCAATCACTGCCACCAAGCCATAAAGGCTTTGTGATGAACTATAATATGCAAGGGATGCAAAAGACAATTCCCGAGCTCTTCGCTATGCTCAAAGCTGCGGAGGTAGAAATCAAAAAGGAGCATCAAGTGTTGATGGTTAACAAGACCACTAGTTTCAAGAAAAAGGGCAAGGGAAAGAAGGGGAACTTCAAAAAGAATAGCAAAATAGTTGCTACTTCCACGAAGAAACCCAAGTCTGGAGCCAAGCCTGAAACTGAGTGCTTCTACTGCAAGGGGACTGGACACTGGAAGCGGAACTGCCCCAAGTATTTGGCGGATAAGAAGGATGGCAAGGTGAACAAAGGTATATGTGATATACATGTTATTGATGTGTACCTTACTAATGCTCGTAGTAGTAACTGGGTATTTGATACCGGTTCGGTTGCTAATATTTGTAACTTGAAATAGGGACTACGGATTAAACGAAGATTGGCTAAGGACGAGGTGACGATGCGCATGGGAAATGGTTCCAAAGTCGATGTGATCGCCGTCGGCACGCTACCTCTACATCTACCTTCGGGATTAGTATTAGACCTAAATAATTGTTATTTGGTGCCAGCGTTAAGCATGAACATTATATCTGGATCTTGTTTGTTGCGAGACGGTTATTCATTCAAATCAGAGAATAATGGTTGTTCTATTTTTATGAATAATATCTTTTATGTTCATGCACCCTTGAAGAGTGGTCTATTCTTATTAGATCTCGATTGTAGTGATACACATATTCATAATATTGAAACCAAAAGATGAAAGGTTAATAATGATAGTGCAACTTATTTGTGGCACTGCCGTTTAGGTCATATTGGTGTAAAACGCATGAAGAAACTCCATAATGATGGACTTTTGGAATCACTTGATTATAAATCACTTGGTGCTTGCGAACCATGCCTCATGGGCAAGATGACTAAAACTCCGTTCTCCGGAACTATGGAGCGAGCAACAGATTTGTTGGAAATCATACATACTGATGTATGTGGACCAATGAGTGTTGAAGCTCGCGGCGGGTATCGTTATTTTCTGACCTTCACTGATGATTTAAGCAGATATGGGTATATCTACTTAATGAAGCACAAGTCTGAAACATTTGAAAAGTTCAAAGAATTCCAGAGTGAAGTAGAGAATCATCGTAACAAGAAAATAAAGTTTCTACGATCTGATCGTGGAGGAGAATATTTGAGTTATGAGTTTGGTCTTCATTTGAAACAATGTGGAATAGTTTCACAACTCACGCCACCCGGAACACCACAGCGTAATGGTGTGTCTGAACGTCGTAACCGTACTTTATTGGATATGGTACGATCTATGATGTCTCTTACCGATTTACCACTATCGTTTTGGGGTTATGCTTTAGAGACAGCTGCATTCACGTTAAATAGGACACCATCTAAATCCGTTGATACGACACCTTATGAACTATGGTTTGGCAAGAAACCAAAGTTGTCGTTTCTTAAAGTTTGGGGCTGCGATGCTTATGTGAAAAAACTTCAACCTGATAAGCTCGAACCCAAGTCGGAGAAATGTGTCTTCATAGGATACCCAAAAGAGACTGTTGGGTACACCTTCTATCACAGATCCGAAGGCAAGATATTTATTGCTAAAAATGGATCCTTTCTAGAGAAGGAGTTTCTCTCGAAAGAAGTGAGTGGGAGGAAAGTAGAACTTGATGAGGTAATTGTACCTTCTCCCGGATTGGAAAGTAGTACATCACAGAAAATTGTTCCAGTGATTCCTACGCCAATCAGTGAGGAAGTTAATGATGATGATCATGAAACTTTGGATCAAATTTCTGCTGAACGTCGTAGATCAACCAGAGTACGTTCCGCACCAGAGTGGTACGGCAACCCAGTTCTGGAAATCATGTTACTAGACCATGATGAACCTACGAACTATGAGGAAGCGATGATGAGCCCAGATTCCGCAAAATGGCTTGAAGCCATGAAATCTGAGATGGGATCCATGTATGAGAACAAAGTATGGACTTTGGTTGACTTGCCCGATGATCGGCAGGCCATCAAAAATAAATGGATCTTCAAGAGGAAGACCGACGCAGACGGTAATGTTACTGTTTACAAAGCTCGACTTGTTGCGAAAGGTTTTCGACAAGTTCAAGGAGTTGACTACGATGAGACTTTCTCACCTGTAGCGATGCTTAAGTCTGTCCGAATCATGTTAGCAATTGCCGCATTTTATGATTATGAAATCTGGCAAATGGATGTCAAAACTGCATTCCTGAATGGATATCTCAAAGAAGAGTTGTATATGATGCAACCAGAAGGTTTTGTCGATCCAAAAGGTACTAACAAAGTATGCAAACTCCAGCGATCCATCTATGGACTGGTGCAAGCATCTCGGAGTTGGAATATACGCTTTGATGAGGTGATCAAAGCATATGGTTTTATACAGACTTTTGGAGAAGCCTGTATTTACAAGAAAGTGAGTGGGAGCTCTGTAGCATTTCTAATATTATATGTAGATGACATATTGTTGATTGGAAATGATATATAATTTCTGGATAGCATAAAAGGATACTTGAATAAAAGTTTTTCAATGAAAGACCTCGGTGAAGCTGCTTATATATTAGGCATCAAGATCTATAGAGATAGATCAAGACGCTTAATTGGACTTTCACAAAGCACATACCTTGATAAGATTTTGAAGAAGTTCAAAATGGATCAGTCAAAGAAAGGGTTCTTGCCTGTATTACAAGGTATGAAGTTGAGTAAGACTCAATGCCCGACCACTGCAGAAGATAGAGAGAAAATGAAAGTCATTCCCTATGCCTCAGCCATAGGATCTATCATGTATGCAATGCTGTGTACCAGACCTGATGTGTTCCTTGCTATAAGTCTAGCAGGGAGGTACCAAAGTAATCCAGGAGTGGATCACTGGACAGAGGTCAAGAACATCCTAAAGTATCTGAAAAGGACAAAGGATATGTTTCTCGTGTATGGAGGTAACAAAGAGCTCGTCATAAACGGTTACGTCGATTCTAGCTTTGACACTGATCCAGATGACTCAAAGTCACAAACCGGATATGTATTTTTATTGAACGGTGGAGCTGTCAGTTGGTGCAGTTCCAAGCAGAGCGTCGTGGCGGGATCTACATGTGAAGCGGAATACATAGCTGCTTCAGAAGCAGCAAATGAAGCAGTCTAGATGAAGGAGTTCATATCCGATCTAGGTGTAATACCTAGTGCATCGGGTCCAATGAAAATCTTTTGTGACAACACTGGAGCCATAGCCTTGGCGAAGGAATCCAGGTTTCACAAGAGAACAAAGCACATCAAAAGACGCTTCAATTCCATCCGCGATCTAGTCAAGGAGGGAGACATAGTGATTTGCAAAATACATACGCATCTGAATGTTGCAGACCCGTTGACTAAGCCTCTTCCACGGGCAAAACATGATCAACACCAGGACTCCATGGGTGTGAGGATCATCACTTTGTAATCTAGATTATTGACTCTAGTTCAAGTGGGAGACTGAAGGAAATATGCCCTAGAAGCAATAATAAAGATGTTATTTGTATTTCCTTATATCATGATAAATGTCTTTTATTCATGCTAGAATTGTATTAACCGAAAACTTAGTACATGTGTGGATACATAGACAAAACAGTATGTCCCTAGTATGCCTCTACTAGACTAGCTCATTGATCAAAGATGGTTATGTTTCCTAACCATAGACATGAGTTGTCATTTGATCAACGGGATCACATCATTAGGAGAATGATGTGATGGACAAGACCCATCCGTTAGCATAGCACTATGATCGTTTAGTTTTTTCTCCTATTGCTTTCTTCATGACTTATACATGTTCCTATGACTATGAAATTATGCAACTCCTGAATACCGTAGGAACACCTTGTGTGCTATCAAACGTCACAACGTAACTGGGTGATCATAAAGATGCTCTACAGGTGTCTCCGAAAGTATTCGTGGTGTTGGCATAGATCAAGATTAGGATTTGTCACTCCGAGTGTCGGAGAGGTATCTGTGGGCCCTCTCGGTAACACACATCACAATAAGCCTTGCAAGAAAAAGACTAATGACTTAGTCACGAGATGATGTGTTACGGAACGAGTAAAGAGACTTGCCGGTAACGAGATTGAACTAGGTATAGAGATACCGACGATCGAATCTCGAACAAGTAACACACCGTTGACAAAAGGAACAACATATGTTGTTATGCGGTTCTGACCGATAAAAGATCTTCGTAGAATATGTAGGAGCCAATATGAACATCCAGGTTCCGCTATTGGTTATTGACCGGAGATGAGTCTCGGTCATGTCTACATAGTTCTCGAACCCGTAGGGTCCGCACGCTTAACGTTTGATGACGATCGGTATTATGAGTTTATGAGTATTGATGTACCGAAGGTAGTTCGGAGTCCCGGATGAGATCACGGACATGACGAGGAGTCTCGGAATGTCCGAGACATAAAGATTGATATATTGGATGACTATATTCGGACATCGGAAGTATACCGGAAAAGTTTCGGATTTAACGGGATTGCCGGAGGGGGTTACCGGAACCCCCTACGAAGGGGGATGGTCCATAGTGGGCCTTATGGAAAAGAGAGAGGCAGCCCATAGGGCTGGCCGGCGCCCCACCTAGGGTTCCTAGTTGGACTAGGAGTTGGGGGGCGCCACCTCTTCTTCTTTTCCTATTCCCTCTCTTCCTTCTTTGGTGGTTCCTACTAGGAATAGGATTGCAATCCTATTCCTAGTAGGATTGCAACCCTAGCCGCACCAAACAAGGGCCGGCCGGCCTCCCCCCTTGCTCCTTTATATACGGGGGCAGGGGGGCACCCAAAGACACACAAGTTGAATTGTTTTAGCCGTGTGCGGTGCCCCCCTCCACAGAAACACACCTCGGTCATACCGTTGTAGTGCTTAGGCGAAGCCCTGCGCCGGTGAATACATCATATCCGTCACCACGCCGTCGTGCTGACGAAACTCTCCCGTGAAGCTCAACTGGATCAAGAGCTCGTGGGACGTCATCAAGCTGAACGTGTGCTGAACGCGGAGGTGCCGTACGTTCGGTGCTTGATCGGTTGGATCGCGAAGAAGTTCGACAACATCAACCGCGTCACTTGACGCTTCCGCTCCCGGTCTACGAGGGTACGTAGACACACTCTCCCCTCTCGTTGCTATACATCTAGTAGATAGATCTTGCGTGATCGTAGGAAAATTTTAAAATACTACGTTCCCCAACAAAACTCCGACGAAATTTTCGCACAGATGTGCGAAAATGGCCATGGTCAAGACGACGTTTGGGGTGAAGTCAAGGAGATGAAACCCGTAGGTTTTCATGATATCACAGAAGAACTCCGAGAAGGGCGGGCAGAGCCCGCAGTAGAAGAACAGAGCAAAAAAGGCATAGCCACCCGGGAACATCTCGCAGGCCACGACGGGGAGTACCTTGGTGCGCGGATGCGCCTTTGTCTCCCTCGACCAGAAGAGGTAGAAGGTATCTTTCAGCTCCTCCGCATCAAGCCTCGGCGGCAAGACCGCCATCTTCTTCCGCATTGCTACTAGCCGCAGCGCCTTGGCGGACTTCGCGGCCTTCGCCTTCTCGCCCTTCGGGGCCATGGCGGGGACGATGGGGGAAGTCGACGGCGCTGGTGATGCTGGCGGCGGCGGAGGGAGGACGGAGCGCTGCTCTCTTTCGACCTTTGGGGAGGAGGGGAGCAGCGGGGGTTTCTGGAGGATGAAGAAGCAACGGGCGAATGGAAGGAACTGCCCCTGTTTCCCCTGCTTTTAAGGGAGGAGGGGGGACGTTCCGCATTTCCCCATTAAAGAAACAGGCCACGATATCTCCCACGACGCCGCGATTGACGCGTGCCGTTAGGGAGGGGCGCGGTGGATACGGAGTGGGATACGGCGTGCCGCGGGCCGCGCGTGCCCGTGCACTGTTTTGGGCCTGGCCCAACAGCGCTCGGCACCGTGTATGGCCCAGGCCCGGGGGCTCCTGTCGGTGTACTAATGTAGGGGTACCTTAGTATCCCGAACTTGTGCACGGGCAGTCGGAGCGTCCCGTGGCAGGGCTTGCCGTGCGACCGCCAAGGCCCACTGTGGTTCCTTTGGAGCCATTCAAGAACAAAGTATTCAAGTTAAAGAAACAAGGCCCCGGCAAGAGGAGCTTGCCGGGAAGGCCACTCAAGGCTCAAAACCACTTCTTTGGCACAAGACCCTGGCAAGAAGAACTTGCCGGGAAGGCCAAACATGGCATTTCAAGAGACTTGCCGCGACGCGCCGCGCGTCCCGGCAAGGCCCGGAGAGCGACAAGCTTCCGGGCGCGACAAGGTAGCGGCCGCAGCAAGGCGCTTGCCGCGGCAAACTTCCACTAAGTACCCGCGCTCCAGCTCATCCGCCCACGCGTCGCCCTAGGGCCCTTCCAGGCACGCGTGGCGGAAGGCTGTGCAGCCTGGGGGACTCGGTGGCAAGATGCGATGACAAGGCCACCGTCGTGGCGGACGGTGGCGCCCTGACGGACGCTTTTTGCACTGTTTGGGGCGACGGCGACGGGCATTCAATGCCCTTGTCCCCTGTCGTCAGAGTTAGGTATAGAGCACTATGCAAACACTGTTCCAACTACCACCCATTTTACATTTTTACCCTTGACTGCATTGCCACTTGTCGGTGACCCCTTTGACCTATAAAAGGAGGCCCATGCGCAACGTAGAGGGGGTTCCGATCATCGATCACTCTCACGCTCGGTCCTGCTAGCGATTAGAACTGTAGCTCTTCTCGCTCCCGAGCCAACAACACAATACAAACCAAGGCAGGAGTAGGGTTTTACGCCCCTGTGCGGCCCGAACCTGGGTAAACTGCTCGCGTGTTCGCCTCGATCTGCTCTTTGTGCATCCTCCGCCCCCTTGCCGTACCGAAAAGGGGCTCCGGTCCCATAGGTGTTCTTGGGTGATCAGTTTCCCCGACACCCTCCCGTCGCAGCGGGGTCCTAGTGGAAACTAAGGGATATTAAGGCCTCCTTTTAATAGAGTATCGGACCAAAGCATTAGCACATAGTGAATACATGAACTCCTCAAACTACGGTCATCACCCGGAGTGGTCCCAATTATTGTCACTTCGGGGTTACCGGATCATAACACATAGTAGGTGACTATAGACTTGCAAGATAGGATCAAGAACACACATATATTCATGAAAACATAATAGGTTCATATCTGAAATCATGGCATTCGGGCCCTAGTGGCAAGCATTAAGCATAGCAATGTCATGGCAACATCAATCTCAGAACATAGTGGATACTAGGGATCAAACCCTCACAAAACTAACTCGATTACATGGTAAATCTCATCCAAACCATCACCGTCCAGCAAGCCTACAATGGAATTACTCATGCACGGCGGTGAGCATCATGGAATTGGTGATGGAGGAAGGTTGTTGATGACGATAGCGACAATCTCCACTCTCCGGAGCCTCGAACGGACTCCAGATCAGCCCTCCCGAGAGAGATTAGGGCTTGGTAGCGGCTCGGTTTCGTAAAACGCGATAATTCTTTCTCCCTAATTTTTTCTCCCCGAAAGTGAATATATGGAGTCCGGGGTTACGTCGGTGGAGCATCAGGGGGCCCACGAGGCAGGGGGCGCGCCCCCCACCCTCGTGGACAGGGTGTGGGCCCCCTAACGTAGATCTTTCCGCAGATATTTTTTATGTTTCCCAAAATAATTCTCCGTGGATTTTCATGTCATTCCGAGAACTTTTTATTTCTGCACAAAAACAACACTGTATCAATTCTGCTGAAAACAGTGTCAGTCCGGGTTAGTTCCATTCCAATGATGTAAGTTAGAGTCCAAAACAAGGGCAAAAGTGTTTGGAAAAGTAGATACGTTGGAGACGTATCAGGGACTTGAAAGATCCTCAACAACATATTGACACTCAGTTAACAGAAGATGAAGTTACTGAATCTGTTAAGAAGATACTGGATGAACCGGTGGCTGTCTGTAGCAAAACAGGGCTGAATCCCTTCTGTGCTTCCAATAAACCGCCAGCTGTAAGGCTCCTATAACTTATTGCCTTAATTCGATCCTTTTAAATATGCTCTCTAATTTCATCAATCTTTGACAGGGTGATGATCCATTCTGGAAGAAGAAGTCACATGATAAACCAGCAAAGACACCTCGCCTCAAGACTAAGGTTATCAAGAAACCTGCCAAAAAGAAAACCGCTGAGTCCTCCGAATTAAACGTTGATGATGATCATGATAAACCGGAATCAGAAGTAGAACTTGACTCTCTTGGTTCCCTTTTCATACACCTCATTGACAACGATTATTATCAGGATGACGCTGAAGGCAGCCAAGCTGATGATGTAGAGGTAATTATTCTTTCCTCCAGTTCAGATCCTCTACCAACACAGAAAATCCGTCAAGCAAACCAGAAAGTAAGATTTCCTCACCCCCTAGCTCACTTGGACCCAAACTTTCTTTTTAAGAAGCAGCAACACGAAGCTCGTCGCACAACCCGGCATAGCGGCTGTCGGATTCAGGGCTCCGCAAAACCCGTTAAGTTCGAACACAGGGGCGTGAACAAAGATCTCTCCCACTCTCGTCTACCTAGCGCCTCGCTCTCGTCGCGGTGGAAGGATTCAAGCAAACAACGAACAAGACACACAAGAGTTTATCCAGGTTCGAGCCACCGCGTGGTGTAAGACCCTACTTCCTCCTTTGGTGGATTAGCCTCGGGCGAGCCGGGATACAAGCTAGTACAGAGGTTCTTGGGCTCAGGAGGTGAGCTCAGGAGGGTTAGGAGGCTAGTGTTCTTGCTCCTTGTATGGTGGCAGAGTGTATCGATCCGTCCCCTTTGCAGTGGGAGTTCTAGCTACTTATATAGGCGGCCATGGTCCTCTTCCCCTGAAATGTTTAGGCGGGAAGGGATCCCACAACGGCCATTTTTGAGCGGGAACACAAGGACGTTCCTACCCTGACAAAAGCAGTCTTCGCCTGCAAAAGGATCAGTCGATGACATAGTGGTGGGCTCGACGATGACATCCGTCTTGTCGTCCTTGCCGTCTTCGGTCTCGTTGCACCAATGAGGAAACCTTTGCCCTGCTCCTCGAGAACTTGCGGCTGCGTTGTCCCCCTTGCACCGAAATGGTAACTGCGTCGCTGGCAAGCGCTTGCACTCGCTGGCGCGATGCGTCACAACTGATATCACTGCCTCCTCCTGAGGCGGGCTTGGCCTTGGGTTCTCCGCCCCTTCGGAGCACCTTACCGAGGCTGCTCCTGAGGAGGTATTGACGTCGTTCTCCTCGCGAGGCTTGGCTCCCTCGCGAGGGTCTTGGGCAGCTGGTTGATCAGCTGGGCCGTATCAGGCCGTAGTAGGAGCGCGTCGCAGCCTGCAGACAGGCAAGTCCGGGTACCCTGGTTTCCAGTACGCCAACAGTAGCCCTCGAGCCCAAGGCGCGCGCGGAGTTGGCTTCGGGGCGAAGCCTTCATCGAGGAAGAATCGCCGCGGGCCCTAAAAGGTTGCGGGCAGGCCGGTGTGCGATTGTTGGATGGGACGTGGCGGCTCCGCTTCCCACGCAGCCTTGGTGATCGTCTGACTTGACAACTCCTTGGCGCAGGCGACGAGGGAGTAATGGTTGCGACGCCATTGGCTGGCAGTTGGGATCATCTGCCCTATAAATGGGACTAGGGCGAGCCCCCAGGCCGTTTCCAAGCCAGCGCCGTCTTCTCCTTGCTTGTCCTTCGCTCTCTCTCTTGTCGCAAGATCTTCATGGCGCCGCCGAGGAAGCCATCCGCCGCGGAGAAGGGGAAGACCCCGAAGGATCCAGTCCCATTGCCGCCAAAGAGGGGTCGCGGTCGTCCCCGCAAGTATGACGCTACGCCCGCAGCGGCTTCTCGGGGAGGCGGGCGCGGCCTTCTGAGCCCCGCCGCGGCCACCGGTTGACGGCGCGGGGAGTCCTCCCATGGTGAAGGTGGTCGCGGCAGCGGAGGAAGAGGGGGCGCGCAACTGTGCCTGCTGGTCACGCGCCCTCCACGCCTACAGCTCCATTCCTTCGATGTCTCGTCGGAGTTCATGGTGTGGGCGGAGAAACCCGGCGGCCCGTGGCTCAGGCTTCCCCACCTATTTGGCGACGTGCTACCGGCCGGAGGCCTTGGGGGTATATGGCTGCAGGCCGACGGTTGCTGCAGTGGTACGTCCTGGGTGGAGGTTTATGTGGCTCCCTCAGGCGATGTGTCCTTGGAGCGTGGCTGGCAGTCGTTTGCCCGCGCACGCCGGCTGCAGGGGAGGTGTGCGCTCCACTTCAGGTACGATGGCGTCTCCACGCTGTTCGTCAGGGTCTTCTCGGAGGAAGGGAGGCGCCTTGGGTGCTGTCCCGAGGCTGATGACAAGGAGGACAAAGACGTCCGGAGGAGCAGCTCCTCCTCCGAAGACGACCTCAGTCCTAGGGGGCGCCGTGGACCCCCCCTCTGTGGCAGCAGCTGCTCCTCCAGCACTGGCGGCCGCGACGAACCACCATGCCACCGAGCTCGGTACAGCGAGGGGAGGGGATCGCCGCGCCGCTGCGGTTTGGTGAAGCCAGAGGAACCGGAGGATTCCGACTGAGCGGGGGCGGCTTCTGCTTCTTCTCCTTTCTTTTCCTTCATGTCCTTTCTGCGTCAAAATTTCAAGTTGCCTTGAGGAGGCGTGTAATGGGTTGTGATATATGTAAGAAGCGAGAACTTGCCGTCATGCTTTTGTTGCCTAAGTGAAGTAACTTAGCTTTTATGCGTCATGCCGTCCTGAGGCGGAGTCCTCCTGACTCCGGCATCATGAGCTCCATCGGGTCATCAGGAGGTGGCCGAGTCTGATGGGCTCGTACAGCCCTCGAGCGGGGGTCAATCGCTGAGATCTGCTGAGAGTGCCGAGCACGGGTTAGAACAACAAAGCCTGAGTGGCTCGGTAGATAGGTTGCACGGACTGAGAAGCCCAGCGCCAGAGCCTGAGCAAGCTTGGCCAGGCGAGGTCACGGGGCCACGGCAGACGAGGGCCGGTGACCGATCGTGCCCCAGCCCCCACGCACAAGGCGCGTGAAGGAGAGCGAGTGGCATAGCTGAACTTAAAACCGGCGAGAAAGATCCCAAACACAAAACTCTCAACAAAATGCAGGAAGCGCGAGAAACACGGGAACTTCATAGCATGGAGTAGAGGAAGGGCTGATAGCCAAGGAAGTAGAAAAGGCTGACAGCCAAACACCAAGCAGAAAAGGAAAAAAGGTCGCGTCCGACCCCTACACTACGTCTTCTTCCCAGCACGGAGCTAAGGACTGCCACTGGGGCATGGGTGGGAGCCCCGTCTGAGGGCCCGTAGGCAACGCACAGGAGACTCCGAGGCGTGTACAGCCCCAACTCATTATTACGTGAGAGTGTCACGGGAGGAGACCTTCACGGGCACGGAGCCTTGATTATGGATAGAACATCCTGAGGTGTTCGATTTTCTAGGAATTCTGGATAGGTATCCCATCCTGCGTCTCCAGGCGCACAGCACCAGGCCTAGAGACACGGGCGATTCTGAACGAGCCCTCCCACATGGGCGAGAGCTTGTGTAGCCCCTCACAGGAGAGGACCCGCCTCAGGACCAAGTCACCAACTTCAAGTGTTCTCGCGTGGACGCCGCGGCAGTGGTACCGCCGCAGCGCCTGCTGGTAACGCGCCGCCCTGAGGGCAGCTCGGTGGCGGCCCTCCTCCCCGAGCACGAGGTCCATCCGCCAGGCAGCGTCCTGGCATTCCTCATTGAAGGCCGAGACCCGTGGGGAGCGATGCTTGACCTTGTGAGGGAGGACCGCCTCCGCCCCATAAACGAGAAAGAAGGGGGTCTCCCCCATAGGTTTGGTGGCAGTGGTTCGGATTGACCACAGCACGGACTGGAGTTCATCGATCCAGCCCCTGCCGCAAGCCTCAAGCTTCTTCTTGAAGCTGCGCATGTTGAGGCCACGCAAGACTTCCGCGTTGGTGCGTTCGGCCTGGCCGTTGCTCCTGGGGTGGGCCACCGAAGCGTAGCAGATTTGTGTTCCAAGGTTAGCACAATATGACCTGAAGAGATTACTTGTGAACTGCGAACCGTTATTCCTGCTGATGCGGTTGGGGACCCCGAATCGCCTCACGAGGCCCTAGATGAACTTGACAGCTGACCCGGCTGGGATCGCGCGAACAGGATCCACTTCCGCCCACTTGGTGAATTTGTCGATGGCGACGTACATGAAGCGGTAGCCCCCTGTTGTCCGAGGAAATGGACCTAGGATGTCCAATCCCCTGACCGCGAAGGGCCAGGAAAGCGGAATCATCTGGAGGCCTTGCGCTGGCTGGCTGGTGGATCTGCTTGGCGTGAAACTGGCATGCCTCGCAAACTCGCACAAGCTCATTGGCGTCGTTGAGCACCGTGGGCCAATAGAAGCCGCTGCGGAAGGCCTTGCCCACGAGGGTGCGGGACGACGAGTGATGACCACAGTCTCCACCGTGGATATCAGCCAGCAGCTCACGCCCTTGCTTCCTCGAGATGCATTTTAGCGAGACGTCGTTGGGGCGCCTCCTGTAGAGTTCACCGTCTTGGATGCAGTAAGATGAGGCCTGTCGGACCATGCGCTCTGTGTCTTCTTCTTTGTCTGGCAGGGCATCATGTTATAGGTACATCTTGAGTTCTTGGGTCCAGCAACCCTCCTCAGGCTCCGCAGCGAGCAACAGGCGGGCTCCGAAAGGTGGTCCTCAAGACGGGTCATCGTCCTGAGGCGCCACATGCAGCCCCTGCTGAGGGAAGGCCGGCTCGGGAGCTGACGGTGCTGCTGATGACTTGAGTAGCCACTCTTCAAAGACGCCTGGCCTTTGAGGCTCCCGTCTGGAGGCTCGCTTGGCGATGTCGTCCGCTTCTTTGTTGGTGCCTCGCGGCACGTGTTGTACCTCCAGCCCTTGGAATCGCTTCTCCATCCTGCGCACCTCCTCCAGGTATGCCCCCATGTGCTCATCCTTGGGCTTGTACTTCTTGTTGGAGAAGTCGACGAGGAGTTGCGAATCGCCCTGATGGTGAGACGCTTGACCCCCAGCACGGCGGCAGCCTTGAGCCCGGCAATTAGGCCCTCGTACTCGGCGATGTTGTTGGAGACCTTCTGACCCTGCTGGAAGCAGAGCTGCACAGTGTAGTACAACTTATCCTGAGTGGGAGATACCAACACGGTGCCAGCCCCCGCACCGAGGCGTGAGAAGGCTTCGTCGAAGTACACTACCCATCCGTCTAGGGATTCATCGCTGGGGGCCAGCGAACGGTCTTCGCTGACCCCCCCCCTCCGGCGCGTCAGTCCATTCCGCCACAAAGTCTGCCAGAGCTGCTCCTTTGATCACCCGCGTGGTGCTGAATTCCAGCTAGAATGCTTGAAGCTTGATGTTCCACTCGGCGACCCTCCCGATGACATTCAGGCCCCGCATCACCTTCTCGAGGGGATACGACGAAACAACCTTGATGGGGTGGCCTTGGAAGTAGTGGCGCAGCTTCCTGGAGGCGACGAGGAGCGCCAAAAGCAGCTTCTAGGGCATCGGGTAGCGCGAATGTGCATCACGCAGTACTGTGCTGATGAAGTACACCGGGTGCTCCACGAGGGTTGGTGCAGCAGGGTCCGCTGGCGCCTCAGGAGCCGCTGGAGCTTCTTGCTGAGCGGCGGGGCCGTCGGTGCCCGCGGTCGAATCCGCCCCTGAGGCCGTGTCAGGGGCGGTCCGGGTCCTGAAGGTGCCGAGCCGCCCTGTGGCCTTGGGATCCGGAGCCTTTCCTCGCGCTCCACGACCAGTGCTGCGCTGGCAGAATGAGGCGTTGCGGCGAGGTAGAGCGTCGTGGGCTCCAAGGGTCCTGGTGCTACCATAACCGGTGAGCTGGTGAGGTATTCCTTGAGGTCCCGAAAAGCGGCGTCGGCCTCCGGAGTCCACTCAAAGGGCCCTTTCTTCTTCATGAGCTTGAAGAACGGGAGGGCGCGTTCCTCGAGCTTAGAGATGAAGCGCCCAAGGGATGTCACACATCCGGCGAGCTTCTGCATTTCCTTCAGGTTTGTGAGCGGCCTCATTTTCTCGATGGCCTTGATCTTCTCCGGGTTGGCCTCAGTGACTCGGTGCGAAACCAGGAACCCTAGCAACTTGCCGGAGGGTACACCGAACATGCACTTCTCCGTGTTGAGGCACAGCTTCACCTTGAGCAGGTGGGCGAATGTTTCTTCTAAGTCCTGGATGAGGGTCGTGGCCTCCTTGGTCTTAACCACTATGTCATCGATGTAGGCCTCTGCATTCCTCCCGAGCTGAGGGCCGAGGGTGATGTGCATCAGGCGCTGGAAGGTAGCGCCCGTGTTCCTCAGCCCAAAAGGCTTGCAGGTCTAGCAGTAGACCCCGCATGGGGTCAGGAACACCGTCTTCTCCATGTCTTCTACCGCCATCTTGGTCTGGTGGTAGCCCGAGAAGGCGTCAAGGAAGCAGAGTAGGTCGCACTTAGCCGTCGAATCCACGATTTGGTCGGTGCGCGGAAGAGGGAAGGGGTCCTGAGGGCAGAACTTGTTGAGGCTCGTGAAGTCGACGCGCATGCGTTCCTTGCCTCCTTTCTTCGGGACGATGACGGGATTGGCCAGCCACTCCGGGTGACGTACTTCCCATACGACACATGCTTCCTCCAACTTCCTAACCTCTTGGACGATGAAGGCCTACTTCTCCGGGGCTTGTCGGCGCGCCTTCTACTTGATAGGGCACGCGTTGGGGCAGACCGTGAGGTGATGCTCAATGACATGCCTAGGCACCCCGACCAAATCTGCAGCCCTCCAAGCGAACACATCCTTGTTGGCCCTGAGGAAGCTGACCAGCGCCGCCTCTTGCTCTGGATCCATGCTCGTGCCGATAGTGAAGGTGGCTCCTGAGCCTTCTTCGTCGGCGGGAACTTGCTTCGTCTCGGCGGGGTCCTAAGAAAAGAGCTGCTTCTTCTTGGCAGGCACGGCCTCCGGAGGTTTCGGAGCCCCCTTCGCCCCTGGGTGAGCTGCGGCAGCGGCGGCCTTGTAAGCGCGCCCAAGGACCTGAAGAGCGGCCTTAGGGTCCCATTTGATGGTGATGACACCGCTGCTCCCGGGTATCTTGACGGTGTTGTAGCCCGGGTGAGTCGCCGCCATGAACTTTGCCAAGGCTGGGAAGCCGAGGACGGTGTTGTACGACAGGTGGATGGGCGCAACGTCAAAATCGATGAGCTCAGTCCGGTAGTTAGCCGGTGTGCCGAAGGTGACTGGGAGGCGGATCTGGCCGAGCAGAACGGCCAAGCCCGCGAGCCCCGAGAAGGGCTTGGTGGGAAGGAGCTGCCTGTAGGACACAGGTAGATGACCGAAGGCTTCGGGAGAGAGGATGTTGAGGCCGGCGCCGCCATCGATGAGAGTTCTTGTCACGGCCACCCCGCAGATGGTGGGCATTCATATCATGGGGAGAGCGCCGGTGCCGGCCGCTTCGGAGGCGAGGTCGTCGGGGCCAAAGGTGATGGCGGGCCCCGGCTCGTTCTGCGCCCACAAGGCCTCCCGCGGCTGGGCAGCAGCTCCAACCTGCCGAAAGTGCAACTTGGCGTGCCGGGCAGACGCTGGTGCTTGGGACCCACCGAGGATGCAGGCGACCCCGCGGCAAGGCTGCTCCCTGCAGGTGACGCCCCGCAGCTCATAGCTGCGGGCCGTCCGCGTGGCGCGGGTCTCGGCGGGCGGCCGGTGCTGGGCCCGCCGTCGTCCCATTAAGAGCGTGACCGGCGTGGCCACAGGAGGCGGGAGTGGTGGTGCAGGCCGTCATCTAGTGGCCTGGCCGGCAGGAGCGTCGTTGAGGAAGGAGGAGGGGCGCCCATGGGTGGCGCGGTTCGCTGATATTGCTCGGTCGACGGGGAGGAATCCAGCCCCCGCGTGGCTGTGGCTGGCCGCAGCCATCGTAGAGGCGCCGAAGCGGAGAGGGGAAGCGAGGTCATCGGAGAGGCGAGATTTTGACACGCCCCCTACCTGGCGCACCAAATGTCGGATTCAGGGCTCCGCAAAACCCGTTAAGTTCAAACACAGGGGTGTGAACGAAGATCTCTCACACTCTCGTCTACCTAGCGCCTCGCTCTCGTCGATTCAAGCAAACAACGAACAAGACACACAAGAGTTTATCTAGGTTCGGGTCACCGCGTGGTGTAAGACCCTACTTCCTGCTTTGGTGGATTAGCCTCGGGTGAGCTGGGATACAAGCTAGTATAGAGGTTCCTGGGCTCAGGAGGTGAGCTCAGGAGGGTCAGGAGGCTAGTGTTCTTGCTCTTTGTATGGTGGCAGAGTGTATCGGTCCGTCCCCTTTGCAGTGGGAGTTCTAGCTACTTATATAGGCGGCCATGGTCCTCTTCCCCCGAAATGTTTAGGCGGGAAGGGATCCCACAACGGCCATTTTTGAGCGGGAACACAAGGACGTTCCTACCCTGACAAAAGCAGTCTTCGGCTGCAAAAGGATCAGGCGATGATGCGGTGGTGGGCTCGACGATGACATCCTTCTTGCCGTCCTTGCGGTCTTCGGTCTCGTTGCACCAATGAGGAAACCTTTGCCCCACTCCTCGGGAATTTGCGGCTGCACTGTCCCCCTTGCTCCGAAATGGTAACTGCGCTGCTGGCACGCGCTGGCACTCGCTGGCGCGATGCGTCACTGCTGATATCAATGCCTCCACCTGAGGCAGGCTTGGCCTTGGGTTCTCCGCCCCTCCGGAGCACCTTGCCGAGGCTGCTCCTGAGGAGGTCTTGACATCGTTCTCCTCGCGAGGCTAGGCTCCCTCGCGAGGGTCTTGGGCAGCTGGTTGATCAGCTAGGCCGTATCAGGCCGTAGTAGGAGCGCGTCGCGGCCCGCGGACAGGCAAGTCTGGGTACCCTGGTTCCTAGTACGCCGACAGCGGCCAAGTAGTTACTTCTGCCGGTTTACCAAACACTCTGATCCGGAAACGTCGATCGGAGGTCTCATCTATTTCTGATGTTTCTTATCCCAAGGCGGGTCATTTCCGACAGCCTCTTATTCCGTCTGATTCAAACTATCAGGGAACACCTCATTCATCATCTGGCGAGTCGACGGCCACACAACTTCCAACCCTCAAGACGGTTCCTGGGTGAGTTATGCTTTAAATTTAGTTTTAACACTTTATGTTTATCCAATGTACTGACCTTTCTGTTTATTCCTCTCAGTGCCAAGCCTAGACCCAGCAAAAAGGCCAACCTAAGTAAATCGGTCGATGATAATGTGGTCACTGAACCGGAGCGAACTTCAGAACCGGTAGAAGCAAATGCTGACGCCATGCTTGATGATCCACCACCACAAGACCATGATTTTTCTGTTGAACAAGTAGAAGTTGATCCGACGGGCCATGTTGATAAACCGACAAGCCCAGTCCGAGCTAGTGATAAAACGTCAAGCCCAGTCAAGGCTGATGCTGACAAAGCGGATAACATTATGATTACTGGTTTCGGCCACACCACTCCTAGCAATCATGTCACCTTATCAAAGCATAGTTCCAAGGAAGAATTTTCTGCTATGGACAAGGGTAAGTGGAATGCGGATTCGTCAAGCTATGCCCACCTCAACGCCCAAGACATTCATTCTGGCTTTTTGAACCGTGTGTACACAAGCCGCGACTATGAAGCCGGTTTAGCGAACCTGATGAAAGAGCAATATGAGGTAACTGCTGCTTAACTCTGCATAACTGTTTCTCTCTTGTCGAATTTCTAATATCAACTCCAGTGCCTGCGTAGCCCCCAAGGGCCGGTTTATTCTTTCAAGATGAACCGGGACTTTTAGAATATTAATCTTTCAAGTCAGCCCGACGAGGAAACATGATCCGGAGGCCGGTTTAGCCTTATGCATATCGCAACACTTGATGTAAACAATTATTCTTTTGGGCATCAAAGCGCCTTGTAATAGGCTAGTTGAAATACTTGGTCTGCTATGCCATCGTGCATAGTTATTTTGCATGACGCTGTTAATCCGCCATCATTATACTATGTCCGCTTATCATTATGAGCAGCTTTATTCAACCTGTTTCTGCATACAACAAGTTTAAAGTGTCCTGGCGGTTTACCATCGGACAGGTCATAATGCCCAACACATAACCTGGGTTTATAACCAAGGCTACATTTTAAAATAATTAAATATGAAATATATCATACCTGTGATATTGAATCACATCGTTGGTTTCACCAACTTTTTGTAGTAAGGGTGACAACCACAAATCTTAGTATTGATAACTCCTACCATATTTTGCCGGTTTATAATAAAACCATACCGGGTT
This sequence comes from Secale cereale, assembly GCA_902687465.1. Classification (NCBI taxonomy): domain Eukaryota; kingdom Viridiplantae; phylum Streptophyta; class Magnoliopsida; order Poales; family Poaceae; genus Secale; species Secale cereale. The sequence continues at coordinate 600,919,181 of LR738714.1, forward strand.
GTGATAAACACCGGATTATTCGTACATGATACTGGCGATTTGTAATCGAAACCAGACCGGTTAATAAACACCGGATTATTTGATAGTGGTGACTTATAGTCAACAACCAGGCCGAGTCAATAAACATCGGTTTATCATAAAAATGTTGTAAACCTCAACGAAAGAGAAAAATTGTCAAATAAAATCATGAGAAGACGCGAGGCTTTTCATGGGCTACCAGGCCCAAAATCAAGGCTTTCCATGAGCTGCCAGGCCACTGAGTTCAACCATTTTGCAAAGCCTTTTAAGATGGACCTCGCATTAACCAATTGTCGTTTTAACTTTGACAAGTTCAGGGTCTATATAAGATTGACTTGCCAAACGTTCGGTGGGTCATACCAGGATTACCTCGGCGGAGTGACTTACTTAAAGAAGGCAAGATAACCCGGGGTTTTAGGTGAATACACCTGGCTTCCAAGCCTGGCTTGATAGCCTATTACAAGGGTGAAAACTTTTTGTTGCTGTGAAACAAAAAAGCCCCCAGGTAATATTTTAAGCTGTGCTTAGTGGGTGCCTATGTTTGAGCTGTGCTTTTGCAACACTCTCTTTGGCCCCTTTTTAACTTTGGGTGACAAGCCCCCAAGTTTTTTTGTGGCTTTATAAGCTGGATCACTAGGTAATCAGAACTTCGCTTTATAAACAGAAGCCCCCATGTAACCAAAAATTCTTAAGGGAAAAAACAAAAGAGGCCCCGCTTTAGCAGGGATGCCGGTTTATTATATTGATCATAATATATACAGTCAAAAATATGTACATAAGAGGAGCCTATGGCTCAGGTGTAGTAAGGCCGAAGATGAGCTATATTCCACGGCCGGTGGGTCTCCTCTCCCGATTTACGTGAGTCTTTGTGCTCTCGAACATCGATAAGGTAGTATGACCCGTTATGAAAATTATTGCTGACCACAAAGGGTCCTTCCCAAGGCGGGGATAACTTGTGCATATCAGTCTGATCCTGGATGAGTCGGAGCACCAGATCGCCTTCTTGAAAAGTTCTGGTTCTAACCCGGCGGCTGTGATAACGACGCAGATCTTGCTAGTAAATCGTCGACTGAGCTGCTGCAATGTCACGTTCCTCATCTAACAGGTCAAGTGCTTCCTGTCGTGCCTTCTCATTGTGAGCTTCAACATAAGCCGCCACACGAGGCGAGTCATGACGGATGTCACTAGGGAGAACTGCCTCTGCTCCGTAAACCATGAAAAAAGGCGTGTAACCCATAGATCTGTTGGGTGTGGTATTGATGCTCCATAACACAGAAGGTAACTCCTCAACCCAACAACTCGGCATCCTCTGCAGGGGAACCATAAGCCGGGGCTTTATGCCTCTCAGGATCTCTTGATTGGCTCTCTCAGCTTGACCATTAGATTGAGGCTGAGCCACTGATGACACATCAAGCCGGATGTCCTCACGTTGACAAAAGTCTTTCATAGCACTCTTGGACATATTAGTGCCATTATCAGTTATAATGTTGTGTGGAAAACCAAACCAGAAAGTCGCCTTCTTGACGAATTGAACCACCGTGGCTGCATCACACTTACTGGCTGGCTCTGCTTCTACCCACTTGGTGAACTTGTCAACCGCCATCAAAAGGTGGGTCTTCTTATCCTTGGATCTCTTAAAGGGCCCAACCATGTCCAGCCCCAAGTTGCAAACGGCCAAGTAATTGGAATCATCCTCACTTCTGGAGCCAGTACATGAGCATGCCCTGAGAATTTTTGATAGCCATCACACTTTTTGACCAAGTCTTTAGCATCAGCATGAGCCGTCAGCCAATAGAAGCTGTGATGAAAAGCTTTAGCTACCAAGGACTTTGAACCGGCGTGGTGACCACAATCTCCTTTGTGGATCTCACGCAAAATCTCACGGCCTTCTTCAGGAGATATGCAGTGCTGAAACGCCCCTGTTACACTGCAATGATGCAATTCTTCATTGACGATAGTCATTGACTTGGACCGCCGGATTATCTGCCTGGCCAAAGTTTCATGCTTCCGTAACTCGCCCCGGTTCATAGACGCCAAATATGGAACCGTCCAATCAAGCATAACATGAAGAGCTGCCACCAACTGAGCCTCCGGATCAAGAACAGCCAAATCCTCCTCTGTAGGAAGCTTGACCGATGGGTTATGCAAAATGTCCATAAAAACATTGGGTGGAACCGGTTTACGTTGGGAACCCAAACGGCTTAAAGCGTCCACCGCTTCATTCTTTCGCCTGTCCACATGGTCAACCTGATAACCTTTGAAGTGTCCAGTAACAGTATCCACCTCTCGACGATATGCTGCCATGAGCGGGTCCTTAGAATCCCAAGTACCAGATACTTGTTGAGCCACCAGGTCCGAGTCACCAAAGCACTTAACCCGACTTAAATTCATCTCCTTAGCCATTTGAAGACCATGGAGTAAAGCCTCATATTCAGCTGCATTGTTAGTACAAGGGAACATTAAACAGAGAACATAACAAAACTTATCACCTCGTGGGGAAATTAACACGACTCCAGCCCCCGAGCCCTCCAATTGCCTGGATCCATCAAAATGAATAGTCCAATAAGTATGATCCGGCTTATCTTCCGGCGCTTGTAACTCCGTCCAGTCATTGATGAAATCCACAAGTGCTTGGGACTTGATTATCGTACGAGGCACATATTTTAACCCATGAGGTCCAAGCTCAATGGCCCACTTGGCAACCCGGCTAGTTGCTTCTCTGTTTTGGGTTATACCTCCCAAAGGGGCAGAGCTAACTACAGTAATGGGATGACCCTGAAAATATTGCTTAAGCTTCCGGCTTGCCATGAAGACTCCATACACCAGTTTCTGCCAATGTGGGTACCTCTGTTTGGACTCAATAAGCACCTCGCTGATATAATAAACTGGCCATTGAACCGGATATTCCTTCCCAGCCTCCTTTCGCTCCACCACAATGGCCACACTGACAGCCCGGGCATTAGCAGCCACGTACAACAACAGTGGTTCTTTATCGACCGGAGCAGCAAGGACCGGTGGCTCTGGCAACTGTTTCTTCAAGTCCTCAAACGCCGCATTAGCAGCATCACTCCAGACAAAATTGTCTGTCTTTTTCATCATCTGATATAGAGGGATAGCTTTTTCTCCCAATCGGCTGATAAACCGGCTCAACGCTGCAATACGGCCCGCCAGACGTTGAATGTCATTGATACACGCTGGTTTAGCTAGAGACGTAATAGCTTTGATTTTTTCCGGATTAGCTTCAATGCCCCTGTTAGACACCAGAAACCCCAAGAGCTTGCCTGTCGGTACACCAAAAACACAGTTGGCCGGATTAAGCATCATCTATAGACCCGGAGATTATCAAAAGTTTCCTTCAAATCATCTATTAACGTCTCCTCCTTTATGGACTTCACCACAATATCATCCACATATGCATGAACATTACGCCCAATCTGATTAGGAAGACAATTTTGCACACATCGCTGATAAGTCGCCTGGGCACTCTTGAGCCCAAAGGGCATAGACACAGCAGAAGGCTCCAAGGGGAGTTATAAAAGTTGTCTTCTCCTAGTCCTTGCCTGCCATTTTGATCTGATGATAACCAGAATAAGCATCCAGAAAACTCAAATGCTCACAACCCGCCATAGCATCAATAATTTGATCAATACGAGGAAGAGAAAAGGGATCAGCTGGACAAGCCTTGTTCAAATCTGTGTAATCCACACACATACGCCAAGTGTCGTTCTTCTTAAGTACTAGCACCGGATTAGCCAACCACTCAGGATGAAATACTTCAATGACAAACCCAGCCGCCAAGAGCCTGGCTACCTCCTCACCAATGGCCTTGCGTCTTTCTTCATTGAAGCGGCGGAGAAACTGCTTGACCGGTTTAAACTGGGGATCGATATTAAGAGTGTGCTTAGTGAGTTCCCTCGGTACACCTGGCATGTTAGAAGGTTTCCATGCAAAGATGTCCCAGTTCTCATGGATGAACTCGATGAGCGCATTTTCCTATTTCAGATCCAAGTTAGCGCTGATGCTAAACTGCTTGGATGAATCGCCAGGAATAAAATCAACCAGCTTAGTCTCATCGACCGATTTAAACTTCAGGGCCGGATCATGCTCTGTAGTTTCCTTTTTCAAAGAAGTCATATCCGCTGGATCAACATTGTCCTTGTTGAACTTCAACTCCTCTGTTGCACAAACCGACTCAGCATAGGCCGCATCACCTTCTTCACATTCCAAAGTGATCTTACGGCTCCCATGTACTGTGATGGTCCCCTTATGACCCGGTATTTTGAGCTGCAGATAAACATAACAGGGCCTTGCCATGAACTTAGCATAAACCGGCCGCCCAAACAGGGCATGATACGGTCTCTTGATTTTTACCACTTCAAAAGTCAAGGTCTCTGATCTTGAATCATACTCATCTCCAAAATCAACCTCCAGAGCTATCTTACCAACTGGATATGCTGATTTACCAGGCACCACACCATGGAAAACGGTGTTTGATGGTTTAAGATTTTTATCTGTTAACCTCGTGCGACGGAAGGTTTCATAATAAAGGATGTTGATACTGCTCCCCCCATCCATGAGCACCTTGGTGAACTTAGGGCCAGTTCTTTTGCTAGCTTTTTTGGGCTTCCAGAATAAGCTGCTCCCAACCCAGCTTATTCTAGAAGCCCAATCAATTTTTTTTAGAAGCCTACTAATGAAGTCGTAACTACTAGGCTTCTAAAAAAATATTTTGGTTTGGGCTTCTAGAATAAGCTGGGTAGAGGGTAGCTTATTTCAGCTTATTCTAGAAGCTAGCAAAAGAACTGGCGCTTATACCCTCCAACCTGAGGTGCCACCACCAATGCCAGATGACCCGGGTTATCAACCCGGGACGGATGATCGTCTCAACTCCACACAATGGGTTGTTCGGACGAGCGTAAGTAACAGGGCACCGCCAGTTCAACAGAGTTCACTGCCCTTTTATGAAGCTTCTCGACGCGCTTACATAGGCTAGTGGTGAAGACATGATACTACCCACTATTCAACTGCTTCGGGTTGCTCTGGTAACCCGACTATTGCTGCTACTGACTCCCCTAATGATTATAACCACCCTGGCTGCCTTGACTGCCCTGATTGCCATACCCATTTTGATTACCCTGAAATCCTGAGCCAGAACTGCCTCCACCATAACCCGGCCCGTGAGAACCGGGCCCTGAACCACCGGACGGTCCATGATCATATTTGAAAAGATCTAAATTTTTGAACTCCCGCATAATAAAGCAATCCTTCTAGAGGTGCGTAGCTGGCCTTTCTTTCGTCACGTGCCTTGGGCAAGGCTGATTTAACAGTCGTTCCAGATTGACACCTGATCCTCCGCCCCGCGGGGCGGCTTACCCTTATGATGCTGACCATTATTCTGCGTGTTGGTGTTAGCCACAAAATTTAAACTGTTATCCGCTTTACGCTTACCGTTGTTTCCATGGCCCGCCGGGTTATGCTGCTGCCCTTTGCCGCTCTTCTTTACCTTTCTCGGCTTTTCATCGTCAGACTCAGGGTCCTTGGTACTATCAGAGTTGGAGTACTTAACCAGAGCTACCATGAGCGTTCCCATGTCATCGCAGTGACGCTTGAGCCGTCCCAACTTCAACTTCAGAGGCATGAACCGGCAATTGCCTTCCAACATTAAGATTGTTGTATCAGCATTGATGCAGTCTGATGAATGCAAGATTTCTGAAACCCGGCGCACCCAATGGCTTGTCGATTCACCTTCTCCTTGGACACAGGCAACTAAGTCCACAATTGACATGGGCTGCTTGCATGTGTCTTTGAAATTCTGGATAAACCAGGCCCTTAACTCGGCCCATGACCCAATGGAGTTAGTCGGCAAACCTTTCAGCCAAGTGCGAGTTGTTCCTTCCAACATCATGCTAAAGTATTTAGCACATGCTGGATCGTCCACATCCAGCATCTCCATCGCCATCTCATAGCTTTCAACCCATGACTCGGGGGATAAATCGGCGGTGTAATTGGGCACTTTTCGAGGACCTTTGAAATCCTTGGCCATCCATACATTATGTAAAGTTGGGGTGAGACGCGGCACCCCCAAAGAACTGGAGGTAACTCCTGGCTCCGCCGAAGTTGTTGGACGAACCGGGGTAAGTTGACGGGCCGTGTACTGCGCCGCTAACTCGGCTTCTCGACGTTGTCTACCCTGATCCACCACATCCTGAGCATTAGCGCCACCACCCGCCGGGTTATGCCCTCGAGGCGGGTTACGGTTCTGCGCACTGCTTGACACAGTCGGTTCATCCATATGCCTGTTGTAACTCTGGCTTGGGCGGGGGGTGGAGTGAATCCTCTTGCGGTTGCACGAATAAGCCTGCTGCTGAGTCAAAGCTATCTGAAGGAGCTCCCTAGCTCGTCGCATCTCGACTGCTACGGGGGACTCGCCTTCGATTGGGAGGGCCGCCAACCGTGAAGCGGCAGCGACTATGTTATCCAAGGGGTTGGAGTAATGACCCGGAGGCGTCGGCACATGTTGTGACGGGACGTTCTGACGAGGCGGATCCGTTAGGCGTGGCTGGACCGGCGCCCCCGTTCCAGGTGCTTCTACCCGGTTTAGCACTGGTTGATTGCTGGTTCCTGCTCCTGGCGTGTTAAAGAGATTCCTTGACTCGTAAACTGGAGGCAGGTGAGACCGGTACCTTCTCCTCATTACATCATTTGACGCGTTCTGATCCAACATAAGCCGATAAGCCTATGCATCCAACTCGGCCCGCTCTCCAGCCATCCTGTTATTTTCAGCTGCCATATCTACCTTGGCTTGAGCTATCGGGTCCTTCACCTTCGCAACTTTTGCGTCATACCAATCCTGATCCGACGGGTTAACTTCAACGGCCAACAGTGTTGCCAATGTATTGAATAAATCGGATAAAACCTCAGCTGGTGGCTGCGCAGGGCCTCCTGCCCCAGCTGTTGTCGCTGCCGCTAAACCGGAGATCATCGCTGCTATGGTCGAAGAGTGTTGCACGGGCTGTGATCCAGCCATGAAGGCCGCAACTCTGCTCGGTGGATCGAGGGGGTCCGAAATACTGTCGCCATCGGAACAGTCCCCGAACCGGCCATCTTGCAGCTGGTACAATGACTCGGTCTCTTCGGTAGATGACTCGTCATCAGAGTGAACGACAGTCTCACCACCAGACACCGATATATCCTCCGATTCCGCTGCATGGATGACTCCCACGAAGGCACGCTTCATGGCAGGCTGAACCCGGGCAGGTCTCGCACGCTGAGCCATTTCGACGATGTCGGTGCAGATGTCCAGCTCAGGGCCTGGTTCGCCGATCTTGCCAATGAAAAGATGAATGCCACCGAAGAGGACCCGGTACCCGTACTCAATTGAGCCGGCCTCGGGGCCCTAGCCTGCGTCGTCGATGTAGATCTTGCCGCGACAACTCTTGGTCATCCGGCCCACCGTGTATCCCTTGAGCCCTTCGAAGCTGCCCTCTAAGAACTCGAGACCATCGTGCGATAGCCCCACAGTGGGCGCCAACTGTCATGGTTTTGTCACGGCAGATGTCCTAGTGTGAGGACTTAGTCGTGGAGTCATCGCGACGGGTTAGCTTAAAGGGGTTAAAGCGGGACAAAGGACGCGAGGAATTTATACTAGTTCGGCCCCTGCGGTGAAGGTAAAGGCCTACTCTAGTTGGTGAGGAATTGCTAGGGTTTCGATGACCAGGGAGCAAATCCGCTTAACCTGGCTCTCGACTTCTTGTCTGTTGTCCCTGAACCGCCGTCGGGTCGTCCCTTTATATACATAGGTTGACGCCCGGCGGTTTACAGAATCCCGAGGCCGGCTCATAAATGTGTCCAGCCCGGTTTCTATCCTTTCCTATCTTACGACACAAGTTATACACCTTATGGCGGTTTATGTCTACGGGCCCTAATTCGCCTTTGGGCCCTGGGCTTTTAGATCTCTATAGTAAAGCACCATACTCCTTGTCTTCATGGGCTTCAATATGGGTAAGTCATTACAGGTATAACCCGGCCCCTCCTGGGCGGTTTATACTCAATAGTTATATCCCCAACAGTGTCCACATGACACCACGATAACTTCCATGAATTTCAACTTAGTTTTGGATTTACTAGATTTCAAAATCAAGATCATTGATGTTAGAATTTTCTTGCATGGGGACTGAACATGCACCCAGGGACACGTACACATATGATTTTGCAATCCAATTTCATGCACTATCACGGGTCTCATGTAGATCAAATTCTATTTTTGCACATTAAATCCCTGGGAAATCAATCAATGTATAAAAACGGCCAAATGTTATCTATTATTTTCAATTTTTAACACCAAACTCCTTTGGTCGCATGTTCGCTGCAGAAAAAGTTTGACATGCAGCTTTGGGCCACATGCACGCGGTAGTCCTAGGACACTCACTCACGTGTGACACTGTTTGTGGACCCGTGAGGTCAACGTCCAGCACTATGACATGCGGTGAGAGAGGTTAATTTGACCAACAAGGATGGTCATTTTTTTGTTTTGTTACGTACGATAGAAGTATATATATATATAGTACGCGTTGAAGAAGGTGGTCGGGGGCAACATATAATATCCGTCATATAGGACAGTCACTCGTGTGCGATGCTTCCATCTGTGGGCCCCCGAGGTTGCCCTCCATCACTTTGACCCTACAAGGAGATTTCTTTTTGGGTTGTGTTGCGGTAAGAGTATATAGTACGCGTCGAAGAGGGGGACGAGGGGGCCGGGGCAGCACATACTACACACACACACACACGTCATGAGCGATCTCGCTCCGTGTGGGGAATTTTCGGTTTCTGAGGCAGGTGCCACAAAGAAGTTGTGCATATTGGGTATTACAAACATCACCAACACATTGGGCCATGTGCAGACGATGGTTGTCACTCATTCGCCTGCGATGTTTCCCTCCATGGTCCCACGAGGTCCTCGTCCATCTAATATATGCCACAGCGAGAAAGGTAATTTGACGAACAAAGAAGATTATTTTTGGGTTGTGTTATGCTACATAGGATTATATATTATGCGTCAAAGAGGGGAGGGGGGCATGAATATATACTGTCTGTCATGAATTCCGGTTCGTGTGGGGGACTTAAAGGTTTTCGAGGTAGGTGTCACATGAAAGTTTTGCATATATATTAGGTATTCAAACATCACAACCACACATCTCCATACATGTGTTTGGCCCATAAGCAAGCGATGGCGGTTGTCCTCTAGCACTCACTCACGGGGTTATTATCGAGATGCTTTGTCCATCTCTGTGTGCCCACTTGGTCAATCACTTTGATCGACAACGGTAGATGTTAATTTGACTTATAATTAGGAGGGGATTAATTTTTGGTTCGTCTTATATGATACGGTACATGCATGTCATGATGTGAGAGATAACATATTATACTTTTAGCGCATGTGTACACACGAATCCCTCCCACCGGGTCAAAGTGGGGGGCGAGCATGTGATGCATCATGAACCAGATTTCTGTGGGGACTGTGTGATTTTCGATGCATGCATGCGCCACATCAAAATGTTGTGTTTTGGTATTCAAACATATGTGCATGCATCGCGCATGTCTATACATATGTTTGGGGCACATGCATGCAGTGGTTGTCTTTGGACACTCTCCCTCACTTGGTTATCATCAATGGCCTATATATTCATGGGCCCGCGTGGACGTCCATCACTTCGACCAACAACGTGAGAGAGGTTACCAGGGTGGATTCTTCTTCCCTTGGTTCGTGTTACTGTATAGTCGTACGTCGATCATGGTGAGATTTGAGACCTAAGTTCGAGGGCTTGCATACACATGAATCCCTATATATATAGTATACGCGTAGTGAACCCTCGCTCCGTGTGGGGATTTTCCGGTTCCAAAAGCACGGTGACACATCAAACTTGTGCATTGGGTATATTCAAACACCACATGACACTTCATACATATGTTTGGGCCACATGCATGCAGTGGTTGTCTTCAGGCACTCCGTCGCGTGGTTGTCTACAGGCACAAGCTAGCCTATTTTGTGGTGCCGCGTGTGGACGTCCATGCATGACTTTGACCCAACAACAAGAGAGGCTATACGAAGGTGGTGATTCTTCTTGGTCAGTCTTACAATATGCCTTGGTGAGATGGTGACCCTCCCACCGACTCAAAGTGTGGGTGTGTGTGGGGGGCACAGTACTACTTCGCACTAGATGAACCTCCGTGGGGTCGGGGATGTCCGGTTATTTTGCGATGCGCATGTGCCACATCAAATTTGTGATTTGGTTATTTAAATATCACACCACATCATTTTCACACACACACACACACACATATATCGGGCCACCCGAAGGTGTGGTTCGTATGTGGTTTCACCCATCTAACGCCAGAAGAACACATCTGTGGGCCCGCACACGATCCACATTTGATCAGAAGCAAAGGTGGGGGGGTTTACCATGATGTACTCCTTTCGGTTTTGTGTTACGATAGGGTGAGATGTCAGACCTATCCATTTTGGGGCATGCGTTCATAGCTAGGATTCCCCTCCTGCCAACACGAAGTGTGTGTGTGTGTTTGGGGGGATAGCAGTAATAACTTGTGCTTTGTGCGACAGGTGCCACATCAAAGTTGTGCATTGGGTATTTGAACATCAAACCACCATTTTCATGAATATATTTGGTCTACATGCAAGTGTGTTCGTGTTCTGACCCTTTCCCGCGTTTTTTCGCCAAATTTATAAACAACAGACGAGTCAGATGCAGCAACCGCCTGCGACCGGATACGAAATAGACACGGTTCCCTAGGACTACTCGTGTGTCGCGCCCCTGCCCATGTCACCCACATGATCATAGTAGATTGGGCTCCATGAGGCTTCTCTACCTCTCTCAAAAATATCTACTACCTCGTAATCTCAAAAATATCTACCCGCCTAGATAGTTTTTATGTTTTTTTTGAGGAAATGACAGTAGGAGAGGCTCCTACTGTATATGTATATAAATATACAGGGGTGTTACAATTGTGTTACATATGGCATTGCAACTACATGTGCACTTCATTCCCTGATCCCCTCACCTCAAGAAGAGAGGGGAGGGGGGGGGGGTGAGGTGCCAGGCAAGTTGAATGAGATGTCTGCTTAAAGGTCAGTCAAGCAGGTGTGTAGAGAGCTAGGATAAAGAGTTACAATAGGCAATTACAGAGGCCTTTTGAGAGTCTTTTACTCTGTGCTGGAGTAGTCTAAAGTCCTCCTTAAAACGTGTCAACCAGGACGTAGTACTGGGGTTGATTCTTCTGAAGTGTTTGTTGTTGCGTTCTTTCCATAGGCTCCACGCTGCTATTAGGAAGATTTCCATGAAGAGGGGTCTAGAGTCTCCCCTATTGGTCTGATCAACTAAGTTAAGTCTGGAGTCTGACGTGGGCCAACGAATATCAACTTTTTCCCAGCACGCCCTGCTGAATGGGCACGTGAAAATCATGTGGTTAACCGTTTCTTCGGTGTTTTGTCCGCAAAGGAGGCAATCAAGGACATCTCCAATGTCATAGTGTCTTCTCTTGAGCATGTTTCTTGTATTAAGCCGATCGATTAACAAGAGCCAGCCGAATACCTTTATTCTCATTGTGCATTTGGATAGCCACAGGAGTTGGAAAGTTGGATGCCTTGGGGTGTGTCTGAAGCAGAATTTATAATAATCAGCAGCTTTAAAGTCAACTGCTCCCCAGGTGTAATACCAAACATCCGTGGATGAAGTGGAGGGGCTCAGGTGGGTGGACAGGTGCTTCAGGTGTTGGACTTCCTCGAGAGCTTCTGGTGATAGAGGTAAGTGGAACGTATCATGCAGTGTCGTGCTCTCCAAGAAACTGTTGATGGATATTTCTTCATCTCTGGCAAAGGAGAAGGCTCGAGGGTGTGATGTTTCTAGTATGTCTGGTAGCCATAGATCTTTCCACAAGAGAGCAGATGCTCCATCAACCACTTGAACGCAGGAGATCCCACGATAGAGAGGTGTAAGCTTAAGTATATCACGCCACCAGAAGGACCCCATTAGGTCAAGGGCATGAGGGACTTTGCCTTGATAGTAGGTGTCCCAAATGAGGTGTACCCATGGTACATCAAGCTTGTTGTAGAACTTATGTAGGAACTTCATGAGTAATGCTTCGTTTTGTAGTTTGATATTGAGGACCCCCAAGCCACCGTGTTTCTTTGGTTTGCAAACTAAGTCCCATGCGGCCAAGGAGTTGCATTTCTCACCATGTTCTGTCATCTTGTTCCAAAGACATTTGCGTCTGATTTTATCCAGCATTTCCAGAATTTGGGAGTTGATTTTGATTGTGCACATGGCATATATGAGGACCGAGGTGACAGTTGCATTTAACCAAGAGAGCCTTCCACCGTATGACATCATGGAGATAGTGGCAGTGAGTCTTCGCTCAGTTTTACATACTAGGGGCATTAGGTCTTGTACCGTGGGCTTCGTCGTGCCCATGGGTAGTCCAAGGTACGTAAAAGGCATGGTGCCAATCGAACAGCCAAATATATCCGCAAGTTCCATAGTGGAGTTGCCGTCAAGATTAATAGGGATGAGGGTGGACTTGTTAAAATTGATCTTGAGACCAATGGAAGTTGCGTAGTCAGATAGGATGTTTTTGATCGTTGTTGCTTGTGTGGGGCATGCGGGGAGGGCGAGGATCGTGTCATCTGCATATTGAATAACTGGGTAGTCTGTTTGGCCATGGCAAGGAAAGGGAAGGTGAATGCGTCCCTGCCTGAAGGCTTGGTTAATGGCAGCTTGTAGGAGGTCGGCCGCTATGACGAAAAGAAGGGGGGAGAGTGGATCACCTTGGCGAACCCCGCTCCTACAATGAAACTGTCTGCCTTGACCACCGTTAAGCAGGACCGAGGATCGCCCAGTTGAGAAAATGCATTGGATCCAATTAAGCCATTGCTCGTTGAAGCCCATATGGCGCATGATGTTGATCATCGGGTTGTGCCCAATTGTGTCGAACGCCTTAGCAAAATCTAGCTTCAGAAGGATGATTTTTTCCTTGGAGGATTGGCATTGATGAATATACTGAAAGGCCCAAGCCAGGCAGTCTTGGATGGTTCTTCCTTTGAGAAAACCATATTGGTTACGATGAACAAGTGTGAGGATTACCTTTTGGAGTTGATCAGCCAAGAGTTTGGTGATCAGTTTCAGGCAGCAGTTGAGGAGAGTTATCGGTCTGAAATCATTGACTGATGTAGGTGATTGAACTTTAGGGATCAAGGTAATAAGGCCATCATTAATGCTTGTGAGATCAAGATTTCCTGCGTGGAATTGGGAACAAAGGGCATAAAAGTCTTGCTTGATCACGGACCAGCAACTTTTGAGGAACACCCCACTGAATCCATCAGGTCTAGGAGCCCTATCGTCCGGCATTGCTTTAATCACATCATCAATTTCTTTGTGTGAGAAGGGTTCTGTGAGATGGTCCAGGTTGTTGGAGCACTGAATAAGTGTGGGCAGATCGAATTTCATTTCAGCAGGGGAGATAGTGCCAAGACGATTTTTATAAGCATTGAAGAGTAGAGCCTCTTTGCTGACATGGTCTTCTACTTGATTGCCATCCGCATCAGTTAAACAGGCAATGTTATTATGCCGGTACCTCTCTGTTGCCACGGCCTGAAAAAATTTCGTGTTTTCATCGCCAAATTTTACCCAACTAATGGTGCATCTTTTTTTCCAATAAAGCTTCTGGTACTGAAGTAGGCGCAGAGTGTGTTTTTTGAGTATGGTCCGGAAGTTGAATTCAGGGGTAGAGAGTGGTCTCTTGTTCTCAAGTTCATCCAAATGTGCTAAAAAATTATTGCAGTTGTCAATTGCAATCTTCAGTCGTGAAATGTTTTTACTCCAAGATTTGAGAGCGTGCCTGAGCCTTCTGAGTTTAAGACACAGAATGGAAGCAGCATTTGTCAAATGAACTGGCTTGTTCCAAGAGGTTCGTACCACATCCAAGAAACCAGGATGTAAAATCCAGAATGATTCAAACCTGAAGATTTTGCTGCGGGGTATATTGGTTTCGATAGTAACAACGCAAGGGGTATGATCAGAGGTAGATTTACCGAGGGGTTTTACCATTGTGTTGGGATAAGATTGGGTCCAGTGTAGTGACGTGAAGAACCAGTCTAACTGTACTAGAAGCGGGTCGTCTTGCATGTTACTCCAGGTGTAAGTGCGGCCTTTTACTGGGAGCTCCAAAAGGTTTTGCGTGCGAATGATATCGTTAAATATGAACATATCCTGAGCATTACCTCCCGGTTTGTTACGGTTGTCCGGTGCACGAATATAATTGAAATCGCCAACCAAAAGCCAGTCTTGTGCTACTGGTATATCCAGATCATAGAGCCAATTAGTGTAAGTAGTACGATCCTCTCCCGAGCACGGCCCATAGATATTTGCTAACGTCCATGCTTGTTGGGATTGCGTGCTAACAAAATTGATAACTAGTGCAAAAGGTTCCGAAAAGAGAACAAAGCCCGTGAACATCGAGCTCTTCCAGATGGTAATGATGCCACCCGAAGCACCGCGCGAAGGTACAAAAGCAAAACGATCAAACTGTCGCGGACAGCAAGACTTGATAAACGCCAGGTCAAACGATATCTTTTTGGTTTCTTGCAAGCAAACGACTGCGCATCCGCTAGAAAGGATCGCATTATGAAGCGCTAGGTGTTTGGGTTCGGCATTAAGCCCACGAATGTTCCATGAGAGGACATTCCACGATCGCAAAAGAGGCATGAGACAACTTCTTATAGCTTAAGCAGAGTTGGGTGCTTCATCGACGACGGCATCAGAGACTTCAGCCTGCTGCATGGCGGGTGTAGATTCAGCCGGTGTGGGAGCTGCAAGTAGTGCTTCTTCAGTTAACTCTTCTACTGGGATAGCACATTGGTAGATTCCGATGTTTTGCAGTGTTGAAATTGGTGTTGGCGGCGGGATGTCAACAGAGTCTTGCTTGGGCTGAGTTGATGAAGAGGAACCAATGGCAGGTATGATTCTGGGCTTCACTTTAGACATGGGCTTGCGGCTGTCAGATGGCATATGAACTTTAAAACCCTTATACTTAGTGGAGCGGGTGCTGCGACGAACCTCGGTAGTGGAGATGGGCACCATAGGGGTTTTTGCGCGGCGGCCACGGGTTACCATTGGAGGCTGCGATTCAGAAGTGGCGTTGCAGTTTTCCATCTGAGCAGCGACAGTAAGGTCTGAAGAAAGAGGTGTCGAGTCCATCTGGGGGGTATCAGGGTGGGACAAACCTTGCTGAATATCACTCACCTCCAGGGAGTCATGCATCAGGTTGGGGAGGGCATCTTCCTCAGGCTGAGGGAGCGATTATCCTCCTCCACTGGCAGTTCTTGGAGGACCACAGAAGAAGAAGGCGTGGTGTCGAAGCTGATGAGGTTGCTGTTAGCGGGGTGAGCCACAGTCACAGAAACTTCAAAGTTGGCTGGCCTGATGCCAAAAGCATATCTCCAAGGGCCTATAGATGCAAGTGCTGGACGGAGAGCATCAAAAATGATAGTGTTCAGTTGCTGTCTTGGAACTGGGTTATCAATCAGTAAAGCAAGCAGATCCGTGCCCTGAGAAGACAATCCAAACTGTATCCCGCGATCATGCAGAACAACTGAGATAGTAAGCGCTTCATTTGGCATTGGGTGTTCTGAAGGTGGAGGGTGAAGCTGGGGCACAATGATCATTGTGGAACTGTCAGAGCTGGCGTTATCATCAGAAACAGAGAAGGAGTCATTCCAGGCCTGCGTGGGGCTGCCCATGAGATTGTTGTCAGGTACTATTCCATCTTGGAAAGTCAGGCCCTGGGAAGCAAGCCATGCCTGATAGTTGACCAGGTGCGGAGGGAGCGGAGGTAGTGGCGGAGCTGGCGGCTCCGGCCAGACTCCCCAGCCAGCATTGGCATTGTTGTTGCCACCAGGGTTGGCGTCAGCGTTAGGGCCAACAGGGGCAGAGTTCTGGACCAACTAGTTATGGACTTGTTGTTGGTAGAGCTGCTCGGCGGTGAGTTCTGGGCCAAACTGGGGATGGGGATTACCATCCGGTGGCGGCGGTTCTTCACCAGCAGGCAGCACCTCAGGCAGCAGTCCGTTCCAGTCATTGCTGCGGAGGATCGTAACCTGCACTGTCCAACAGTCTCTGGCTCCGCCCAGTTGCCAAACCACGAAGCTTTTAGGGATTAGGCGCATGCGGAGCACTCTAGCTTTGATCATCATAAATCGTCTGTCCTGGCGGGGGTTGTACCAATGAACAAGGGATCCATAGCCACCTAAAGCTTTGGTGATGTAATAATCGGTCTGATAGTCATAAGGGAAACCAAAAAAACATCAACCAAACCTCAGGCCCAAAGGACGTCGTGCGCCGATTGAGTGCTTCATTATGAGGAACGAAAGTGATGAGCAGATCTTCATCCTCAAGTTCAATGGGGGTGTTGATAGCAGTGTCTCGCATAAATGAATGCACGAAACCGAAAATCCCAATACCAAGAGGATGGTCGCTGACTTCAGTGGTATAGAGTTGAGAGGCGTTAAGCTGACCTACAATGGCAGTGCGGGTGGAAGCCCGGCGATGAAGAGGAACATATTCGCTCGCCTCAGCGATTGCCAAGAAGTCGTGGTTGAGCGGTGGTATAGGCCCCACTATCATGTCGCTTCGGACCACACGGTCCGCCGGCCCCGGCTCAACGGCAAAGCCCGGGGGGAGGAACGGGACGGGGTTGAGGGGATAGTTGGCCATGGTCGCGAGGGAGAAGATGCAGTGTGGTGGGTTCTGGTCAGAGCGTGGTAATGTCGATGGGACAGGGCAGGGGTGCGGCGGTGGTGGCGATGGGACTGGGCAGGAACGCGGCGGTTGGAGAACCGAGGCGGAAGGTGGAGCGTGAGGGGGGTGGGCTAGCGAGGCAGTAGTGGAAGGCACCGGTGATTTAGGAATCCATTTCCACCTAAGGGCGCGGAGGCGTTTGCGGCAGGAATGGGCCGTGTGGCCATAGTAGGCACAAGCAGTGCATCGGACGTTGGTACTGGGCCTTGGACGCCTGGCCGTGGAATGAAGCGGGGGGGCAGGAGGCTGAGTTGCCATGGTGGGGGAGATATTTTCCCAAACCGCGTCATTAAATTTGGGGGACTTACCAGTTTTGGGGCAAAATATTGCCTTATGATCAGGTGCGGAGCAATTGATGCAAATCAGTCTGGCATGGCAGTCAGATTTATTATGTCCCCATTGGAGGCAGCGTGAGCAAAGAGAGGCCCAATTGGTGGAGAGATTGATAATATCCTGCAAGGTGTACTGGGCTTGGGCCAAATCGGCCTTGTGCTTGGCCTGGAGCGAAGGTGGCCAAAAAACATACTCGGGGGCATATTTGAAAGCCGACCGGAGGAAACACCGCGGTAAAGGCGGGTAGGGAATATTCAGCGGGCAATTAAATGCACCCAGTCGGAGGAAATTCGGTAAATGCTTTTCCTCAAAATCAGCCTCTGACATAAAGAGCTCCATCAAAGCGATATGATCAGGTTTCGACGAGGAAATTGCGCAAGAGGATCCCGAGTGAGCTTGTTCATGCCTGTGTTCTTGAGGAAAAGGTGGTGAAATTTTAAATGATGAAGAAGAGGCCTCGGTAGCATTTTTGATGGAGAAATCCATATGCGTTTGAGCCACTGATTTGCACGAGGAGGTCATATCCACTCTTGTAGACTTGCTAAAATTCTCATCAAAAGAAAAGACCCCAACATGATAAATAGCCATACGTCGGCGCGCCGAAATATCAGAAAGAGGTACATCTGCATGCCAACCCAAATTGTGGGATATAATCTTGGGAGAATTCCTTTTATATAGGTGAAAATGGCAAATGAAATCCGGCCAAATGCGATCTTTGAGTCTATAGATAAAATGCCCCACTTTGTTGTTTGCCACAGAAAACCGAAAGGATCGAGGGCTGATCTGGAGTACCTTGAATCCAGTACTCACGCCACCAATGCAACATTGGAGTGCAATGCCCACAGATTCCACAGTCAAAGGGAAGGAAGCCGAGGAGAAGGAGACTGTAGGATCGAAAGTAGGTCTAGAGGGGGGGTGATTAGACTACTTGACAATATAAAAATCTGCCTTTAGATCATGCAATGTTTTTGGCAGTTTCACAATTAAGATCAATTCAAGTATCACCCTACACATGCAATTCTAGAGTATAAGCAGCGGAAAGTAAATTGCACATGTAAAAGAGAGGTGGAGAAGATCAAACGCAGTTTGGTGACACGGAGATTTTTGTCGTGGTTCCGATAGGTGGTGCTATCGTACATCCACGTTGATGGAGACTTCAACCCACGGAGGGTAACGGCTGCGCGAGTCCACGGAGGGCTCCACCGGTCCACGAAGAAGCAACCTTGTCTATTCCATCATGGCCTACGCCCACGGAGGACTAGCCTTACTCGGGGTAGATCTTCACGAAGTAGGCGATCTCCTTGCCCTTACAAACTTCTTGGTTCAACTCCACATCTCAAGGACGGAGGCTCCCAAGCGACACCTAACCAATCTAGGAGGCACCACCCCCCAAAAGGTAATAGACGGTGTTGATGATGATGAACTCCTTGCTCTTGTGCTTCAGATGATAATCTCCCCAACACTCAACTCTCCTCACTGATATGGCTGTGGTGGAAGAAGGGTTTGAGTGGAAAGCAACTTGGGAAGGCTAGAGATCAAGTTTCATATGGTAGGAATGGAATGGCTTGATCTCAACACAAGGGTAGGTGGTTCACTTCTCAGAAAGTGTATGGTAGAAGTGGTGGTACTTTCTGATGGCTCTCCTCACGAGTGAAGAGGGGGTGGAGGGGTATATATAGCCTCCACACAAAATCCAACCGTTACACACACATTTGACCAATCTCGGTGAGACCGAAGTGAAAACTCGGTCAGACCGAAAGTTCAAATATAGTGAACGTTGGGATTTTCGGTGGGACCGAAAATACCATCTCGGTGTGTCCGAAGTGAGTCAAAGGTTGGAGCTTGCCATCTCGGTGTGACCGAAAACAACAACTCGGATATTCTGAAATGATGTCAATTGGTTACAGAAGGTTGGCAGTCCATTTTCGGTGAGACCGAAACTCAGAATCGGATGGACCGAGAAATTAGGGTTTGGGGAAATAACTGAAGTGGTTCATCTCGGTGGGACTGGGTTTGCAGAATCGGTTTGTCCGAGATTACTTATGAGTGTGTTGAATAGTGAAGAGTGCTGATAGTTGAGGGAGCTAGATCACCAAGCACTTGAGCAACTAGATCATTAACACAACCTCATCCCCTTTTAATAGTATTGGCTTTTCCTATGGACTCAATGTGATCTTTGATCACTAAACCAAAAATAGAGTCTTGAGCTTTTGCCAATGCTTGTCTTAGCATTTTGAGGGGTCCACTTCTTCAGACATTTCCATACCCATACCATCGAACTTTTCTGAAATGATTCTCAAGTAAATATTAGTCCAATGATATATATGTTGTTATTAATTACCAAAACCACCCGGGGATTAGTTGCACTTTCAATCTCCCCCTTTTTGGTAATTGATGACAACATATAGATCAAAGCTTCGACAAAAGATATAATCAATGAATGATATCGTCGCTTTGAGAAGTATGTGATAAACAAGAGCTCCCCCTAAATTTGTGCATTATTTAAAATTTGCGTTTGAATGCAAATGCACAATCGATTAGGATTATGGGTCACTCTTCCATGTCACATACATCTTGGTGGAGCGCACAAAATGATAAGAATGAGTAACATGCACTCAATCACCAAGACAAGAGTAAATAGCCATACAATAAGGAATAGCATATGATAAGCAATAAGCACACATTAAGGCATAGTATGACTAAGCACTCATTAAGGTAGCATCAAACGTGGTAGCAAGCACACATAAAGTATCAGGAACCAAAAGAAATCACTGTATCTCAAAGAAAAACCGGCAAAAGAACGAAAGACGAAAAGAGCACTCTCTCTCTCTCGAAGCCCTATGATCTATAACAATTTCTCCCCCTTTGGCAACAAGTTACCAAAAAGTTCGAAAAGGTATAGAGCTAAGCGTCACTGCGGGCTCTGCTGGCGGCTCCCGTCTGGGTAGATGTCGGTGTAGAGATAGCTGCATCGGCGAAGACTTCTGCTGAAGTCTGCGGTGGAGGAGTGGATGTTGGAGCTGGAGGAACTGCTGGAGCTGTAGCTGGTGCTGAGGTGGTAGCCCTGGAGTCTGTCACTGGGATAGCTGCAGATCTGGATCCTCTGGGAATCTGAGCAGTCTGGCGATGAGAGTCCTGGACTAGATCATCCTGCATAAGCTCTGCTCTCTCCTGCCTTGTCTCCTCCATGTCTACCTCAAGCTTGTTGACAGACACCTGAATCTCAGTCAGCTTCACGTCCAGAGCGTGGATCTTGTCCTCGATAATCCTCTCAAGGCTCTCCTGAGATTGCTCAATGCTGGCCAGGCGTTGTTCAATCCGCTGGGTAGCTTCAAGAATTTGTTCTCCAAAGCTCTTTGGCTTAGCTGCTGCTGCTGCTGCCTCTTTGTCAGCTTTAGCCTTCTTTGCAGCTTCGATTTTGGCCTGTCCTTCAACTGAGGTAGGATCCTCTTCATCCATCACAACTATGTTGTCCTCATGCTCTGGCTGCAGTGGCAAGTGCTTCCTATCCAACATGAATTTGCCCGTGCCAAACTTGGCGTTGATGAGCATCTGAATCTGCGGTGCAAACCCACACGACCTCTTCTGGTCAGCTGCAGTCCTCTTAATGGTCTCTACCATCAAGTCCATCACCTTAAAAGGTGCCTTCTCATCGAGAATGTGCAGCATGTTGATAGAATAGCCTCGAATCATCCGGTGGTCTCCAGACTTAGGCATCAAAGTATGCCTCAGAATAGTGTTAGTGGTGGTCAGACCTGCCTGGAGATAGTACACTGAGCCAAGCTTCCATCCTTCCAAATCAGCAGCCGGGATCTCCTTGTACATGTTCTTCATGGAATCATGACTCTTCTTAGGAATCCCATAGACATCAATGTCGTCCTCTCTCTGCACTGGAGCGTTCAGAAGTTCTGCCCATTCTTCAACAGTCGAAGAAAACCTTTGACCTTCAGTCATCCAGGTGATCCTGCCATCAGGATAGAAGTGGGCTGTGGCGTAGAACTGCATGATCATCTCGTCATTCCAAGCTGTCAGTTCTTGACCCACAAAATCAGCAACTCCACATGCAGTAAAGCTCTCATGCACATGGGGAAAGAAGTCCCGGTGCTCTTCACTGTCAATATACTTCCAGTCAACATACCTGGTGTCAGCAACAATGGGCTTCTTATCCATCAGCACGGTCTCATAGAAATCCTGCTGCTCTCTGGTGTGGAATCTGGGGTCCACAGCAGTCCTTCTCCTTACAGCATATGGATCAGACTGTCTCCATAGCCTGAGACCTTTGTCCTTCCTTGCCTTCATGTCCTCAGCTTGAGGATGAGCATCATTGTGGAGTGGCAACTTGGGACGGAGCTTAAGCAACACATGCTCTTCATCTGATTCAGACGGTGGCATCTCACCTTTGTTCTTCTCAGAAGCTGGAATGCTTCTGGTTGTTCTCTTGGGCTTGGCTGGAGCTGCCTTGACTGGAGCAGGCTTCTTGGGCTTAGAAGAGGCTTGAGCCCGAATAGCATCACCCATGAACTTAGCTTTCTGAAGAGGAGGCTGGGGTGCTTCTTCTTCTTCTTCTGCAGCATCAACTTGAGGTTCAGCATATACTACCCTCTTCCTTTTGGAAGTCTTCTTCACCTTGCTTGGAGCAGGCTCTTCCAAGTTGAGCTTATTTGCAACTGCTGACTGCTTCACTTTGCTTGTGCCTTTCCTTGTCTGCTGCCCTTGGTGCTCTTTGGCAACCACATTCCTCTTGGGCTTGGAGGTAACTTCCTCAGCAACAAAGTCAGAGTCCTCATCATCAGAAGTTCTCTTCTTCCTGGTTCTGGTGGCTGCAGGAGGCAAACGACTAGGGGTGCTCCTCTCACCATCATCACTGGAGCTGCAAGCAGGACTTGTATCTGCCTCTGGAATTTCAGCAAACGGTGATTCAGACCTGTTCTGCCTGTCACTGACATCTGACATGGCTGAAAAACCTGTGAAAAGATAAGGTATAGGCAGAGTAGAAGAGTTATCACAACTGCAGAGTTTTTGCAAAAAAAATGAGTTCAAAACTTAGTTTTGAGTTTTCACAGAATGTATTTCGGTCAAACCGATTTCAAGTTTCGGTGCAACCGAAGTGCTCAACAGAAACCTACACACCACTTTCGGTCAGACCGAGATGGGTTTCGGTCCTACCGAAAACTTAGGGTTTCACTGAAACTACGCTTCGGTCATTCCGATTGGCACAACTCGGTTAAACCGAATGATGCAGTGCAATGGCCAGAGGCCAAATCGGTCATTCCGAGTTTCAAAAATCGGCTTCACCGAGATGCATTCCGTGGAAACCTAAACCTAAGAATTTTCCTCGAAACTAGAAGATCTGAACTATTGTATAGGGAATATCTCAAACATGGATTGAATCATGGCAAGCCTATCGTGCAAGAATCGGAAGGGGAGCACGAAAAGGGATCGGGACACACCCTAACTTGGTGGTGTCCCTCTACGGCGGCAACGGTGGAGATGATTACCGTTGACGACGGCGGAGACCTGCGGCAAGGGCGCACAGGCGACGACGGCGACGATCCGTAGACCAGGGCGACGGCAGCAGGGGTCTTGGGGGCGAACGGTTTGAAGAATGAAATTGCGCGCAGCCCCTTAGGTATATATAACCCCATGCTGTCGGTGGGACCGAGTTGAAAAACTCGGTGTCACCGAGATGTATAACTGCTATGCAGTTACACATATCGGTCAGACCGAGATTTTGAACTCGGTTTCACCGAGATGAAACCTAGATCAGTCTAAGCGTTTCGGTTGGACCGAGATTGAGAAGCCGGTCAGACCGAAATAGACTTAGAAGGTTTTGGAAGTCAGCCTTAGACGAATCGGTGGTTCCGAATGCTCCTCACTCGGACTGTCCGAAAAAGACTTGTTCAAAGTTGTGATATGAGCATGAATAGAATTTGAGACAAGAAAGCATAGATAGCTAGGGAAGGTGCTTAGGCATTCTTGTCCATCCATTTGGCCAGAAGGAGAAAACAAAACAATCAAAACAACAAATGGATGTCCTTGAATGGATAAAATCATGCATTCAACATGCTCACACAATAAGATAGCAACTGAAATATGTGTCAAACATGCACAACCAATCACTCTAGCTACTAGCACACAATTTGTCGATGACTAGGTCATCTATATATGAGTATATTGACTTAGGAGCCAAATGAGAACATTTGATCATAGGTCATACTCATCGTTTAAGCACAAGTGGGGTTGCCACTTTTACATAAAGCATTTATGTGTTCACATCATTTGAAGATGCTTTAGCTCAATTTTTAGAGCAAAGCTCCCCCTAGATGTGAGAACCCCTTTTAAAGGGTCAAACTAACCTTGGGTTGTCGTAGAAGACTTCATGTAGATGTTGAAGATGTGGATGCTCAATGTTGATGCAGATCATCAAAAGTTGGGAGCAATCCTTTGGATTAGGGCACTTTCAATACCTACATGGGTTAGTCCCACAAGGAACAAACAAGAATATCCATAGACATAGAGTGAAGTTCACAAAAGATGATGTCCATGAAAGCAATGATTACCTTGTCCCTTGACTTACCAACAAGAGGGTTTGTGACTCCATGAACTAGTGCATGATGTGGAAGTTGATTGCACAAGTTCTTGCCAAAATGAATATGAGTGAAGTTTGTTGGCGGAGTCACCCTCAAGAACCTTCTAGTTCTTCTTCTTTGGGATCCACATCATCTTGATGGGAATCCTTGGTGTTGTAGTTGAGCTTGACGAAGTAGAACTTGATGTGTCCTTGGGAACCCACTTGACCATGGCTTGAGGTGCTTCAATGAATGCATCAATCTCCTCTTGAAGCTTGTCCTTGGCCTTTAGCTTGTGGTCTTGTGGTGGAAGGTCATCTTGAGCTTGTTCCACATTGGAAGAAGTAGGATCATACTTCTCCTTTTGTGAAACAAACTGTGGAGTAGGATATTGACCTTCTTCCCACTCAACACCTTCGGCGTTGAACTTTCGCTCAAAACCAATCTCTTGATTCTTCCGGTGTCTTCCTTGTTTGCGAACAATCTCCTCAAAGTTTTTGCTTCCGGCAAGACTCTTGTAGACACCTTTCTCTATGATTTCCTTCAATAAGCTATTTTCTTGCTCAAGTGTAACTTGGCTTGGAACATTGTTAGTGGAATCAAGAGAACTACTAGAAGCAACAATATTGGATTTAACATTGTTATTGTTACTACTAGAGGAAGAATTTTTCTTATGCTTGTCATGCTTAGTCTTAATAGGTGGCAAGAAATTAGACAAGAGAAGTCGTTTGGCAAGATATGAAGAACTCTTCTTTCGAAGATCGTCATTGATCGCTTTTAGAAACTCATGTTCTTGCTCTAGAGTGAGCTTCTCGAAGCGTAGCTTCTCATGAGATCTTAGGAGCTCTCTATGATCTTCTTGAGTTGTTTCATGAGCTAACTTAAGAGTGTTTAGTTCTTTAGTTAGACGCTCAATCTCCTTCATAGCATTGTCATTCGACTCTTCTCGACTATAAAGACTACTAGCATTTTCATCATTACTATGCTCACTAGATTTATCATGCAAGAGCTCATCTTCACCAAGCAAGTCATCCTCATCACTATCGAAGTCAATGAATTCAGGGTGTGTTACCTTGGGACCTTTAGCCATGAAGCATCTTCCAATTCCCTCATTTGGTGAGTCAAATAAGTCGTAGGAGTTGGAGTTGGAGGATACGAGTGCAAGTCCGGCAACACCTTCATCTTGACTATAGTCGGAGTCGGAGTGATAGCTTCCATCGGATTGATTGTCAGAGTCGGAGCCGGAGACCCATTCACCAACATGAGCTTGATGTCTTCTTCTTGTGTAGCTCCTTGATGACTTGTCTTTCCTCTCCGAATCCTTGCTTCTCCGAGAGGGTCTTCGTTCATAACGATCATCTCTACTCCTCTCTCTCCGAGGTGACTCATCTCTTGCTCTTCTTCTTGGAGATTCTTCTCTTCTTTTGTGGGGAGCCGTACACTCATTTGAGAAGTGTCCGGGTCTTCCACAATTGTAGCAGTTTCGATCACGACTAGAAGATCTCTTTTCATCATATGATCTAGACTTTGAGCTTCTTTCTTTGCCTCTATTCTTGTAGAACTTGTTGAAGTTCTTGACCATTAGGCTTATCTCTTCATTGGAAATTAGCTTGTCACTTGAGGTAGTAGGAGCATCACTTGTAGCTTTGTAAGCACCACTTGACTTGTTGTGAAGCTCTTCCTTATCCTTAAGTGTCATCTCATGAGCAACAATTCTTCCAATGACTTCAGTTGGCTTGAGAGTCTTGTAGTTTGGCATCATTTGGATCAAAGTGCACACGGTGTCATACTTTCCATCCAAAGCTCTGAGAATCTTCTTAATGATGAATCGGTCGGTCATTTCTTCGCTTCCTAAGTCGGCAATCTCATTTGTGATGAGAGCAAGCCTGGAGTACATTTCAGCGACTCCTTCACCATCCTTCATCTTGAACTTGTCAAGTTGACCTTGAAGAATATCTAGCTTTGATTCCTTCACAGATTCAGTACCTTCGTGCATTTCAACCAAAGTATCCCAAATCTCTTTAGCATTCTCAAGACGACTGATTTTGTTGAACTCTTCGGGACACAAAGCATTGAAGAGAATGTCACAAGCTTGAGCATTGTTTTGCAACATCCGCAACTCTTCGGGTGTAGCTTCGCGATCCGGAACTTTTCCTTCCTCGAAGAAATCACCTTGCATGCCAACACAAATAATGCCCCATGCGGCTGGGTTATGACCAAGAATATGCATTTTCATTTTATGCTTCCAACTAGCAAAATTTGTACCATCAAAGTAAGGACCTCTACGATAATTACCCTCACTAGACGCCATACTCTCCTAGGTTGTGAAACCAAGCTTATGGAGTCCAATGCAATGGAAACCAAGGCAATGGAGACCAAAGCTCTGATACCACTTGTAGGATCGAAAGTAGGTCTAGAGGGGGGTGATTAGACTACTTGACAATATAAAAATCTGCCTTTAGATCATGCAATGTTTTTGGCAGTTTCACAATTAAGATCAATTCAAGTATCACCCTACACATGCAATTCTAGAGTATAAGCAGCGGAAAGTAAATTGCACATGTAAAAGAGAGGTGGAGAAGATCAAACGCAGTTTGGTGACACGGAGATTTTTGTCGTGGTTCCGATAGGTGGTGCTATCGTACATCCACGTTGATGGAGACTTCAACCCACGGAGGGTAACGGCTGCGCGAGTCCACGGAGGGCTCCACCCACGAAGGGTCCACGAAGAAGCAACCTTGTCTATTCCATCATGGCCTACGCCCACGGAGGACTAGCCTTACTCGGGGTAGATCTTCACGAAGTAGGCGATCTCCTTGCCCTTACAAACTTCTTGGTTCAACTCCACATCTCAAGGACGGAGGCTCCCAAGCGACACCTAACCAATCTAGGAGGCACCACCCCCCAAAAGGTAATAGACGGTGTTGATGATGATGAACTCCTTGCTCTTGTGCTTCAGATGATAATCTCCCCAACACTCAACTCTCCTCACTGATATGGCTGTGGTGGAAGAAGGGTTTGAGTGGAAAGCAACTTGGGAAGGCTAGAGATCAAGTTTCATATGGTAGGAATGGAATGGCTTGATCTCAACACAAGGGTAGGTGGTTCACTTCTCAGAAAGTGTATGGTAGAAGTGGTGGTACTTTCCGATGGCTCTCCTCACGAGTGAAGAGGGGGTGGAGGGGTATATATAGCCTCCACACAAAATCCAACCGTTACACACACATTTGACCAATCTCGGTGAGACCGAAGTGAAAACTCGGTCAGACCGAAAGTTCAAATATAGTGAACGTTGGGATTTTCGGTGGGACCGAAAATACCATCTCGGTGTGTCCGAAGTGAGTCAAAGGTTGGAGCTTGCCATCTCGGCGTGACCGAAAACAACAACTCGGATATTCCGAAATGATGTCAATTGGTTACAGAAGGTTGGCAGTCCATTTTCGGTGAGACCGAAACTCAGAATCGGATGGACCGAGAAATTAGGGTTTGGGGAAATAACTGAAGTGGTTCATCTCGGTGGGACTCAGTTTGCAGAATCGGTTTGTCCGAGATTACTTATGAGTGTGTTGAATAGTGAAGAGTGCTGATAGTTGAGGGAGCTAGATCACCAAGCACTTGAGCAACTAGATCATTAACACAACCTCATCCCCTTTTAATAGTATTGGCTTTTCCTATGGACTCAATGTGATCTTTGATCACTAAACCAAAAATAGAGTCTTGAGCTTTTGCCAATGCTTGTCTTAGCATTTTGAGGGGTCCACTTCTTCAGACATTTCCATACCCATATCATCGAACTTTTCTGGAATGATTCTCAAGTAAATATTAGTCCAATGATATATATGTTGTTATTAATTACCAAAACCACCCGGGGATTAGTTGCACTTTCAGAGACCACCAAAAAGAACTCCTTGATGTCCCGAGAGGGTGAAAAATGGACCGTAGAACCAAAAAGTCTTCTCACCTGATCGGCCAGGGCTAAGCCTGGTGCAAAATCCCAATGTAGGAGGCCTTCCATGGTGGGTTACACGGCTAGATTTCACCATTGTTGGTGGGCAGCAGGTGGAGAGGGGAGAGAGGAGAGGAGGAGGGAGGAGGAGGTGGGAGAGCCATTCTCCCTTTGATAGTTTTTATGTTTGATAGCGCACGATTAGTATGTGTGGACCGTGTGCCATGTCTGTTACTCACGCTCTGCTTCAATCAGTAGATCCAAATTTTCAGTAGCCCCGGCATTTTACTCCCGCCTGCATCCCTCGCAGTCTCAAAAATATCTGCTTATTTGGAGTATTTTTCTATTTGATAGCACACGATTATTATGTTTTAACCATGTGTGATGTTCGTTACGCCCGCCCCGCTATCCTTCAATCCCTTGATCCAAATTTTCGGTAGCCCCACCATTTTACTCCCGCCTAGTAAAATTTGCAGTACCCGCGACATTTCCTCAAACACCACCTTGGACCCCTCCACGCACACTTCCCCCCCCCCAAATCCTTCACCGACCCCAAATTCCCCGCTCACACACATACACACTACCCATCCCTCGCTC
>LR738714.1:600947635-600971656 GCA_902687465.1 Secale cereale
GATGGCGCCTACTAAACGCCCCCTTTCCCATAGATCCCCACCCCCACCCCACTCCAGAGCATCACAGCCTAAGCCTGGCTACGCTTCCCGAGGAGCTCGAGGAGTGAATGGCCCAAAAGAGCTTTACCGCGGCCTCTTGACCTGACGTCGGCGAGGTGGCCACCAAGGAAGCTGACAACAATGACTGGACCTGGACGAAGCCTTTCAATCGGCGGGCTAGAGTATTCTAGCATGTCGCGGACGTCGGCTACAATATCGAGGTTGTCGACAGCGATGGCTTGATGTGGGTTATGTCACAGGTTAAGTTGCCCACCCCCAACCCTTCGGGTTTGACAGCCGTCAATATCATCGATGGCCCTGTCGTTGATCTTTTGTGGCTCGTTATGAACAATTTGCCATGCTTCATCGCCACAGAGCCCCTTCTGTCATTTATGAAGGACATGTTCTTCGATGCTGGCTTGGGATCCTCAGCTAGCAAGTCAGACCTCATCAACGGCGACCATGAGGAAGAGCCAATCTGTGACAAGTGAGGAAACCCATGATTTATTTTGATGTGCCTCTTCACCAGGGGAATCCAATGATTTGTTTTCTCGAACCCCTTTTGTAGTGAGAACATGTCCAATATTTCTTGCTATATTTGGTTGTTTGCATTACGCCTTATTTATTTCTATGATTTTTTGGTTGTTTGGTTGTTTGTACTTAGCATATGTCCAGTTTCAATTGCCATCTTTGGTTGTTCATAGTATGCCTTGTTTATTTCAGCTATTCATAGTGTGATGTTCTATATTTGCTAGTATGAACTATGCAGTTCAATTTCATCAGTACCAAATTTAACAATAACTCTATGAATGACTATATTTGGTTGATGTTAAGCATGTTGTACTCCCTCCGAATCTTTTTAGTTCGCATATAAGATTTGTCTAAAGTCAAGCCTCGTAAAGTTTAACTAACTTTGTAGAAAAAATACCAACATTCACAATATGAAATCAATATCAGTACATGTGTCATGACTTAAATTTTCATATTGTATAACTTTAGCATGGTAGATGTTGACATTTTTCATATAAATAAGGTCAAACTTTATGAAGTTTGACTTCAGACAATTCTTATATGCAGAGTAAAAGGACCGGAGGGAGTTTTTAACATGCCTTTGCATTTGATTTAACAATGGCACTGTTTGGATACTCTAACTTAGCTAGAGGTTAGAGTTAGTTTCTATCTCATGACAGTTAAAAAGGAGAGAGAGAGAGATTGGTGGAATAGTTGATTGTATTGATTGAGCATCATGGACATATGTATACGAGTACATGGTCATATTGGAGTACAAGTCAAGGTAGAATAAATCCTATGCTACCATACGTTTTCTAAATAACAATAATACTCAACAAGGACTAACCCTAAATTAACTCTAGCCAAAGAGGTGTTTGGATAACAGGGTTAGATTGACAATAAATGCACTAGGAGAACTAGCCATAATTAGCACCTCTTGGGTGGGATAGTTGTTTTGGGTGGGTTGGATGCAACTAGCTCAAACTAGCCCTCATGTTTGGACACGTTAGGGTTATTTGAGCCCAAACTAGCTCAAACTAACTCTAACCCATGGATCCAAACAGGGCCAACTAGTGTACTTAGACATGCACAATACAAGTTTGAATGACTATGTTTTGCTTGTTTTTCAATATTAGCATGTTGCAATTAATAACACACCTTTCCACTTCTTGTTTTTAAATATTAGGTTTTTAATAATTTGGTCTTGCACATGTAGGTCCTGCTATCAGAGGTTTTGACCCACTGTTCCACCCTTTTTGCATATGGGGAAATGAGTTGTCCATGAATATCAGTCAAGTCAAGAAACTCGGAAAGATTATTAGGATAAAGAAATTAGCGCCAAAAAACAAGATCCTTGTCTGCACAATGAAAAAGACATCAGTTCACTACAGCATGGTACTAACTGTATTATCTTTTTAATTCCTTTGTGCCATTTCAAATCTAGAGAAGATATTTATGCATATCCTTGTTTTCAGGCCTTTCCAAAGTAGTTTACTGATGATTACCTCTCAAACCACCTGCAATATTGAAGTCTTCGTGAAGAGGACGAAGGATGGACGGTCAATCATCCACATGCACTGGCCTAAAGTTGCAAAGACGATCTACATCAATGAAGGCTCAATATTCCCCTTCCGCTTCAGCAGTTTTCCAGATGAGATTCATTTGTCTATGTTCCGTCTATGATGCTAATTTCCAAAGGTTATAGGTGTTGCATGTGAAACTTGGTGCTGGTGCAGTTGTGTAATGGGGTAGCTGAGTGTTGAAGCTATATGATGTTGTACTATGATGTATTTCAATTATGAAATCTTGGTTCCTTAATACGAAAATGAAATATATTGTGTGCTTAATATGAAATGTCAATTAGGTTAATAAATGGATTATTGACAACATGCCAATTAGCCTGATAATTGGGTTTCTCTCTTGCAAACGAATATTGAGAAAACACCGTGGGCGATGACCTCAGACAACGCACATAGTTTCTAGGAAGAAAGTGTGTTGGATCAATGAACAATCGCACACGACTTCCTCTTGAAAACGGTTTGCGATGTGCCGCCATGCACAAACGTTTACCACATAAAAAGTGTGCGTGATGGACAGCCTATGCCACACAGTTACTTCTATGCATCGTGTGTGATGCATTCAATAACGCAAACGGTAAAATTGTTAATATCGTCTGCAGTGGCAACGCTATCACAAACGATTTAATCGGGAAAATTGTGCGTGATGTACATACGAACGGAAACATTTTCCCTAGATTGACTGTGTGAGATGCATAGGAACGGAAACGTACTTCTTGGATTGATTGTGTGGGATATACATACGAACAAAAACGTATTCCTTGGATTGACTGTGTGAAATGTACATACGTACGAAAACATTTAGCCGGGACTGTGTGGGATGTACTTACGACCGAAAACGACTGGGCATGTTTAATTGTATTTTTTAATACAATTGTACGTATAACCTTATTTCATCGCTCGCCCGTTGCACATGACCTTATTTTGCTGAGCGTGTGTGACCAGAGGGCCTATCCTCGACGGTTTCTGTGTCGTGTGGGAAGGAAACCCCCCCATCGCACACACTCACTTGGCGACGGTTTCTAATGCCGTCGCGGGAAGGGATTAAAATCGTTTGTATAGCACCTCGATGTACCAGTGTCTCCACCTGGTATGCCCCACACTCATATAGCATATGCCCAAACTGCTTGAACATAGCGCGTGTGCATATCTTCCCAACCTGCCTTTCAGTTGCCATGTTTGATTGCAAAAGAGGTCTCCCTTGAAAAAGAACAATCTTTCTATTAGGCACTTCATGCATTGTTTAGGAAAGGATTAAGTTCCAGTACATAATTAAAAGATATTACAATTCTTGTCTGCTTCTCGTACTTCTCTTCCCCTTCCCTGTCAAACTGCAACCTCATGTACTTCCTCACAAACATATGGATGGGGTACCACGGCAGTACATAGTTCCTCAACATGTGGTTTGACTCTCACTCCGTTGTGTATTGGTCATCTTTGCACAAAATACACCCTTGAAGTAAGGTTTCGCCCACATTTGTCTCGTATCTCATACAATTGCATAATGTATGGGTTGTTTTTGAGGTTGTACTTCTCCACGAGAAACTTCCACGCTTCTTCAAACTCATCTAGGTCAGCATGGTATTCACAACCGTGTGGAACTCTGCTCGAAAGTCGCTCTTCTTACTGTACAACAAACCAAGGGACTCCTTTGTGTTCTTTAGGACATGCCACTTTGCACCGATGATGTGTCGTGTCTAGCATGGCAAAAAAAATATTGCTACTTCCATTGCACGATTTTGGTCTGCATGTGAAGGGATGGAATTTAATATTTGTCCCAATCAAAAGGAATTATCTCTCAAAGTTTTTTAAATGATTAGCATGTTTTCAGAATAACTAACTTGTAAGAATTGTCTGGGGTGCACCCCTGCTCATCATGCTAATGAATTCTAAAAAAACCCGACTCGAATGTCTCAACTTTCTCATCCCAAACTAGCATGCCAGCACGTATTATGCTCCGAAAATGATTGTTCACTCCAACAAATAGACCAAACGGCATGTCATACAGGTTGGTTTTGTACATTGAAGATATAAACCCTGAAGAAGCGATAGGCAGGATGAAGGTAGCCACGTCGCTCCTAATTCGCGATGAACAGTGGTGCGCTGCTGCTGCCACCGCACGTAAATTTCGTTCCCCGCTAAGGGCATTTTAGTCTTTTCACATGCAGGGGGTATAAATCTAAATCACAGCCACCCACGATGCGAAACCCTCGCCGCCGCCTCCCGTCCCCCTCGCCTCACGATGCGAAACCCTCGCCGCCGCCTCTCGTCCCACTCGCCTCCCCTCCTCGTCGCCCCTCCTCCATCTCCTCCCATCGCCGCCTCCTCCCCCTCCTCCCACCGCCGTCCCCTCCTCCTCCGCCCCTCCCCCCGCATCTCGTCCGCCCCGGGTGCGGAGGTGAGCTTCCCGGCGATGGTGGCGGCGCTCGTGGGCATCGCGGCGCTCGGAGATGCAGCAGATCCCCACCAGGCCGTGCTGGCACTTGGGGTACTCCCCGGCGACGACGGCCCAGCAGCGTATGGTGCGAGGGAGGTCGGCCACCGCGACAAGTTCCTCTTCCTCTCTCCCCGATCTAGGTCAGATCCCGTTTAACCCCCCCTCCTGCTCTGATTGCTTGTGCCATGATTTGCTCTGTGTTTGGATGAAGAAGTAGACCAGCAGGAGGAAGAGAGGATCTCGGGACACGCTCCTTATTGGACTATTGAAATATGAAGTAATAAGAGAGATTAAACGTGTTTAGAACAGAGAGCACTAAGATAAGAAGCAGCAAAGAATAGAATAGAACAGCAAGTCGTAGTTTTAAGAGTAAAAAGAATGAGAGAGTAACTAAGAAATTAGAATAGAGAGAAGATTTGCAGAGTTAAAAGAGTATGAATCCTACACTTTCTAGCTGAGAATAGATAGAGAGAAAGCAAGACACAATCAGTTCTAGATACGATAAACCATAAGTTTTAGCCTTGCATAGACAAGCAGAAGTACAAGAACATGAGATGATGCAGAGAGCTAAAAGAAAACATACTTACAGCTTCAAAGAAATAGCATAATAAGTAGAACTTGAGATCTATGAAATACATACATACATATATATATATATATATATATATATATATATATATATATATATATATATATATACATATACATTTAAGCAACCTCAGTTGCGGATTTTTTATATTTGTTCACACACTCAAGAGGCCATTAGTCTATACCAACAATGGAGACAGCTTCCCTTTTCACTACTGTACTTTTTCCCCATTTCTATATCGTCTCGAATCATGCCATGAGTTTGGAAAATTGTATCACTGCAATGCCTTCTTCGTATCTGTGGAATTGGAGAAAAAATCATACATGTAATCGATGCATTAGTAAGAAGGCTCGCCGGCTGGGAGATGGCGAGCGCCAGTGAGCACTGCGCACGGTGTAGCAAGCTGGACAAGAGCGTGAGCGACAATCAAGACATGAGCTATCCAGTGTAGGTTCAGACAATTCATTCATTCATTTCAGGTTTGGCATGTCTCGTTATGTCTTTTTACTTCATATTCAGGGTCAAACTGGGCTATGTTTCTTTCATTGAGGCGAGGGTGATCCCAGCAGGTGAGGTGCATTTTAGACATCCGGATGATATCTTGCTATGTCCAGGTGGTACCATGTGTGAATTAAGATTTCCCTTGCAGATTTTGCTTGGCGTACTCGCCTTTTTTCTTGAAGTTGGGCGTCAGTCGTCTCTGTGGCAAGGTAAGCTTATCCCATTTATTTTGTTCAACCCAGAGTCAAGATTCATATCCCCTTCATTGTCATTTCATTTGTGAGCATTTATTCCATTGATCTATGTCGTCGGCACCCTGACGATTTAGCATTTTCCGCTGATCACAATTGCTTGCATCTGCCATCTCATTGAGGAAATGCCCCTGCTCCTCTTAATTAAAATTAATGTGAAATATGTTTCTACCAAAATTAATGTGAAATATGTTTCTACCAAAATTAATGTGAAGCACTATTGAGACAACGAATTTAAACTATGTTATGAGCCAAACCA
This sequence comes from Secale cereale, assembly GCA_902687465.1. NCBI lineage: Eukaryota > Viridiplantae > Streptophyta > Magnoliopsida > Poales > Poaceae > Secale > Secale cereale. The sequence goes on from LR738714.1 coordinate 600,953,799, forward strand.
TATTAAGTATGTACATCCTCGCTGGAATGCTTTCTGTTCATGAGCTGGTCTCCCAACACGTATTGTCGAGAAAATAAAAGAAAGAACCTTTTAAGTTCTTAAGAGGAGCAAGAGAGCTTCTAAGTACTAACTGTCACTCCTATCCTATCCTAATTGAAACGCATTAGCCAACTTGCCTCAGCGATGTTCTATTTCACAAAAGCTCGCTCCTTCACATATATGGTGGTTCTTTTCCTGTATTATTACTTAAATGGTTGATGGCCTTGCTTGATGCTTGCCACGTGTTTGATCGTTAACCTCTGATGCCATGTTTTCTCCATGCAGGTGTCTGGTAGAATTACTAGAACTAGCGGATCTACTTTTATTTGCTGTCCTAGCTTGCCATCAACTTATGCCAACGACGCAAGGTATGATGTTTGATTAATAGCAATTCTTAGAGGATGGATCCAAATATTGTTTAATTTGCCGGTTCTATACTTGGTTGCAATTTTTTACTGAATGAATGGCTCACATTTTTTCTTGGAAAAGGAGGTTAAAACCCCCGGCCTCTGCATCAATCGATGCATACAACCATCACATTGTTACATCGCCTAACATATATGTACATTTTCTTCAAGCCTTAAAGTGTAGTTAGCACAACATACAAACACACTTTGGTCGTGGGATTAGCTTTCTCATTAAATTATTTAAATTGGTAGCTCAGAAACTAACTCTGTAGGTCTATTAAATCTTCTGTAGACCCACATATTTGATATTACCTGAAAAATAAGGAGGTTACCTTTTCCTTTTAATACCTGGAACCAAATTGTTTGATACCAATTGTATCTGGGTGCAGTTTCATACAAGATACAGCTTAGTAGCAAAAAAATTGGCCTCTGTCTTATTTCTCCATACATTGGATTCATATTTGTTCCAAATTTACATCAAGAAGCCTCTAGGCATTTGTATTTTTAGAATCATTCTGAAACTTTGGTTCAGAGTAGAGAGCATTTAATAAGGTTGGTTCTATTTCTGAATCTTGCTCTAATCCCTAAAAGGTGAAATTGGGCATGACTTTGATATTTGTTTTACAAGATATTACATTGATTTTCTGGTTTGGGCATACTTATAATTGTTTTCTTCAGACTACATCTTAATTAGCATGCACTTTTGTAGGCTATTCTTGATTAGAAGATGTATATGAATGTGAGCAACAGAGTTCTTTACTCCTAGAAATTGCACACGCCAATGAAATTCAGGTATCCCTTGATAAGTCTCTTAGCATTTTGCTTTCGTTCGTAGAATTAAAATTTGCCATCAAACAAACAAATAGTTGTGTTACTAAGTTTTTTTTGAGTGGAGTTGTGTTACTAAGTTTATTCTGTAATTTGCATGACAGTTTTGCATAGGCTTGGTTTGTTCTGACAAAAGGTTTTTTCACACATCATTAGAATTGAGGTTTCTTCATAGCTTTGGTTCAGTGGTAGCTTTAGCCTTTTTACATGTGTGAGTAGGTGTTTCTTTCCATTGACATGAGAACAAAATAGGTCATGACATGTTAAATTATTAATAATGGTCCAGATTCACAAAGAGTCTATGATGTAGAGATTAAAATGCTTATAAAATTCCCTCCTTTCTCATTATAAGTCCCCCTTTTTATTCTGAGCTGGGTTCTAAGTGTAAAGCTAATTGGTTTGCTGAAAACAATGCATCTATAGTATATATCTACACCAGATAGATTGTTCATTTGTTTCTTAGAAAATAGTTATTTTAGCTAATCTTTGGTACCGATGGAATATGCATTGATTACTCTCATAACCTATGATAAAGTAATATAATTACCGTTTTCGGTCAACTTTCCAACACATTGTGTCCATGCAGTAACTAGCATTGTGTATTTTTATACAGATTTGCTCATCGCGTGAAGCAAGGAATTGAGACGGCCATCCACTTCATGTTGTTAACTGGATGGTGTCGCACTATGCTTTTATGAAAGCAACCTAAATAAATTGTTGTAAATAACCCTAAGGATTTTCTTTACCTTGAACTATCTTTAAACCTTTCTTCTTGCTTCACTTGATGCTTTTGGACTTCATGCTGCCATTGACCGGAATGTAAACCGTTATATTTCTAAATGCGCTATGTATGAGATCTCTGATACTACTAATTATTGGACTGCTTCGGGTCATCTATTTCCTTGTGCAGCAAGGATTCTGGATCGGGCGCAGGTCGTCGCCATTAGAGAGCCTGTCTGGTGCATGCTTGGTGTGGAGAAGCAGGGGAGTAGGACGGGCATGGAGAAGGAGCAGCCAGGTCGGAGCTCCGGCGTTGCTCGCGTCATGGTCGAATGGAGCCGGCCATCACTATGGGCTGCTGCTCGCCGTATGTGTGATCACTTGCTTTTAGGTTCCCAGCGGTATATCATGAGAAGTTTTTTACTTTGCACCGGGTGATCAACAACATATTTAGACGAATACACTATTCAGGACCAGAAACATTAAGATTTCTAATGTTGTTTTCCTCTTTCAAGATTGCGGTTTTCATAAGCATTAGATAGGTAAGGTACATAGTTTTCATTTAACATTTTTTTACTATTCTCTCATCTCCTATATGGTGTCTAAGAAATACTAATGTAGACAACTGAAAATTTTAAAGTACCTTCTGGCCAATAATGTGGGGAAGGTGCAGCAAGCCGGCCCTCGCGTTGCAGTAGAGTGGAGCCGGCAATTTTATGATCGGTTTCTAAATATTTCAACTTGCACAGTTTGAATTAGTTTCACATGCTAAAGTATATAGTTTGAACATAGGTACTCCTTAATTTTTCATGTAAAAGGTTTAGAATTATTACCCTCAGTGCTTGCTAAAACTCGAAGTTACTAAAAAACTCGGAAGTTACTAAGAAATGCAAAGGTTTCTGTTACAAAAGGTTTAGAATCATTACCCTTGATGCTTGAATTTGGACCTCTTCCTTTGGCATATATGTTCTCTCTGATTTATTTTTGTAAAAAGGATATCCTATATTTGGTTCATGGTTTCTCGATGTACTAATGTAAGTCAAGCAAATTTTCCCTCCTGCAATTTTCTTATTTGGACTTCCGACATTTTGTAGGATACATTTTTTGAATGCATTGTTTTCTTTAGGAAAGAAAGCCCTGCTCTTACAGCTGCCTGTCAGCTCCATATCAGTTGACAAGTGATCACCGCGCCCTTCCGACGATCCCCGCGCCTCTCGGTCGCTGATGTGAGTTTCCTGACAAGGTTTGCTACTTTGTTAGGTCTTCTTCTTAACTGCCTATCCAAATAGAGTGTGTCAGATTTTTTCACTTTGTTGGTCTCATCCTGTTCTTAAGTGAGTGGTTCATATACTGTTAATTGGCTTCTTCAATGGATCATGCAGATACATGCTAAATAGAACTTGATGAATTTTTTTTGTCCTTCTTTCAATTTCAATTGAAATACAAAGTTCAAAATTGACACTTCATTTCAGTGTTCAATATAGAGCACACGGATTGGTTTTCATAAAATACCTACTATAATTATCGCTGGATTTTCCCCATCTCCCTCTTATTTGACTGTTTAGTCTTGAGGAAGCAAACTTATTTCAGAGAATGCCTCTGTAGATTTTGGTTGCACTTAATTGTTTTATTTCTGTCATTGTACATTTAGATGCTTATAAATTTAAGTGGAAACAACTCACAGAGATAAAATGATTAGCTCAACACTTCATAAAAATAGGTCATATAATTTCATTCCACACAATATGTGATAGGGCATCTCCTCGTTTAAACCGTTCTATATTATAAGTTCTTATACTTGTTTTCTTGACTTACAACATTCTCTTCATATAATTTCATTCCACAGAATATGTGATAGGGCATCTGCTCAGTTTAAACTGTTCTATATATAAGCTCTTATACTTGTTTTCTTGACCTGCAACATTCTCTTCATTCTCTTAACATGAAACTCTCTCCTCATATGGTATATAGGACACTATACTTTTCATGTGATTTGGTATTACCTATCAAAGTCATGTAATCACTAATCAGTGTTGTGGCACACATATGCTAGCCTTTGATTTTGATATGTCGCCCATGCCACGTATTTTACATGTTCATCTGTTTGGGCATTAGTGACACTGGTAATTAGTAGCCGTGTTAATCAAAATCCTAGAAAAGTGTTACATTAAAACTGGTACGTAAACTGCCTTATGCTAATATTAGTGCTACACGAACTTCAGAATGGTTTATTGATGGTGAATTTCATGGTGCATCACGGGTCGAACCTCCACGATTTTGTGGCCATACTATGTTATCTACAATGTTGTAGTTCAGATGCCTTGATTAATACACATGTGAATGTGGGTGCTAAACCACAGTCATTCCCCTTTGAAAACCGATGGTGTTCTGCATACATATGTATTTTGCTGGTTTTGAATCGGAGACCGCTGATAGTATGCTATTTTGTGTTGTGTTATTTCAGATGTTGATAAAATTATATATTTCGCATGATTAGTTCAACCTGTTTTTTCTTGCAGATGAGAGGGATCGGCAAAAAAGTTTGAGCCTCCTCTTAGAAGGTCGGTGACAATCTCAATGCTTTAGTAAAATCTGTTTAGTGTTTATGATCAAGGCAACATAATGGTTTAATTATTATGTTCTCTTGGCAATCACAGGTTCGAAACGGGACGCGGGCAAGATAGCTCTAGGAAAGTTGGTGCGGACAGCGATGAAGTGGAGCCTAGAAGTGGTGAATTTTCTTAATACTGGTACATTAATCACCTGTCAATACCTTTCTATTAATATACTTCGTTGATACAACTACATCAACCACCTATACATGCTTTACATGTTTCTACATTATTTATTTTGCAACTAACAGAGTGTTCTTTGCTATTGTATTAAGTGAAAGTGGCAATCGTGACAACCTAGAGGAAGATGATACCGCCCAAAGTGATGTGCCGGTGGATGATATGGACGAATGCAACGAGAATATTGCCAAGGCTATTGTTGCATCAAGGGCAAGACTTGTTACTGATTCTGAGCGCAAAGTTGAATATATGCTCATGGGGTTATGGGTACCTCCTCCAACGCTACCCATGTGCATAATTTCCCTTAAATCTATCATTAGGATTAAAACTATTGAGCATGCGTTTACTTCTGATTTTGTGGATTATGCGCGCACAATGAATTATGGTCGGTAGTAGTGATTTATCGCCTTTGAATCTATGTTGAATCATAATGTCACTATTTCTGTGTGAAAATGCAGTGTTTACTTCATCTATATCATACTCCCTTTTTACACTAACATAAGATGTTTTTGCAGTTTAAATTGAACTGCAACGATGTCTTATATTGTTGTACAGAGAGAGTATTTATGTTCAATGGCAATCATCTCTATAAATTACCCTAGCCTAATTACAACAGTATATGGAAACATGCTTAGAACTATATGAAACAACTTGTCTCACATATACGAAACCAAGGTTGCTTATCAGTAATACCCCATTGTTTAGCATATGCTTTAGGGCCAAATTATGTTTCATGTGTCTCTCCTATTGCCTTTTTACTATATGATTGAAATCCATACCTGACATCAAACAATCTTAAACAGATCCATTTATCAACGATGACTCTGCTAGATGTCGCCGCATACCAGCAGAAGATAACAAAATTCAACCATAGGCTGGAAGACTGGGGCTATATAGATTGCTCTCTAAAACCAATGCAGATCACTCTGCTGAAGAAGAAGGAGAGGAAGTTAGAAATCAGTTTCAGTTTTACAGGTGCAAAATCAACTCATTCCACTGTAATACTGGACATCCAGATATGTTAGCTTGCCTTTTGTAAGTACTTTTCGATCGAGTCGAATTAGCTGCTGCTATCTATGGTGATTTGCATGAGCATAATACTGTTGTAGAAGACCATGTTAATCAAGCGAATATGCTTCTTCAGGGGAATCGAAATAACAGTCAGTCGTGGATGGATTAGAATAGATTATTTATTACCTTGGTGGCAACATCGGGCGGGTGTTAAATTGTGGCCATGTCCCCATGGATCCGGGCGGCTGGGCAAACAGATGGACTAAGCTCCCTCCTCCGCCCAAGTAGCAGCCGGGTAAGCAGCACCGACGGCCGGAACAACACGACAGCGGATCCAAATCGCCAGTCTCCTCTGTCTAGAGGTAAACTGAGTGGCTGCCCCCGTGAGAGGACACGCGCACAGCCAAACCCCCACACACCAGACACGCGTGGCATGATGGCTTATCCGGTGGGTGACTGCCGCTTGCTCACGCTGAACGTTGTGGCCCACAATGCTTGCACCCGTCCACCCGTGAATGTTGTGTCCCACTGTCGCTTGCCTGCATGCACCCGTGAGGCCCACCTGGAAAATGCATATTTGAGCGCTCGCATGTGCCGGCCATCTATTCCTAGGGGAGAAAAAATATACTCCGAAGGAGTTTTTCTTTTCTTTTTAAATGGTCTATTATTCGCAGGTACTCCCTCCGTCTCATAATATAAAATACTTTTTGACACTACATCAGTGTTAAAAAATGTCTTACATTATGAGAAAGAGGGAATATATTTTATTCACATAAACGAGTGTGATGACCGGTCAAAATCTTACCACTCAATTATTATTTTCAAAAATGATCCATATCTATTGAATTCCAGACTGATGTATAGTAGAATGCATTCTACTTATTTGAACAAAGGTGAATTTTTTAGGCTTCCTAAATTGGAACAGCATGACCTGTTAGATGCTTGCAAATGGATACATTAAGAATTCAGGAAACCAAATATTAGGTAACTACTCAAACATATCGACATGAAGTATAACTTTCCAAAAAAAATGCATTCTTTGATTCTAACATATATTCAATGTTTCATATGTTATATGTTTCTTTGGTGAAGTTGTCCAGCCAGCAGAGAAGAATAAACCAGCTATAAATCTCATTTCCTACAAAGTTTTGCAGCTGAGGGATCAGTTTTTGCATGTTTAAAATAAAACTCTTGTACAACTCTCCCCTTAAGAAATACCATTTCTTTGTGATTTTTGTGTTCACCATTAGTGCTTACATGCTCGATATTTTTATTATAAAATGTCGCTCTGCCTCATGGGATGTGCAGCAAGCCGGCCCTCGCGTTGCAGTAGAGTGGAGCCGGCAATTTTATGATCGGTTTCTAAATATTTCAACTTGCACAGTTTGAATTAGTTTCACATGCTAAAGTATATAGTTTGAACATAGGTACTCCTTAATTTTTCATGTAAAAGGTTTAGAATTATTACCCTCAGTGCTTGCTAAAACTCGAAGTTACTAAAAAACTCGGAAGTTACTAAGAAATGCAAAGGTTTCTGTTACAAAAGGTTTAGAATCATTACCCTTGATGCTTGAATTTGGACCTTGCACCTTACTTGGGTAACATAGAGCCAAATGGCACATTGTCCAAATACACGTTCAAAACACTTTGGGTTTGACATTGTCTCTATCCTTGATCAAACATAAAGTTACTAAAAAAGGCAAATATTTCTCAACACGAACATGGTTTCAAATGGGTTTCTGCGCCATTTGGCGCACCGGGTCATCTATGGATACAGAGCCCAGGTAAATCACTTCTCATTGCCTGTTTTGTCGGTATCGATCGTCTATTTTCTTAGTATACAATACATTTTTCATATACAAGATTTGACGGAATAGTTCTGATGCCACAAAGTGACTGTGCTTTGTTAGTGCGTATGTGAATACTTATGCTTTATTCAAGACACATTCAGTTTCTTTTTCCTTTGCAAATAAACTGCAGATGCAGCGTTGGCCTGAGCCCCTAAATTGTCGTATGCTATTTCCTGTCTGGATGATGATGTTGAAGTAATTTCTGCTATGAACAATGAAAACATTCAACCACAACATCTATGAACAATTGCCTGAATAAGTTTTCAGTGCCGATGATCCACCAATCACACTGACTAATGTTCATCACTTCAAAACGCCTATGAGATCTATCTCTCCCTATCTACATTCCTTCCTAATAGCATTGTAAATATTCTATCGTAAGCTTCTTAGAACACTATGTGTCATGAATAATCCATGTGTTCCAATCCGCCCCTAAATATATTTATGTTCACTCTTTCAGTACTTGCCTTACTCTCGCCCCTTGCGCCATCGGCGCAACGGGTCATCTAGTTGTATCAAAGGTGACAACACCTCCAAAGAAGTGTACTAGGGTTTGCTGTTCCCATGAGCCCACATCAAATTGTTGAACCTCCCCTCTTTGTCAACTTGAACCTGATATGTGAACTATTGATCCTTTGGACCAAGTTCCTGAAACACCTCCATTGCATTTCCAACATCATCCTCGGCTTGCTCACGGCTAATTTTACCGCATAGATTCCGAAGGGCTCTTTTTGTGAAAGGCGCATTCTCCATCCTCTCGAAGAAACTCCTAATAATTTTGTACACCTTGGAAGGGTTTAGTTGTTCTACCATAGTTGTTTCACCAAATACCCGATGTATACATCAATAGGCTTGTGTGAAGGCCAGTGTATTCTCTGCCCAAAAGTGGGAGACGGTGAATGGTTGTGCTCCTCCCTATGCTCGGCTATGTGCTACCCATTGTCTTTCGAATACAAAAGTTTTATGAGAGAAGGGCACTCGCCACGGCAGGATCTTGTGTTCTCCACTATCGACTTCCCCTCGAACAGTCAAACATGCCAAAATTCAGTCACCACCCATGAGCACACTTAGCTAGTACTCCCTCCATTCCTAAATATAAGTCTTTTTTAGAGATTTCACTACAAACTACATACGTATGTATATTAACATATCTTAAAGTGTAGATTCACTCATTTTGCTCCGTATGTAGTCTATAACGGGATCTCTAAATAGACTTATATTTAGGAACGGAGGGAGTAGTACGTACCGGAAATCTTACATTCTTAAGAAGTTGCTCCCAAATCTCTCAACATGCAAAGTTTCCACCTCAATGTCCCACTAAGCACCCACTACTTTCATTATCTCAACATGAAGCTATGCCATGTCAGCATACATGCCACGTTGGACCTTCAGTTGCAAGGACCAACCAATCGACAAACATCTCTCTCTGACTAGCCCCTCTTGATCTCTCTCCCGGCGCTTTTCCCTCTGGAAAAAATATATATCCTAGCGAATATCCACTCCTCTCCCCAACATAGTGCCTCAAATCCCCCCACAAATCAGGTCCAGCTTCCTCTTTGTCTTCCCCAACCCTCATTGAATCACATTATTATTTTGCGACAGAAACTGATGGATTCCCCCCCCTCCATCAAATCCCACTACTCTAGCGATTCAGTTACTCTTCCATCTAGTATTTATTTCTGCTCGCATGCGCGTGCATGTGTAATTTGATAGGGTGAGGCAGTGAGCGATGGTGAGAGCCTTAGAGGTGTCCCTCCCCGGCGACGAGGTACCCCGGCTGCCGTCGTTGCCTTGCATCAGGCTTCCCTAGTGTAGGTGCCTCACCATGGAAGGAGAGCACCTCGTAGAGGATTCAGCTACGCTAGGATCGGCCCCGGCCACTCTCGGCGATTACCTCGCACTCACGCACCGGGTGCCTCGACAGAAGGCCGGGAACGCTCTCCACTGTGGCAGCTAACCCTGCTCAGCGCCGGTGCATCTCGCGTTGCGTACTATCATCTGCTCACCTTCCCCGCCACGCAGCAGCCAGCGGCAGGCAAGCTGAGTGCGGGCCGTGGTGGTGCTCCCGTACTGTTTGCATCACTCCCACGACCGGACCATTTATACCACGGTTAATAGTACAGCCAACTGATGGCTATATGGTGTTGACATATCATCTATAGTCAAGATTATAGCCGGCACATACAATAGTTAGAAGTAAAGATGTGCTACTTTATTAATGCATGGCTCACATCTCACTCTCACATAGTGCCTAGGAGCACGTGTTGCAGCTGGCTCTTATTCTGTAGCCGACACCTCTACTCTCCCCTCCATGTCAACATAAATATAATATTTTAACTCTTATAGCCCGCTTATATAAGAGTATGGTTAATAGTATAGCCAGCTGCTGACTATATGATCTTGCCACATCATATATAGCCAGCCTTATAGTCGGCAAGTACAATAGATGCATATGAATTTATACTACTTTGTTGATGCATGGCCCACCTCTCTCTCACACAAAGTGTCTAGAAGCACGTGCTACAGCCGGCTATTAGTGAGTAGCCCAGTTCTCTTCTCTCTCTACCGACTCACCAAAAAATATATTATTTAAAGTCTTACAGCCCGCCTATGTCATTCTATTGTACTTGCGCTAAGCTTATTGTACTTGCTCTTAGTGACCTTTTGTAAATCGATGTAGACGCCTTCAAGGATGTTTTGAGGATGCCTAGGAGAGCATTAATCTGAGCTAGTGTCGCTAGGTGAGTTCCATCTAGCCATGACGTTGGAATAAAAGATAGCGAACTTTTTCCATGGCAAGATCAGTAGCCCTCATGCCTCTGTGAGTACAGTCTCCCTTTAATTCATTCCATCAGAATATTTTCTTATTACCTAATCATTTTGTTCTTTTTTATTTCCCCACTTTTTTTCCTATTCTTCGCTGTCATTGTAAGACTTGATTTGAAAATTGTTGACTGATGTGGAATCCTGTGAAATTTGGTGTTTGATAAGCTTAGAGATCCTGTTGTGGTTTGTGAAGAGGTTGTGTTCAGACGTTTCGCCATGAGATTTGGGCATACATCATCCTTTCGTTGTTATTTTAGAGGATGTAGATAGCAAATAGCAACAGACGTAACTTTTTCCTAGGATTAATAGGACAAATAATCCACTACGGTACTCATTTAGTGATTTACATTGGATATTGTCAGGGAACAATGAAACAAAGAGTACTTAATTTGTTTATACACCAAACTATCAGAATTCGATTCAATATGATGTGCGCGCTTACTTTTTACTAATTAGAAGCTAAATGGAGAGTATGGTTGATAGTAAACTTATTTACTTTGATAAGGCATGGGGCCATTTTACTAACATTTTTGGTCAACTATAGTCAATTTTATTTTTGGTACATGCACAGTTTAGCCTTAACTTCTTCTGATTTTTATGGGATCACCACAGTGTTAATGTACAAGGGGGTTTGATCATCTTTTATTCATGTTTGCATATTTTGTATTTAAAACATCCAATACCATCATTTATTTTTTATTCCAACAAGGCATTGGGAGTAGTATATAATCATCTACTCCCTCCGTTCGGAATTACTTGTCGCAGAAATGGATGTATCTAGACGTATTTTAGTTCTAGATACATTCATTTCCGAGACAAGTAATTCCGAACGGAGGGAGTACTAGTTATTTTAGCATTTGAACGTACCGCATACCCACATACTATCTCTTGCATGCATTTTGTCCTCTGCATGTTAAGCCTGCTCTTTCCGTACCTGATGCCAAAACCTTTCTCCCACGAATAAGTAACAATACTAAAGGGGGGAGGTTTCACTTTTTCTGGGTTTTTTGACTTTTTTTCGACGCCTACTGTTCGTATATACACGGCAACATCATCGTCATTGAACAGTAAACCCGAATTAACAGTAATTACGCAAAAACAGTACCGCACACGAGTAGCTGTGTGTGAATAGTAACTTTGGTGAACTGTACTTACTGACGAACAGTAACCTTATACCCGGTGCTTTCTTCCTCTTTAATTTTTTTCCCAGAAAAAATATGCAATTCTAAAAAAAATATTGCACATCATTTCTCTCCTCTACCTCCGCCCTCACGTCCTTATATAGAGAGTCAAGATTTAGAATTTTCTATATATCATTTTTCAATACCGACGTACCGATGCACAACACCGGCGTACCAATACACAGTCGCCTCAATCATCACCTTATTCTTTCCGATGATAATATTGACAGAGCACAAAAACAGTAGGCTGAAATTGTATAAAAATTAGACAGATTACTGCCCATTTTTGCAACGCAACAACAATTAAAGGTACACTAACAAATACCCGAACAATAATCGGACATTTTCCGAATGAATTCTGGACTACTAACCCCAAATAAACCGAAACAACGACTCCGAATAATCCGGGGCAATAAAACTAACAAAACGAAACAACACCCGAATAAACCGGAAAAAAATTGAATATATTTTGCGCATCATTTCTCTCACCTTCCTCCACCCTTACATCCTTATATAGACAATTAAGATTTAGAATTTTTTATACATCATTTCTCGACACCGACGTACCGATGCACACCACTGGCGTACCAATATACAGCCGCGTTATCTACTAATTCTTTCCGATGATAGTACTCCCTCCTTTCCGGATTATAGGGCTTATCTCAAAATTTTAGATTTTCCATTTTATAAGGCTCAATTTGATTGTTCCCCATCACATGTTCAGATTTTAAGGTGCATTAAATCATTGCATGCTAATATTAAGAGAAAATTGACCAATGCATGTACTTTATGTATGCATGCATTGCAATTAATGCATTGGTAAACATAAAATTTTGAGGAAAACGAGTGCATTAATTGTGCGCCTTTGCAAACTACAAAAATTGTTCCACCACTCACCATTTGCCTTGGTTGATGAGATTTTTGAATTGAGCCCTATAAACTGGAAAGGAGGTAGTATTAACAGAACACAAAAACAATAGGCTGATATTGTATATTTACACGGGCGGTAATCTATGAAAAAAAAACTAAACCGGTTACTGCCCATTTTTACAACGAATCAATAAATAAAAGTATACTAACAAATACCCGAACAATAAACGGACATTTTTCGAATTAATTCTGGACTACTAACCGAAACAGTAGCCCAAATAAACAGAAACAACAACTCTGAATAACCGGGAGCAATAAAACTAGCGAAACGGAACAACACCCAAAAAAACAAAAACATTACCCCACACGGATTATAAAACCAAAACAATAATCAATTTTAAACCAAAACAATACACTCGAATAAACCGAAACAACTAATAAAACGCATTCACATGAACAGAACTCGATAAGAAATATATTTAAAAAAATTGAACTCCTCCTCCCAAGATCCGAAACAGTAAAACAAGTAAAACAGACCAATACCGAAATAAACCAAAAACATTAGCCCACCCGAATCATAAACCGAAACATTATCTACTAACAAATACCTAAACAAAAACCGAACATTATCGGAATAAACTCAGGACTACTAACCGAAAAGATAGCCTTAATAAAACCAAAATAGTAACTCCAAATAACCCGGAGCAACAAAATCAACGAGACGGAATAGCCTAAATAAAATGCATTCACATGAGCAGTAATTCAGAAGAAATATTTAAAGAAAACTTATCCAAAAAAATGAGTCTCCTCATTCCTCGATCCGAAACAATAAACCCAATGAAACGGAACAAGACCGGAACAATAAAACCAAAACAGTAACTTCGAATAACCTGGAGCAACAAAATCAGCGAAACGAAATAGCCGAAATAAAATGCATTCACATGAACAGTAATTCAGAAGAAATATTTAAAGAAAACTTATCCAAAAAAATAAGTCTCCTCATTCCTCGATCCGAAACAATAAACCCAATGAAACGGAACAAAACCAGAATAAACCAAAAACATTTACCCATTTGAACCACAAACCGAAAAAGTACCTACTAACAAATACCAAACATTATCTGAAAAAACTTAAAACTACTAAACGAAACAATAGCCCAAATAAACTAAAACAACAAACCCAGATAATATGAAGCAGTAAAATCAGTAAAGAAGAACAACAACACCTAAATACACCGAAAACATTAACCCACACAAACCATAAAACTGAAACACTAACTAAATTTAAGATTAGAACAATACACTTGAATAAACCGGAACAAAAAGAGAGTAAAACAACACTATGCACTCACACGAACAATAATCTAGACGAAACATAAAAAAATCAAAAAAGGAACTCCTCCCTCAACCCGGAACAGTAAAACCCAACGAAACAGAACAATACCAGAATAAACCAAAAACATTAAGTTATCCAAATCATAAACCGAAACACTACCTAAATTGTAACCATAGAGCGACATCTGCATGACATTATATTCCCACGCTACGTCCTTTTTTTCTCTCTACATGTTCAGTACAATTATGTGCAATAACTAACATGCATAAACAAAAAAACATAGTCAGATTAATTGAGTTATGTTGATCCTAGGTTACAAATTTTCTTTTTCTTTTTTGTGAAGTTTCAAATTTTCTTCTTAGTAGACACGCTGCTACACATAATATTAATGTGAAATTAGGGACGTCACCTCAGAAATATTTTCAGGTGACTACGCATCAGAAAATATGGATGAAACCATGAACAGTCTAATTGCAACATAACTCAGCAAAAGTTGCAACGAAATTTAAACGGTCATTACCACAGACGCGGCGCCGCGCCAAGAGCGCTAGTACATATTGTAAAAACCACAAGCTTCCCCAGTGTGTCAAAGCTCATTCCTAATTTTGGCATAATGACATTGTCAACGGGAGTTTCAGCAAACCTGGGATTAATTTCTCCATTGCTGAAATCCTATTGGGGCATGACGCTCAGCCTGGTACGGCAGCCCCAATCCTGACTCTGCACTTGCACCAAACTGGTAGTGCACACTATGGTGTGTCATCATCTAATTCTGATCAGACAAAATGCAAGCTGACTTGCACAAAAGCAAATTCAGTGTTAACTTTTCAGATCTATTCTCATAGTTACAAAGCGCTATGTTGCGTTGTCATGCAAGTAAAATCACCACTTAATAAACAGTTTAGACTCGTCCCTTTAACTACACAACCGTAGACATGATACAGAAAAATGAATTAACATAGTCTATGTGGACACAGGTCGCCTGTACGTGAGACCATCGACAGTGCTGAAACAGTTTACTACACGAAAATCACTGAATGCCAGCAGCAGTCACTTTTCAGACATAATTTTGCAGCACTTTAACCTGCAGAAAATATCAGTACCGGCAAAAACTTCTTACCTACGCGTCCATCAGACTCTTGGGGTCGATCTGCTCTATGGATTTGCTTTGTGGCTTGGGGTCTATCTCGACCAGGTGCCTGCGTCGTGAAGCTATGCCATCACTGGGTACCGGAGGGGCTCCATGGGTATGTCGATGTCGTTCACCTCCTCCAGCAAAACAGTTCTGCAATCGCTCCCGCCCCGCGCCCCAGTGTAGAATTGATTAGATCTTCATACTGAATAACCGAAGATGCAACATATAACAGATTTTCTCACCTGTTAATCGGTTGCGTCAAGAAGTCCATCTTCTCCGGCAGCCACAATCGCCTCCTCTGGATCACCGACCTCAAGAGAAGAAAGATCTAGTCTCGCAAGGTAAGAGACAGTTGCTTCCATCTACTCATCCCTGCATTTACTCGGTCACTATCGACACTTCCGGAAAAGCAAAAATTCTGAACCATGGATCGGGACGGCACCGACGTCCCGAGCCACGGGTCTCCTCCGATCAGTCGATGATGTCCCAACGTCCGTCAGAGCTTTTGCCCACCAATCAGGTCTGCACCTCTACGTATATCTCAATTTCCCAATTCCTGGTCGACCACAGGCCTTTTGCGAGCATTCAATGCACCGAATCACAATGCAGTACCGAACGGGACAGATAACGAGCTCCTGTGCGCTCGAGTTCATATACTCCACGTCCAGTATCCACAGGCTCTCTTCTTCAATAGTCTGCAGCAATTTCTATAGGTGTCGTATCACACTGTTGTGTACAGAAAAGACCAAGAGGAAAATATTATCGAGGATGATCACAATGTGTCACATAGCAGAATGCGCCAGACTATTATGTTCTGCGACCTCACACAAGTATGCAAGCGCTGGTAAAGCCTATCGCACTACCACGGCTTCCAAAATAGGTACAACGGAAACAAGTGCACACATCCTGTCCACAGGCAACCACGAAATATAAGCAGCACGACGCGAAATAGAACACGACACATCGGCCTAATCCAGAATGTAAAATCATGACTTAACCAACAAGCATCACAAGAGTATAATGAAAACAAAGCTAATGCATTAAAAGAAGGGAGCAAACCTTGATGAACAGAACAAAGAAAAAGCTGACTGGATAGATGGATTCCAGGCGAAAAATTACAAAACTATACCAACACAACAAGATATCAAGATTCCTAGGATGAATGTGCAACCTGAAATACCAACAAGAATCATATCCCATTCCAAGACGACTGTATATATACATATAGAAAAATCATGGACAAATGTGTAAATCGAAAGACCAAACAAACAATGTGAACCATGAATAAATAAACCACATCACTAATATGACCCAACATGCAAATGGCAATCATAAATACTTCTTAATACACATTTTTAGGCCATACCACACAACTGGACACCAAGACGAGGAGGGAAAATAATTTCAAGGCACATTAGTAATACTAGTAAATGTGCCCGTGCTTTGCAATGGGGTGAACCAATTCCTGCACATATCTAGCGACCCATATGTTGTTACTTCCCCTCTTCACCATTATCGCTAATTTTGGTCACATTGTCTACCTGCTTACATGACAAACATGATCAATCCAAGGCGATGAGATTAGTCATCACACTCTAGCACGCGACTTTCGTGAGCCCCTCCCTACACCGGCTTGCAATTACAAATTTATAATGATGGTGGGCTTCGCCCTGTCTCATCTAGCACAAGACCCGTGTGTTGCTATCGGCAAAAGGTGAAAAATACCTCCACATGCACCATCGAAAGCATTAAAATCATCTACTTTTTGCCTCTTTGTTGACCATTATGTGGTTCATCGATCTGTCAGCTCCGCTGCGGAGACACGATGTTGAGTGAGAGGATGCATCAATGTTGACGGCCGAGCATGCACCTGTCGCCAATGTGAATTGGAAGTAGATGGCATGCAAGCGTAGGTTGACGACAGCAGCTGGCAGAAAATTTGAATATGGAGCAAGGATAAATAGACAATAAAGTCATGGTCTCCTTTTCTCTCTTATTACTAACTAACTAATTCATTTTCTTTTTTACAATTATCAAAAAAATATCTTAAGAAACAAATACCATTTCCTATTGATTTTAGCTCTAAAGCTTTTTGCTGCCTCAAACTCACTGACCTATATTGAACCATTCAATATATAGCACACCCTTTTTTGGGGAGCGGATATTTAATCCTAGAGTCGGTGCCTCCATTTTTCTATGGTTCTCATTGACTGATAACTACACATCAAGTGCACCTTGATACTGGTAGCAAATGGTCGCGCCCTCCCACCCTCGCTTTTTTATTATAGGGCCAAGATGATACGACCGAAAATAATTCAAGCCCTATATCTGCACAACAAGATGTAACAGAACATCCTTTCATTTCATTAATCAAAGCGTATTTGTAGTCACACAATTCATAGTTTTGAACATGCCAATGGCAGAACTGACACGTCCAACAATCATACATATGTTGTCAACTCTCCGCTTCGATGGCGATGGCTAGGTCAACCTAGGTGCTATGTGAGGAGGCCATCATACGCAGTGACAGTTCCTAGAGGGCATCCGAGGAGGCTGAGGAGGCAAATTTTCGTGTTTTGACCCTTTTGGATACAAATTCAGGATCTGACCCCTGTTTGAATTTTTTTGGGGGATTTGACCCTTTTTCTTACCGTCACTGGCGCTGGGGGTTAGATAGCCTACCGCCACGGGCCTTGGCGGTAGGGTGCTTATACACGTCAGCACGTGGTGACGGTCGCCGTTCCCCTCCGTCGCACCCTACCGCAGGCCTCCTGACGGTGGGCTATTTAACCCTACCGCCAGCGCCTGTGGCGGTAGGGTCCGAGCAGTTATTTCGCCCGACACCCCGCGCCCCTACCCATCTC
>LR738714.1:600971710-601037861 GCA_902687465.1 Secale cereale
GTCGGTTTCTTCTTCTTTTCTCCCCCAAGTCGCCCCTCTCTCATCTCCTCCACTCCCCCCCTCGGATTTTCACCGATTCTTCACCGTTTTTGCGGATCGAGATGGCCCCGAAGAAAGAAACGTAAGCTCCTCCAATCCCTCCAATTAGTTTTTGCAAACTTGCTTCCGATTCGACGCATTATTTGCTTGAAATCCCTCATATTTTTGAACTTAGATTGGATTTTTTTTTCACCTAAGATTGTTTTAGGTAGATTGTAGTTCTAGTTCTTAGTTCTTTAGTAAGTCGTGGTATTGAATATGAACTCAAATCCCTAGTTCATATCTTAGTTTGAAGAACCCTAGTTCATAATTTTTTTTGTTAAAAAAATTATGATGTATGTTGATATGATGATGAACCCTAGTTTGATGATGTATGGTGATGTGAAGATGAACCCTAGTTTTATGATGCATGTTGATATGATGATATGAAAATATTGTTGGAAAAATTATTTAGAAATATGATGATATGATGTATGTTGGAGGATTTTATTTGTATATGATGCATGTTGATATGATGTGATCCATCATGTGTAGTAGATGTTGTTGGAGGAATATGCTTAAGATGAACCCTAGTTCATGTAACCAAGAAATTTCATTTTTTGTTTATATATGCTTCTGCTTATGATGCTTTTGTTTATGAAATTTTATTAAGGCGGGCACCTCTTGCGGACAACATCGGCCCAAGGTACTCCATGCTGGACTGGGTATTCGACAAGGGTCATCGCGCCCGTTTCATAGAGAACGGAGAGGTAAGTGATATGAATGAAATATTGAGCAGAGTTTTCGGATTGATGAAAATAAATTCCTAACTTTTGGCGTTCACTTTTGACAGATGCTCCAGTCACTGCACATGAGGGGTCACGGGGTATATGGGCATATGGAATACGACGAGCGCTACGCGCCGTTCTTCAAGAAAGCCCGTCTGTTGGGTTTTGTGTTGCAGTTCAAGCGTAAGCCGCCGACGCTTGTCCACGCAGCTCTGATAGCGTTGATTGACCGATGGCGACCGGAGATCCATTCTTTCCATCTGCTATGCGGGGAGATGACGGTGACCCTCGAGGATTGGTCTATGATTACTGCAATGCCGATTGAGGGTCATGCACTCACCGGGCGAGTGGAGAGGGCCAACTGGCAGGATAGGGTTGCCACCCTCATCGACGACTGCCCCGTTGTTAAGGGTATCCGTACATTCGATGTGCCGTTGATCTGGCTCGCGGAGCACCGGCACAGATGCCCCAAAGGCGCCGACGAGACGACTGTGGAGTGGTACGCGAGGGCCTACCTGTGGTACATTCTCTCGGAGGTCGTGTTTCCAGACAGCTCCGGGAACTCTGCCAACTGGTCGTATCTCTTCTTCCTAGCGGACTAGGAGGCAGGGTACAGTTGGGGGACCGCATCTCTCGCCTACCTATACCGTTCGGTAAGAGAGTATCTAATTGCCTACGTACCTACGAAAGTGTGTCCATGACATTTTGTTATATCTGATCCTTATTTGATGTTTTGCAGCTTGACGACGCAACGCAGAGGACGGGAGACAAGTCCAATATGGGTGGCTTTGTCTGGCCCCTCTCCATTTGGATGTGGGAGCGGTTGCCGGTGAGGCGTCCGGAGAAGATGCGAAGAGGCCCATGGGATGCATATAGCGAAGACGGCGACAAGACTCGAAACCCCACCGTAGCTTATGAGTGGGACGTTGTCAAACTCTACACGGGCCAAAACAAGACTTCGTACAAGACCTACACCAACGAGATGGACGCTTTGACGATTTCGCAGGTATATGAACTCGCTCAACACCTTTATCATTGATTCCACTTTTGACCGAGAGTGGGAACTTACCAATGTATATGTAATAGGTAAACTGGTGGCCGTATCATGACCGAGAGCGGAGTTTCGATCTAAACGTGATGTTAGAGGAGGAGGATGAGGATGATGAGGGCAACGGGGAGGAGGAGTACGATGAAGATTATGGACCTCCACCAAACCAATCATCTCAACCACCTGAAGAGATGCCGAAGAGGAATTCAAAGAAGAAGAATTTGCTGAGTCCGGACCCTTTCCAGAGACCACTCCCTCGACGGCCCAAGAAGAAGACCGAGACTCGTTCAAAGAGTAACGAGGACCGTACCTCCAAGAGGGGAAGGAGCAAATGATTATGCTCTTCGATAGTTGGTTGAACTTGTAGTTGGGTTGTCTATGTGTTTGAACTTCATTTGGTTGAACTTGTCTAGTGGTTGTGAAACTACGTGGAACTATGAGTTTGTTATTTGTGGATCTATGTGTTTGCTATTTGTGAACCTATGTGGAACTCCAATTACTAATTAGTTGAAGTTCGTTTGAAATGTTCTATGCACTTGAAGTTTTGTTAATGTGTATGTGGTGTCCAAGTTTAATTGTTTAAGATCTGTGATATTGCTGTCATATTTTGTGAAACTTGCTGTGATATTGCTGTCATATTGAATTTGAAAAGAAGCAAGCAAATGGACTTAAAAATAAATAAAACACGGGACCCTACCGCCAAGGTCCATGGCGGTAGGGTCACACAGCCTACCGCCAGACCTCCTGGCGGTAGGATGAACCTACCGCCAGGCCCCTGCATATTTCGTTACAGAAGGGTTTACGGCAAAACCCAGCCACACCCTACCGCCACTGGTTCTAGCGGTAGGGTGCTTATCCACGTCAGCATAGGCAAACGGCGCCGTCCCTCTCCATCGCACCCTACCGCCAAGGCCCGTGGCGGTAGGCTGTCTAACCCTACCGCCAACGCCAGTGACGGTAAGAAAAAGGGTCAAATCCCGAAAAAAAATCAAACAGGGGTCAGATCCTGAATTTGTATCAAAAAGGGTCAAAACACAAAAAATTGCCGCCGAGGAGGCCGGAGAGGCTTGCCTCAGGCAGGAGCCTAGGGACGTCGTCCCAACGCCCGGCAACGCCAGCCACTGCAGCACCTCGCTTGACAACTCAGCATTCTATAAACAGCCTGAAATAATTCGTAGTGTCATTATAGATTGAAGTAAAGTTTGATTTAAAAGTTTCTTCAGTGCTATATTTATCACAGGTATGAGGAAACCTTAGCAATAAATTAATATGGTCGGTAAGATGCATATGGTTTTTCAGTAAGAATTCACCCTTCCAAAGCACGAAACTTGCAGATTGCCACCCATCTTCAGTCACACTTGAGACCAGAGAGACTAAAATTGGAGGCGCTGGAATAGACCTCATCTTCCTGGAGGTAAGAGTTATTCAAGAGCTCACTTGCAGGAAGTCTTTCATCTACATGAGCTAGACAGGTTTCTATGAAATTCTACTTGTGTTCCTGACTCTAAGTTAAACTGAAGTATTTTAGCAGTAAACATTATGTTAGCGTCAGACTACATAGTTGCTTTCGAAGAGCAAAAAGTTTAACACAGATGTATTAGCAGGTCAAAAGTAACACCAGTTAACTCCATAATCCTAAACCTCAAGAAAAGACTCACCAAAAAAATAACATGTGATAAACTGTTACCAGGAGTCCAGCATCGAGGACATCTTAAAGTCCACACATCTCTTTGATATTGATCTCGTGGCCTGTAGGGAAGATCGCGCAGGGTGAGAGGACACAGAGTGGCGCCTTTTGAAGAACAAATGCCAAGTGTATGTGAGCTAAATATACTTATACAGATCTAGGGGATACGATGAGACTATGCTTCCTAGCACAGAAAGAAGTACATGATCGGCAATGGCACAAACAAATCTGCACATAGTAAATAACCTGTACAGTATAGACTATACACCAAGGGAAACCGGAGCAAAGCGATTCACAAAATGTCCAAACTTTACTCTACAGACTCTGCAGGCTACAAAATCAGAACATATATACTCAGGTGCAGGTTCTTCAAAATAACTTCAACTGGTTGCACCTTTGCTCAGATCAAATATAAAATAGTAGCTGCATTTGTTCAGAACAAAGAATGAAGCATTCATAGCTTAGCTGCCCTTTGCTTCAGTTAACCAATACGTGCTAGCTTGCTTGATGGCTATGCCCAAAAAATCCAGAGTGAACAACTCTGAACCTGGCTCTAGCTAAAAGAACAAAATCATTGGCTTAGGTAAGCTTTAGTCTGGCTAAATTACAGACACAGTGACATGAGTAGCAACCTGAGTAAAGCTTACCTAGAAGAATAACATCAGAGGCATACCTGTGCAGCCGATCAAATAGGGAAGACATGGCATAATTGTTGTATGCATATACCCAGCAGTGGGCGTTTCAGGCACCCTGCAGGTAATTTTGTCGGACACTTATCCATTAACAGGAGCATCAACAATGGTACGGAGCAAGAACCGTGGCTATGAACAGACCTTGCGATGAATCTCGGTGGAGGCAGCGTCGAGCGCAGAGATTGCGCATGTGACAGCGGACGATGTGAGCACGGCCCAGTCGCAGTGATGCAGGGAGGATGCGAAGGGCAGATGTGTGCTGCTGGATTGACAGAAGAGGCTGAGAATAGCACATGGTTCAGCAAGGGGGTTGGAATACCCAAGCAACTCATTGTAATTGCCACCGAAGCGTTCTGGTGCCATAAAGTCTAATGCGCCTGCATTTTAACACAATGGTTGTTAGTACACGGCTAAAATATTTTTTTAAACAAAGTAACCTGAGAGTATATCCACAGTAAATAGAATAGGTATATTTTCACAGATCTGTAGCTGTCAGAAAAACACAATGTCACACACCTTTGACACTTTGCTTTTTTCCATTGATGCAATAATGTCGCCAGACCATATAGTCGCCAATCTTCACTGTTCCATCAGGACTATTTACGAATATATTGTCACACTTTAAGTCGCTATGTATATTCGTTGGCTCCGGACTCTAATGATATTCCAGCCCTGTCAATATCTGTATTGGCCATCTTCTCATAGCTTTCATACCCACTTTCTTGTGCTTCCTACATAACCTGGTCATTGTTTCAAATTTCGGCAATCAAAATGTATTGAATAAAAGGGCGATAAGAGTGAAATCTATGTGTGGTTAATTTTCTAGATGCATTTAAGATGGGCGGTCAATCCCAATCAAATTTCCTTTGCACAAGAACAGACTCCGGCATAGTTAATACGACACCAAATTAAAAAAGTACGTCAACTTGTAAACAGAATGGGTAACCCATAATAGAATCAGGCAAAGTATTACAAACGCTCCCCGGTAGGAAGAGACATACGAGTTGTGCTAAAGAAAAAGGGACATACTGCCTCAAACTGCGAGATGTGCAGGGCTCTGTGATGATGTTCTTGTTCTCACCAACCCATTAGGCAAACAACTTCTGAATGTTCTTGTCCCTCGGCTTCTTCAACAGCTGGATCTCCATACTCATTTGTTCCATCTTCTCTTTGGAACCCATGACAGAATCTTCAATCTATGTTTAGCTCCATGCCACCTCATCGCCCTCCAGCACATCGAAGGTTTAATAGCTATTGGCACAATATACATTAAGGAACACATGATGAGAAATTTCCAATCTTACATGGCCACTGATAAATTCCAACCCAAGAACGGAACTGAAATGTTTAAACTTGATTAAAAAAAACTGGGGTCTATTATAGGCTGTAGGTTTGAATTTGGAGTCTGGCAGGCATACTAATGATGCAGCAAAGCCAATCAGATGAGCAAAATTAAATACGTTTTCCATGGATTTGTTGAGGTTCACTAAAAACATGAAATTGATCAGTGGATATTGTAGAATTCAAGCATGAAAGGTCGCACTTCATAGATGATCGGCCGAAATCAAACGTGAAATCACACTCTAGACAATGGCTCAATGCCACAGATACATAGAAAAAACATGAGATAGTTCAATTGAAGGATGGGTCTGTCTATATCACATCTAGATGTGAGATAATATCTCACATCTAACTCACTCATCCTTAAAAATCCATGTGCTTTCCAAGTTATAGTTGGCGGATTTCTTTATGAAGTCCCAAACTAGAGCACAATACGACTTCTATCTTTATCTCTCCAAGCTCAGTGTTGTTGATCCACCATGAGTTTGAGGGAGGGGGAGTTAAGAGTTATATATTTAGCCGTGTACCCTTTTGTATTTTCCCCGTTCTATAAAGATTTTTTTTTGCATATTGTAAAACACTTGTACGTGTATATATAACGGCATATGGCCACCTAACAGGTATCTCCCTCCTGGTTAATGGCCAAAGACTTCTTAGCACTTCGTCTTTTCATGTTCCACGACATACCATGCAGCTCATTTCTAGTGGCCAGATTGTTAACTCTGGTCGTCGGGTAATTCTTGACTTTGACTCATGATTTGTTTTGGACCGTCACACTGGTGCTCTCCTTGGTGCCGGCCCCCGATGTCGTAACTCCAAGGGCCTCTGGGAGCTTGCCTGGTTTCACTTTCTCTTCATTGCCACCGCCTCCAGTCTCTCCACCTCTGTTGCCTTGTCTACCAGCTATTTTCAGCAGTTGGATCATCCTTAGTTCGGTGTGGTCTTCTTGAAACATGTGAGGCCTTAATGCACCGACTCGAACCTTTGCCCTCTGTGTTCATCTAAGTCACCCCCTTGGTGATTGTGAACCGTATGTGGTTCTTTCGTTGATGCAAATTGCTTTGCTTCCCTCCAAGGGCTATGAGTTCCGCTCCTCGCAACCTAGTCCTTGGATCGTTACCGGTGACTTCATCTTGATCTAGCACAGAAGGGGGGTAAGAATAATTCTAACCTAGAAAAAAGATAAATGGGCAGATTTCACCATTTCCTTGAGGACCTTGGGCTTCGCGAGATCAACCTCATCGGGCAGCGCTACAGTTGGAGCAACGAGCGACGGTCACCAATGTTGGTGTAGCCGGACCGCTTGTTTTGTTCGACGAATTGGGAATGATGACATCCTAGTTGCCTTTCTGCGCGGAATCCTCCATGGCATATGATCCAGCCTGTACACCACGCTTTTGACACCATAGGGCTCACCAGGTGGTTACCGATGCCTAGCATGTGTCGTCGCACCTTCGCCCACTCTAGCGTTTGGGTGTCCCGCTGAAGCATACGAACAACACATTGCAATCGTGGAGCGACCGAGATATTGGCAGAATCAAGCTACAACAGCTCAAGGGCCTAGAAAATCATTTTCCAGCTAAATGCGGTCCAGGAGTCTCGACAGTTGTCCCAAACGGAGCTTAATCTGCGCAAAGAGTTGAAGCTCGATTTGCTTGGTTTGGCCTCCCTCCAGCGCATCATCACACGCCAGCCCTCCGCTTCCACTAGCTAGCCGAGGGAGACGCAAACATATGCTACTTCGACATCCATGTGTGCCACTGCAACTACACAAATCACATGGTTGCCATTGCTCGGGACAGTATTGTCGCCTTGACCCAACAGGATCAGTAGACGCTGGCAGACTACTCGTCCATCATGGGTTGCGTCATCCCTGGTAGAGTTGTCTTACCAACTCCCTTTGGAGATCATGAAAGATGAGCTTGCCATAGTTGTCCACCTGCTCTATTTGCTTATACCGGGTTGCCTCGTCGAGCCCAACGATGCCCTAATTGTCTTGTTCCATAGAAGAAAAACTCGAACAAGGTCGCGCACTTCCACCTGATATGTTTGCCGCGTACCATTGGCAGGCCTTTCTCCAAGCTGCTTGCTCTCCGCATCGTGCCTCGGCTCCCGAAACTGGTCAAGGAAAACTAGAGCTCCTTCATGCTCACCACTAAGGGCTTGCACGACAGACACATCACAACCCTTGTGCTCAAGGCTGAAGTGTGAAGGCATTCAATTCAGTCTCATGGCCCTTCCTCCTACGGTCTCGCGGCACGCAGGCGCTGGCAGCAGATTCACCGAGTTGGTATGAATGATTCTGCCATAGACACCCTCAATAGGGTGCTCAAAAGGCATATTCATCACCGTCATGTGGCAAGGTGACCCCCTTTTGTCTATTGTTTCTTCTTTGTGCTGGAAGTGCTCAACGCCTTGTTGGTCCATGCGAAGAGCATTGTCATGGCGTGTGCACCCCACGTCAGTGTACAATGCTGACATGGTAATCTTCCTGTCTTCGACATGGGGCAAGCTGATCTTGGTGGCACGTTGAGCTTATGCACCAACTTTGACAAGTGTTCCTTTGCACCAATCTGTTGCAGCATCGCTCTCGTGGTTTTGTCACGGCAGATGTCCTGGTGTGAGGACTTAGTCGTGAGGCCATCGCAACCGGGTGATTAGCTTGTCGGGGTTGAGCGGAATCGAGAGACACAAGTTTACCCAGGTCCGGCCCCTCACGATCTAGGTAAAAGCCTACTCCTGCTTGTTTGCTTATTGCTTGAGTATCGATTACAAGGGAGCAAATTCGCTTGACCTAGTTATCGATTGATTGTAACTTAGTCTAGCTGCCCTGGAAACTCGCCTTTATATACAGGTCGAGGCCCTGGGCTTACAAGAGTCCGAGTGGTATTACGATCCGTGACCTAGTATGTATTGACTTGTCTACTAAGTAAGGAAACCCCGGGCGACTTATCCTCCTGGGCCATAAGCCGCCGTCTCCAGATATTGGGCCCTAAGCCGGCCCACTCCGTAAGTCGCCTTACGGGTCTTGTATCTTGATCATCATGGCCCATGCTGAGTCTTGCTCCTAGAGTCGGCAATAGACCGACCCGGCCACACATGGCGGGTTACATCGTGGGGTTATCTCCCCAACAATCGCCAAGATTTAAGTGACTAAGCTAAGCTCCGCATGTGCTTTCCCAACGCTCCCATGCACCTACCTTAGCCCCCCCCCTTGCCGTGTAAGATATGCACGGTCCACCTGCATCCCCAGTTGGATTGAGAATCTACTAAACATGGGAGGCTGGCTCATGCTTGTCAAATTAGTGCTTCCCTCCATCCCAGTTTATCAAGCCATCGCCATGCAACTACCTTTGTGGTTACTTGCGGCGATCGAGAAGTACATTTGCATTTTCCTTAAGAGTGAGACCGACATAGTCAGCGACGGGCAATGCATGGTGGCCTGGAGCATGGTGTGCTCCATGTGGAAGTCAGCGGCTTCGGGATCCTTAGGTATATCTCTCATTTGTTGGGTGGATTCCTTTGAGCAAGGCACACCTCCTTAGTTCTCTTGTCCTGGTGCTCATGCTCAGAATGGTGTTGTTGAGCCAGCGTCACCTTCTTGAGGCGGTTCGCGCGCTGATGATCCTTGCTTCTCTTCCACCTCACTTTTGGGTTGAGGTAGTTTCTACTTCTACCTATCTCATCAACATTAATCCTTGCTCTGCTCTACAGGTTGACATTCTTCTCTAGCGTCTTTTTGGTCGTTCTCCTGATTACTCAACACTTCATTTGTTTGGTTGCATTTGCTACATCCCCCCCCCCGGCGAATGCACCAAACTAACTACCAAGTCCAAGTCCGTTGAACGTGTCTTCTTAGGTTACATTGATGAGCAAGGGCTATCGGTGTTGGGATCCTGTCAGCCGTCGGATGCACATTTCTCAGGATGTGACTTTTGATGAGTCTCGTCCTTTATATCCACGTCCATCCTCTCCTTTGACGTCCCCATTGAGGATATTTATTTCCTCACTTTTCTAATACACCTATCACTCAAGTGTTGCCCTCGTCCACCCATCCCACCGTGTCTTCCCATACTACCATTGTAGACCCCACACCATCATCACTTGCGGCTTCCCCGCCTCGTTTATTACATGAGGCTTCCCCATTGATTCACCCTCATCATCTTCTTTACTACATTGGTCATCATCCGTGTGTTGTGAATTCTTCTAACGAGCCATCTTCCTCAAGTACTGTCCTCCTATGTTGGCAACGCACCGCCTCCAGCTTAGCATACTTATGGATTTCGAGCTCGCCCGCTTCCTCCTATTGACCGCTATGGTTATTCTAGCGCCACTCTTCTCGAGACGACTTATCATGACGTTGTTGCTCATCCCGAATGGCAGCATGTGATGACATCAGATATTTATGCTCTTGCCCGCATCAGCGCGTGGGATCTCATTTCCCTTCCTCCTCGTGCTCGTCTCATCACTTGTAAGTGGGTCTACAAGGTTAATACTCTCATGATTCTCTTGAGCATTACAAAGCTCGTCTGGTGGTGGGAACATGGTCATGATTACGATGAGACATTCACTCCTATGGCCCACATGACCACTCTTTGCACACTTATCATTATGACTTCTGTTCACCGTTGGTTTGTCTCTCAGCTTGATGTCAAGAATGGCTTTCTTAGTGTTGAGTTGCATGAGAAGGTCTATATGTGGCCACAAGTTGGGTATTCTCTTTCTGATGACATGGTCTGTCGTCTTCGTTGCTCTCTTATGGCCTTAAGCAAACCCCTCGCGCCTGGTATGAGCGTTTCATCTCAATAGTTATTTCAGTCGGTTTTTTAGCGAGTGCTCATGATCGTGCACTTTTTGTCCACCTTTCAACTCGTAGGCGAACTCTTCTTTTATATGTTGATCATCGCCGGCGATGATTCTAAGTACATTGCCTTTGTGAAGGCTTGTCATAGTGAGTTTCTTATGTCTGATCTTGGTCCTCTTTGCTACTTTCTTGAGATTGAGGTTTCTTCTACCTTTAATGGCTTTATATCCCAAGAGAACTATATCCAGGATCTTCTTACTCGTGCTGCTCTTACTGATGAGCTCACTATTAAGACTCCTATGAGGCTCAACGTTCACCTTTGTATCCACCTCCGCTCCCTACCAGTCCGGCTGGGCATTCGTTGCCTGGTTGTGGGTTGCTATGTGCACTGCCTCGATCCCACATCTTGTGTTCCCCTGTTGGGCAACCCCATCACTGCATAATCGGGCGGCGCCATCGACGAGCGGGAGCACGAGCAAGCTTCCTTTCAACCTTGTTCAGTCTGATGTCTGGGGTCCATCTCGCTTTGCCTTGATAGGACATCATCACTAGTATATTATCTTTATAGATGATTTCTCTTAACACATGGATATACTTTATTTCTTCCAGGAACAAGGCCCCCAATTTCCAAGGGCCCTGGAATTCCTAGCACAAGGCAACCCATAGCAAGCAGCAGCCAGCAGGCTTGCTACTCGGCACCCAGCAGGGCCCGTAAGCCGCCCCACTAGCGCCAGCACGTCCAGCCATCCAGGCTGCAGTGTCTCGCATGGAGCCCAGGCGTCGAGCGATCAAGCCATCGAGCCATCAAGCCATCGAGGAAAGCAGGAGGAGTCCTCTCCGGTGGTGCCCCCTGCCCTCATCTCTTGTATGTTCGTCTCCTCTCCTCTTTTTCCAGTACGACACTTGTCGCTCGATGATCCTCCATCGATCCATCCCCATCCGGTTCAGCACATGATGCTTCTATTAGCTGCCGGCCATCGATCTGTGAGTTCCGTAGATCACATTCCATCTAGCAATTTTAATTTATGCCAATATCTTGTGGTTAATTTTTTTATTTTCATCTTTTCAATACATGTTTCAAGGTCCAAGTCATGTCATCTCAGAATAGAAAACATGAATCCGGTTACCAAAAGCGTTTGTACAAACAAGAAATAGAGAAGTTAGCTCGATTAGAAAAAGGAACTATGGATAAGTCTGTTGCAAAAGAACCACATGTGTCCTCTAATAATCAACTACAGGATCAAGACCTCAAAGTTGATAATAATGTTGACCCTGATGGTGAGAACGATCATAGAGATGAACAAGTAGAGAAAGAAACTAATGAGGAGGTTGATGAAGATCGTATTGGTAACGCAAACATTGATATGGATAATAATGGTGATGACATCAGGACAACTAGTATTGATGTTAACTCAAATACTTCACCTATTGCGGATGTGGGTGGTCCTTTTCATGTTGATATATTTGATCCAAGAAACTGGGGCTCTCCTCATCCTAAGCAGATTGACATTTTAGCATAAAAGGGCCCTAAAAGAGACTCACAATTTCAGAAAGGCCCTAAGGATAGATATTCTAGCAGGTTTTTTGCACTATTCTATACTAGAATTATGTCAAATGGGGAGCATTGCGATAGACATTGGCTTGTCTATTCTAAGGACCTCAATAGAGTATTTTGCTTTGGTTGTAAACTATTTACAAAAAGACATAGGCAAGGTTAATTGGCAAACGAGGGGTGTGATGATTGGATACATGTTCGTAGTAGACTTAAAGAGCGTGAGACAAGTGTATATCATGTTTTGAATATGACCACTTGGTATAAGCTGTGTACTACTACCTCCTTTCCAGTTTATAAGGCGTGCGCGTATCTCTACATTGACAAATGGACCAATGTAATACAAGTTATATATCATAAAAAAATATCATTAGAAACTTCAAATCGTATAATTTCTAGTGGTATAATTTTCTATACAATTCACCTTATGTTGGCCAAATTATAGATCTAGGGATATGCACAAGCCTTATAAATCGAAAAGGAGGTAGTAGATTGCAGAAGCATCAAACTATTGATAAAGCTGCTCAAGCACAACTTGAGAATGAAAAGGAGCACTGGAGAAAAGTTTTGTTCAGAATTATTTGATTATTAGATTTCCTACCAAGCATAATCTAGCCTTTCATGGTACTAGTAACAACAAATTGTATGAAGATAGCAATGGAAATTTCTTGGGTCTAGTAGAGATGACGGTTGAATTTAACACAGTTATTCAAGAGCATGTACGCCGTATTACAAATGAAGAAATGCATGCTCATCATCTCGATCATAAGATTCCGAATGACTTGATACACTTGCCGATCGACGAGGAGGCCGCCATGAAGTGGGCGCGGGAAGATTGGGCGAGCCTGGAGATGAAACGCCAGCGCCGCGCCCTGGAGGAGATCGCCGCGCGTCGCCGTGGCCGCGAGGAGGGAGGCGTCATCGTGCTCGAGGACAGCGACAACGACGCGCCGTCGCCGGCCAAACCAGTCCGACAGGGCGAGACCCCGGGCAGGGGTCCAGTAGGGAAGAAGGAGGGGACGACGGCGGCGGCGACGGCGACTACGCCATGTTCAGCCAGATCTTCGGCATGTAGGCACGAAGTACTTTGTTTATTAAAGTAGATTTTCATGTTTTCTATATGTAAACACCTGTGGAACGCCTAAATGTCGCTGAATCTATGTCGTGTTTGCCGAATTTTGGCCGAATGTTTTTAAATTTATTTTAAAAAAGGGCGTATGGGGGCGACAGCTGCGAACGCGATCGCCCCCACGGCAAAAATATCGTCGGTTCGCCCTCAAGCGACGCTTTTTCTAGCCCCTGGGGGGCGAACGGTTGGAGATGCTCTTAGGTATGTGGGTTCATCTTCAAGTCATGTTTGTGTAGAAGAATTGTTTCTAGGATTTTTAGATGTAAATGATACGACTGGGCAAGGACTTTTTGAAGTGTTAGAGAATGAACTTAATCTTCTTGATCTTGATATAGATAATGTGAGAGGACAAGCTTATGATAATGGGTCAGATATGAAGGAAACATCATGGGGTACAAAGGAGACTTCTAAATGTAAATCCTAAAGCTATCTATTCTACTTGTGGTTGCCATAGCCTTAATTTAACACTTAGTATACCATCCAACACATTTATATAACTTTCAGAATTATTACTAAGAAATGGAAGATTCTAAAATATAACATAGATAGGAGTGACGCTCAAGTTAGTATTAGCTACACGTTGGGAGAGTCGTGTCGAGAGTGTTAAAGCTATCAGATTTCAATGTGCGGACATCGGGAGGCTCTACTTCAGGTACCGAATATTTTTCTATTGATTATTATGTAATTCCTTTGACTATCTCCAACTATAACATATATTTTCTTTCCATTCATTTTAGGTATCCGAAATTGATAATGATATAAAAATGAGCAGCGAGGCAAAAAGTTTGGCAAATAATGAACCTGGGGAGTATGAATTTATAGTGGCAATAGTCATTGGTATGAGGTATTATATGTTGTTAATTTAGCAAGCAAAGGATATGCTTATACATGTTACCATTGAAAAAGTGAAAGGGTTGATTGGTTTTTTCGTTGGGTATAGAGAAAGTGGCTTTTTAGAAGCATTGGAGATAGCCAAAAAATGCAGTTGATATGGATATTGGTACA
Organism: Secale cereale; assembly: GCA_902687465.1. Lineage (NCBI taxonomy): Eukaryota > Viridiplantae > Streptophyta > Magnoliopsida > Poales > Poaceae > Secale > Secale cereale. Next base: position 600,985,775 of record LR738714.1, read on the forward strand.
ACATTTCGTAAAAGACAAGAAATGAAAAGAAAGGGATATTTTGATGAGAACCCAGATGACACAAATGTTGCCAGGCAATCTATAGATAAATCATTTATAATCGATTATTTTACAAATATTGTTTATCAAGCAATTATGTCACTTCCAAGCAGATTTGAACAATATCAGGGTTACTAGAAAAAGTTTGGTTTCTTATTTACTTCCAAATCATTGCAGTCGTTGGATAATGAGAGCTTGAAATCTTCTTGTGATAATCTTGAGGATGCCCTTAACAGAGATGGCAAATTTGACATTGATGCCAATGAACTGTATGTGCAGTTGAGGTTACTTAAAGATTTCGTTCCAAAGGATCATATCAGTTGAAATTCTAAAGTTTTTAAAGTGATATGATTGTTTTCCCAATGCAAGCATTGCATGCAAAGTTCTATTGACCATTACTATGACTATTGCATCAGCGGAAAAAGCTTTTCAAAATTGAAGCTATTGAAGTCCTATATGCGTACTACAATGACATAACAAAGGCTTACTAATTTGGCCACAATAGCAGTTGAGAGTGAAGTGTTGGAGAACATTGATTACGAGGATATAATTGAATATTTCATTTGAAAGAACACTAAAAGAATAATGTTATTCAAGTAAACATTATGCAACCAAGCTTTGAATAGGTATGATTCTTGAATATATTCCTTGCTATGTAAGACATGATGATATATACACTACACCTGTTTTAATTTTCTATAGTGAGGATGAGCTAGGGCCTATTTTAGAGTTTCGCACGGGGACTCTAATTCCGTCGGCCCAGCCCTGATGTCTTCCCGTAGTGAGGTCTTATCTATATATAAGTGTTTTGTTGTCATGGTTCACACTCAGTTCACTACGCCTATTCATGTGTTCTATGCTGACTCTGCTGGAGAATATAAATAGATAATTTCTCTTGGCACACATTGATATACTTTATTTCTTTCGGTAGTGAGGTCTTATCTAGATATAAATGTTTTGCTGCTATGGTTCACACTCTGTTCTTTATGCCTATCCGGGTGTTCTATGCTGACTCTGCCGAACGATATATCTCCAAGTTGTTACGTAAGTCCTTGCCGAGCAGGGTAATCTTGCTCAGTTCTCCTGTCCTGGTGCTCATGCTCAGAATGGCGTGGCTGAGTGCAAGCATCGTCACCTTGAGACAACTCGTCCGCTGATAGTCACTACCCCTCTTCCTCCGCACTTTTGGGCCGAGTATGTCTCCAGTTCCATCTATCTCATCAACCTTCAGTAATCCAATGCTCTGCAGGGTGGCGCTCCTTTCAAGCGTCTATTTGATTGTTTCTTGATTATTCAACACTTCAATTGTCTGGTTGTGTCTGCTATGTCCTTGCCCCACATGAATGCACCAAACTGACTGCTCGGTCTGTTGAGTGTTTCTTAGGATACAACGATGAGCATAAGGGATATCATTGATGGGGTCATGTTGGTCGTCGAATGCCTATTTCTTGGGATATGACTTTTGATGAGTCTCTTCCTTCTACCCGTTTCCATCTTCCTCGACCTTTTCAGCAAAGGATGTCTTTTTTTACCTCGCTGATATCACATGATTCTACACCTTCATCACCAATGGCTTCCTTGTCTCATATCACCTGAGTTTATCCTGATGATTCATGCTTGTATTCTTCCATCTTTTCCTCACTTTTATACACGTCATCCACGTGTTGTGGATGCATCTACATATATGCCATCTTCCTCGTCTCAGCCTAATTATGGCTATCTTCCTCCTCCGCTTCAGCATGTTGATCGTCTTAGTCTTCCAAGCATTGGTGCTGCTGTTCTCGTGCCGACTTCTTATCATGATGTTCATACCAAATGGCAGCTTGCCATGGCAGAGGAAACAAATGGTTTTTGAGCGCATCGGCATGTGGGGTATTGTTTTCCTTCGTCCTCCTGTTTGTCCCATCACTTGGTGGGTTTAGTAAGTTAAGACTCGCTCTAATGGTTCTCTTGAGTGTAACAAAGCTCGTTTTCTGGCTCATGCCTTTCAGCAAGAGCATGGTTATGATTACGAGTCCTGATTACGATGAGACATTTTGCTCCTGTAAACCATATGATCACCTCTCGCACACTTCTTTTGGGGCCTCTGTTCGCCACAAGTCCGTCTTGGCTTGATGTTAAGAATGTCTTTCTTAATAGTGAGTTGCTTGAAAAGGTTTACACATGCAGCCACCACCTGGGTATTCTGCTCCGGACGACATGCTATGTTGCCTCCATCGCTCTCTCTATGGCTTTTAGCAAGCCCCTGGTTTGAGCATTTTACCTCTATCGGATCGTGAAATGGTTAGGAGTGAGACTAAGAGAAATACGGGAAAGGAGACGATGACTAGTGTATTAGGGAATGATGCCTAAACTGAATTGCTGAGATGAGTTATAGGCTCGCTACCAAAATGGTTGGCGTATTCTTCTCTAAAGTGGGCCACTCAAACAGGACCGAGTGGGACATAGTCAAACTCTATCAAAGCACAAATGATAATCTTCTTTTTTGCAAACTTTAACCCCTGCTTTCTAATAATAATTTGACCCAAACACTTAACATAACATTGACCATAATTTTCTATACATCACACTTATATTTTCTAAACGGACTTATATTTCTGTGCAGAGGGAGTAGTAACATGCAAGGCAAATTTAAAAAAGAGTTTATGAATTCAATAAATGTTCACAAATTCATTCAAAATATATGTTTGCGAATTCAAAAAGTGTTCGCCAATTCCAAAAAATGTTCAGGTGTTCAAAACACAGTTCAGAAATAAAAAAAATCACGAATTTCAATTTTTTTGTGAATTCCAAAAATGTTCATACATTCAAAAATTGGTCACATATTGGAAAATGTTCACATATTCAAAACAAGTTCGTGAATTAAAAAATGTACACGAATACGAAAAGTTGTTCACATAAGAAAGAATATCGTGAATTCATAAAATATTCACGTCGAGTTAAAAAATGTACGTGGGTTCTAAAACAATTTTCACAAATTACAAAAAGTTCACGTATTCAAGTCTACTATGAACTCCAAAATTGTTAACGAATTCAAAAAATGTTCATGACGAATTCAAAAAATGTTCCATGTTTCTAAAAGATGTTCACAAATTCCAAAGACATTCAAGTATGCAAAAAAATGTTCACGTGTTCCAAAATCTTGACAAATGGGAAAGTTAAAAAAATTTCTTCAAAAAACACGAATTTGAGCAACATTCAGGAAATCATTTTTTAACAATTCAAAAATGAAATTTTTAAAGAAGTTCACGAATAGAAACTTGTTCACAGATTTGAAATGGGTTCAACAAAATTAAAAAGGTAAAAACAAACATGAAAAAAAGATTAAAAAAAATAGATAAAAGATGAAACAAAAAAACCGGTTGGAACGATCCCCAATCCCCAACCGCTTCTGGTAAACTGAGTCGGTTTCTTCATCTCATGATACTTCTTCGTTGACCTCTTCAACTGAGCCCCGGACTACTACGCTAGGGATTACACGACATCAGTGTCTAGTAGCTCATTCTTTTGGTTCTCCATCGACAGGTTTTCAAGGTTTTGCTACTTACTATAATGGTACCAGGAAACCATTTTTTTACAATATCAAATACACCTCCAAGTATCCTTGGTCATACGACTTACGATTCTTCCAATTTGTCCTCCATTCCACCTCCAGATCTCCTGTTTATGTTCTTACTGTCGATGGTACTTCCCTCCCAGTAGATTGTAATGGCACTCTTGGCACTTTGACTTTTCATGTTCCTTCTTTTGCTCATGTTCCTTGACTTTACTACACTCGTGGTCCGCGTGTTGTGGATTCTTCTGATGAGCCATATCCCTCACTATTATATTTTTTTTTGTGTTAACGCATCTCCTCCAGCTCAACCTATGGCTTTCGAGCTCGCCCGCTTTTGCCTATTGACCACTATGGTTGTTGTGCATCTCTTCCCGAGACGACTTCTTATCGTGAGGTTGTTCCTCCCAAATGGTTGGATGTGATGGCATCAAAGATTGATGCTCTTGCCCGCATCGACACGTGGAATCTCATTTCCCTTCCTCCCTGTGCTCATCTCAACACTTGAAAGTGGGTTTACGAGGTTACGACTGATGATACCCTTTGTATAGTGGTGACAACATGGTCATGACTACGATGAGACATTTGCTCCTATATATATATATATATATGGCCCACACGACCACACTTCGCACACTTCTCAATGTGGCATCTATTCGCCGCTAGTCTGTCTCTCAGCTTGATGACAAGAATGCCTACATGTAGCCACTAAACCGTCAATGTTGACGGCTTCGTACACAGATCCAATTACCTTATATACTCATACTGAGACAGTGTTTCAACGTCCTTTCAACCATGTTCACTCTAATGTCGAGGGTCCATCATCCTTCGCCTCGAAAGGAGGTCACCGCTAGTGACTTCTCTTGACACACCTGGATATACTTTATATGTTCTCGTAGTGGGGTCTTATCAATAAGCCTTTTGCTGCCATGGTTCACACTCAGTTCTCTACACATATTCGTGTGTTTTGTGACCCTGGTGAAGAATATATCTCCAAGCTGTTGCATGGAATCCTTCCTGAGCAGACTTCGGTTCTCTTATCCCGGCGCTCATGCTCAAAATGGCGTGGCTGAGCACAAGAATTGTCACCTTGAGACAGCTTGTCCTTTGATTGTTACCGCCTCCATCAATCTCATGCATGGTGGCGCTCCTTTCGAGCGTCTATTTGATCGTTTCCTGATTATTCGGCGCTTCAATTGTTTGGTTGTTTTTGCTATGTCCTTCTTGCCCCACGTGAACGCACCAAACTAACTACTCAGTTCGTTGAGTGTGTCTTCTTAGGATACAACGATGAGCATAAGGGATATCATTGTTGGTATCATGTTAGTCATCGGATGCCTATTTATCGGTATATGACTTTCGATCAGCACTCTTTTTAAATCCCGACACTCCTATCACTCAAGTTGATCCCTTATCTATTCGTTGTACTGCTCCTGCTTCTCCAATTATTGCAGATCCAATGCCATCATCTCCAATGATATCATAACCCCGCTTATCAAGGATTCTGCACCTTCATCAGTTGTGGTTTCCTTCTCCATCACCTGAGTTTATCCTGATGATTCCTGCTCGTATTCTTCCATCTTTTCCTCATTTTGTTGGGACTCCTATAGAGCCAACATCCACATTTGTGACCACCTCCGCTCCCTGCGAGTCTGGATGGTAACCCTTTGCCTTGATACGGGTTGGTATGAGTACTGTCTCAATCCCACATCCCGTGTTCCCTTGTTGTGCGACACCATGACCGCACGCTCGAGCACCACCAATGGTGAGCAGGAGCTCGGACAGTCGGCGCGTACCTGGATTATGAACGGGGCAAGCCGACGACAGGCGCTACCTAAAGTCAAGGCCAAGGGCGTACAGTGGGAGAACTTGGGGTGCTTAATCAAGTGCGTGACCCACCACCCGAAACAGGAGAAGGACACCAAGCCAAATCGGCCGGGTACACAGAGTGCACAGGCACGTGGGATGTTGGATCAAGTCTCTCTTCCACCACCGCCGTTAGTCTCTTCCTCTGTTGCCTTGTCTAGCAGCTATTTTCAAAAGTGGCATCATCGCCTCAGTTGTGATCTCTCATCCTTAATTCGACATGGCCTTCTTGGAACCATTCCCGATGATGCCTCTAAACCGTACAGGTTGTCGGCTTCGTATACAGGTCCATTTACCTTACTCATAACGAGACAGTGTCTCAACGTCCGTTCAACCATGTTCACTCTGATGTCGAGGGCCCATCTTCCTTTGCCTCGAAAGGAGGTCACCGCTAGTTTCTTCTCTCGACACGCCTGGATATATTTTATTTCTTCTCGTAGTGGGGTCTTATCAATAAGCCTTTTGCTGCCATGGTTCACACTCGGTTCTCTACGCCTATTCGTGTGTTATGTGACTCTGGAGGAGAATATATCTCCAAGCTGTTGCATGGAATCCTTCCTGAGCAGACTTCGGTTCTCTTATCTAATGGCACAAGCATTGTCACCTTCTTGAGACAGCTTGTTCATTGATGGTTACTGCCTCTCTTGCGCTGCACTTTTGCGCCAAGTCTGTCACCACTTCCATCTATCTAATGAAGGATGGCGCTCCTTTCGAACGTCTATTTGATTGTTTCCTGATTATTCGGCGCTTCAATTGTTTGGTTGTTTTTGCTATGTCCTTCTTGCCGCACGTGAGGTACGAAGAGTGCACAGGCACGTGGGATGCTGGATCAAGTCTCTCTGTCACCACCGCCGCCAATCTCTGCCTTTGTTGCCTTTTCTACCAACTATTTTCAACAGTGAAATCATCGCCTTGGGTCAATTGTGATCTCTCATCCTCAGTTCGGCGTGGCATTCTTGGAACCATGTCAGATGATGCCTCTAAACCGTCAATGTTGACGGCTTCGTACACAGATCCAGTTACCTTATATACTCATAGTGAGACAGTGTTTCAACGTCCTTTCAACCATGTTCACTCTAATGTCGAGGGTCCATCATCCTTCGCCTCGAAAGGAGGTCACCGCTAGTGACTTCTCTCGACACGCCTGGATATACTTTATATGTTCTCGTAGTGGGGTCTTATCAATAAGACTTTTGCTGCCATGGTTCACACTCAGTTCTCTACACATATTCGTGTGTTCTGTGACCCTGGTGAAGAATATATCTCCAAGCTGTTGCATGGAATCCTTCCTGAGCAGACTTCGGTTCTCTTATCCCGGCGCTCATGCTCAAAATGGCGTGGCTGAGCACAAGAATTGTCACCTTGAGACAGCTTGTCCTTTGATTGTTACCGCCTCCATCAATCTCATGCATGGTGGCGCTCCTTTCGAGCGTCTATTTGATCGTTTCCTGATTATTCGGCGCTTCAATTGTTTGGTTGTTTTTGCTATGTCCTTCTTGCCCCACGTGAACGCACCAAACTAACTGCTCAGTTCGTTGAGTGTGTCTTCTTAGGATACAACGATGAGCATAAGGGATATCATTGTTGGTATCATGTTAGTCATCGGATGCCTATTTATCGGGATATGACTTTCGATCAGCACTTTTTTTAAATCCCGACACTCCTATCACTCAAGTTGATCCCTTATCCATTCGATGTACTGCTCCTGCTTCTCCAATTATTGCAGATCCAATGCCATCATCTCCAATGATATCCTAACCCCGCTTATCAAGGATTCCGCACCTTCATCAGTTGTGGTTTCCTTCTCCATCACCTGAGTTTATCCTGATGATTCCTGCTCGTATTCTTCCATCTTTTCCTCACTTTGTTGGGACTCCTATAGAGCCAACATCCACATTTGTGACCACCTCCGCTCCCTGCGAGTCTGGATGGTAACCCTTTGCCTTGATACGGGTTGGTATGAGTACTGTCTCAATCCCACATCCCGTGTTCCCTTGTTGTGCGACACCATGACCGCACGCTCGAGCACCACCAATGGTGAGCAGGAGCTCGGACAGTCGGCGCGTACCTGGATTATGAACGGGGCAAGCCGACGACAGGCGCTACCTAAAGTCAAGGCCAAGGGCGTACAGTGGGAGAACTTGGGGTGCTTAATCAAGTGCGTGACCCACCACCCGAAACAGGAGAAGGACACCAAGCCAAATCGGCCGGGTACAGAGAGTGCACAGGCACGTGGGATGTTGGATCAAGTCTCTCTTCCACCACCGCCGTTAGTCTCTTCCTCTGTTGCCTTGTCTAGCAGCTATTTTCAAAAGTGGCATCATCGCCTTGGGTCAGTTGTGATCTCTCATCCTTAATTCGACATGGCCTTCTTGGAACCATTCCCGATGATGCCTCTAAACCGTACAGGTTGTCGGCTTCGTACACAGGTCCATTTACCTTACTCATAACGAGACAGTGTCTCAACGTCCGTTCAACCATGTTCACTCTGATGTCGAGGGCCCATCTTCCTTTGCCTCGAAAGGAGGTCACCGCTAGTTTCTTCTCTCGACACGCCTGGATATATTTTATTTCTTCTCGTAGTGGGGTCTTATCAATAAGCCTTTTGCTGCCATGGTTCACACTCGGTTCTCTAGGCCTATTCGTGTGTTATGTGACTCTGGAGGAGAATATATCTCCAAGCTGTTGCATGGAATCCTTCCTAAGCAGACTTCGGTTCTCTTATCTAATGGCACAAGCATTGTCACCTTCTTGAGACAGCTTGTCCATTGATGGTTACTGCCTCTCTTGCGCTGCACTTTTGCGCCACGTCTGTTACCACTTCCATCTATCTAATGAAGGATGGCGCTCCTTTCGAACGTCTATTTGATTGTTTCCTGATTATTCGGCGCTTCAATTGTTTGGTTGTTTTTGCTATGTCCTTCTTGCCGCACGTGAGGTACGAAGAGTGCACAGGCACGTGGGATGCTGGATCAAGTCTCTCTGTCACCACCGCCGCCAATCTCTGCCTTTGTTGCCTTTTCTACCAACTATTTTCAACAGTGAAATCATCGCCTTGGGTCAATTGTGATCTCTCATCCTCAGTTCGGCGTGGCCTTCTTGGAACCATGTCAGATGATGCCTCTAAACCGTCAATGTTGACGGCTTCGTACACAGATCCAGTTACCTTATATACTCATAGTGAGACAGTGTTTCAACGTCCTTTCAACCATGTTCACTCTAATGTCGAGGGTCCATCATCCTTCGCCTCGAAAGGAGGTCACCGCTAGTGACTTCTCTCGACACGCCTGGATATACTTTATATGTTCTCGTAGTGGGGTCTTATCAATAAGCCTTTTGCTTCCATGGTTCACACTCAGTTCTCTACACATATTCGTGTGTTCTGTGACCCTGGTGAAGAATTTATCACCAAGCTGTTGCATGGAATCCTTCCTGAGCAGACTTCGGTTCTCTTATCCCGGCGCTCATGCTCAAAATGGCGTGGCTGAGCACAAGAATTGTCACCTTGAGACAACTTGTCCTTTGATTGTTACCGCCTCCATCAATCTCATGCATGGTGGCGCTCCTTTCGAGCGTCTGTTTGATCGTTTCCTGATTATTCGGCGCTTCAATTGTTTGGTTGTTTTTGCTATGTCCTTCTTGCCCCACGTGAACGCACCAAACTAACTGCTCAGTTCGTTGAGTGTGTCTTCTTAGGATACAACGATGAGCATAAGGGATATCATTGTTGGTATCATGTTAGTCATCGGATGCCTATTTATCGGGATATGACTTTCGATCAGCACTTTTTTTAAATCCCGACACTCCTATCACTGAAGTTGATCCCTTATCCATTCGATGTACTGCTCCTGCTTCTCCAATTATTGCAGATCCAATGCCATCATCTCCAATGATATCCTAACCCCGCTTATCAAGGATTCCGCACCTTCATCAGTTGTGGTTTCCTTCTCCATCACCTGAGTTTATCCTGATGATTCCTGCTCGTATTCTTCCATCTTTTCCTCACTTTGTTGGGACTCCTATAGAGCCAACATCCACATTTGTGACCACCTCCGCTCCCTGCGAGTCTGGATGGTAACCCTTTGCCTTGATACGCGTTGGTATGAGTACTGTCTCAATCCCACATCCCGTGTTCCCTTGTTGTGCCACACCATGACCGCACGCTCGAGCACCACCAATGGTGAGCAGGAGCTCGGACAGTCGGCGCGTACCTGGATTATGAACGGGGCAAGCCGACGACAGGCGCTACCTAAAGTCAAGGCCAAGGGCGTACAGTGGGAGAACTTGGGGTGCTTAATCAAGTGCGTGACCCACCACCCGAAACAGGAGAAGGACACCAAGCCAAATCGGCCGGGTACAGAGAGTGCACAGGCACGTGGGATGTTGGATCAAGTCTCTCTTCCACCACCGCCGTTAGTCTCTTCCTCTGTTGCCTTGTCTAGCAGCTATTTTCAAAAGTGGCATCATCGCCTTGGGTCAGTTGTGATCTCTCATCCTTAATTCGACATGGCCTTCTTGGAACCATTCCCGATGATGCCTCTAAACCGTACAGGTTGTCGGCTTCGTACACAGGTCCATTTACCTTACTCATAACGAGACAGTGTCTCAACGTCCGTTCAACCATGTTCACTCTGATGTCGAGGGCCCATCTTCCTTTGCCTCGAAAGGAGGTCACCGCTAGTTTCTTCTCTCGACACGCCTGGATATATTTTATTTCTTCTCGTAGTGGGGTCTTATCAATAAGCCTTTTGCTGCCATGGTTCACACTCGGTTCTCTACGCCTATTCGTGTGTTATGTGACTCTGGAGGAGAATATATCTCCAAGCTGTTGCATGGAATCCTTCCTGAGCAGACTTCGGTTCTCTTATCTAATGGCACAAGCATTGTCACCTTCTTGAGACAGCTTGTCCATTGATGGTTACTGCCTCTCTTGCGCTGCACTTTTGCGCCAAGTCTGTCACCACTTCCATCTATCTAATGAAGGATGGCTTTCCTTTCGAACCTCTATTTGATTGTTTCCTGATTATTCGGCGCTTCAATTGTTTGGTTGTTTTTGCTATGTCCTTCTTGCCGCACGTGAGGTACGAAGAGTGCACAGGCACGTGGGATGCTGGATCAAGTCTCTCTGTCACCACCGCCGCCAATCTCTGCCTTTGTTGCCTTTTCTACCAACTATTTTCAACAGTGAAATCATCGCCTTGGGTCAATTGTGATCTCTCATCCTCAGTTCGGCGTGGCCTTCTTGGAACCATGTCAGATGATGCCTCTAAACCGTCAATGTTGACGGCTTCGTACACAGATCCAGTTACCTTATATACTCATAGTGAGACAGTGTTTCAACGTCCTTTCAACCATGTTCACTCTAATGTCGAGGGTCCATCATCCTTCGCCTCGAAAGGAGGTCACCGCTAGTGACTTCTCTCGACACGCCTGGATATACTTTATATGTTCTCGTAGTGGGGTCTTATCAATAAGCCTTTTGCTGCCATGGTTCACACTCAGTTCTCTACACATATTCGTGTGTTCTGTGACCCTGGTGAAGAATATATCTCCAAGCTGTTGCATGGAATCCTTCCTGAGCAGACTTCGGTTCTCTTATCCCGGCGCTCATGCTCAAAATGGCGTGGCTGAGCACAAGAATTGTCACCTTGAGACAGCTTGTCCTTTGATTGTTACCGCCTCCATCAATCTCATGCATGGTGGCGCTCCTTTCGAGCGTCTATTTGATCGTTTCCTGATTATTCGGCGCTTCAATTGTTTGGTTGTTTTTGCTATGTCCTTCTTGCCCCACGTGAACGCACCAAACTAACTGCTCAGTTCGTTGAGTGTGTCTTCTTAGGATACAACGATGAGCATAAGGGATATCATTGTTGGTATCATGTTAGTCATCGGATGCCTATTTATCGGGATATGACTTTCGATCAGCACTTTTTTTAAATCCCGACACTCCTATCACTCAAGTTGATCCCTTATCCATTCGATGTACTGCTCCTGCTTCTCCAATTATTGCAGATCCAATGCCATCATCTCCAATGATATCCTAACCCCGCTTATCAAGGATTCCGCACCTTCATCAGTTGTGGTTTCCTTCTCCATCACCTGAGTTTATCCTGATGATTCCTGCTCGTATTCTTCCATCTTTTCCTCACTTTGTTGGGACTCCTATAGAGCCAACATCCACATTTGTGACCACCTCCGCTCCCTGCGAGTCTGGATGGTAACCCTTTGCCTTGATACGGGTTGGTATGAGTACTGTCTCAATCCCACATCCCGTGTTCCCTTGTTGTGCGACACCATGACCGCACGCTCGAGCACCACCAATGGTGAGCAGGAGCTCGGACAGTCGGCGCGTACCTGGATTATGAACGGGGCAAGCCGACGACAGGCGCTACCTAAAGTCAAGGCCAAGGGCGTACAGTGGGAGAACTTGGGGTGCTTAATCAAGTGCGTGACCCACCACCCGAAACAGGAGAAGGACACCAAGCCAAATCGGCCGGGTACAGAGAGTGCACAGGCACGTGGGATGTTGGATCAAGTCTCTCTTCCACCACCGCCGTTAGTCTCTTCCTCTGTTGCCTTGTCTAGCAGCTATTTTCAAAAGTGGCATCATCGCCTTGGGTCAGTTGTGATCTCTCATCCTTAATTCGACATGGCCTTCTTGGAACCATTCCCGATGATGCCTCTAAACCGTACAGGTTGTCGGCTTCGTACACATGTCCATTTACCTTACTCATAACGAGACAGTGTCTCAACGTCCGTTCAACCATGTTCACTCTGATGTCGAGGGCCCATCTTCCTTTGCCTCGAAAGGAGGTCACCGCTAGTTTCTTCTCTCGACACGCCTGGATATATTTTATTTCTTCTCGTAGTGGGGTCTTATCAATAAGCCTTTTGCTGCCATGGTTCACACTCGGTTCTCTACGCCTATTCGTGTGTTATGTGACTCTGGAGGAGAATATATCTCCAAGCTGTTGCATGGAATCCTTCCTGAGCAGACTTCGGTTCTCTTATCTAATGGCACAAGCATTGTCACCTTCTTGAGACAGCTTGTCCATTGATGGTTACTGCCTCTCTTGCGCTGCACTTTTGCGCCAAGTCTGTCACCACTTCCATCTATCTAATGAAGGATGGCGCTCCTTTCGAACGTCTATTTGATTGTTTCCTGATTATTCGGCGCTTCAATTGTTTGGTTGTTTTTGCTATGTCCTTCTTGCCGCACGTGAGGTACGAAGAGTGCACAGGCACGTGGGATGCTGGATCAAGTCTCTCTGTCACCACCGCCGCCAATCTCTGCCTTTGTTGCCTTTTCTACCAACTATTTTCAACAGTGAAATCATCGCCTTGGGTCAATTGTGATCTCTCATCCTCAGTTCGGCGTGGCCTTCTTGGAACCATGTCAGATGATGCCTCTAAACCGTCAATGTTGACGGCTTCGTACACAGATCCAGTTACCTTATATACTCATAGTGAGACAGTGTTTCAACGTCCTTTCAACCATGTTCACTCTAATGTCGAGGGTCCATCATCCTTCGCCTCGAAAGGAGGTCACCGCTAGTGACTTCTCTTGACACGCCTGGATATACTTTATATGTTCTCGTAGTGGGGTCTTATCAATAAGCCTTTTGCTGCCATGGTTCACACTCAGTTCTCTACACATATTCGTGTGTTCTGTGACCCTGGTGAAGAATATATCTCCAAGCTGTTGCATGGAATCCTTCCTGAGCAGACTTCGGTTCTCTTATCCCGGCGCTCATGCTCAAAATGGCGTGGCTGAGCACAAGAATTGTCACCTTGAGACAGCTTGTCCTTTGATTGTTACCGCCTCCATCAATCTCATGCATGGTGGCGCTCCTTTCGAGCGTCTGTTTGATCGTTTCCTGATTATTCGGCGCTTCAATTGTTTGGTTGTTTTTGCTATGTCCTTCTTGCCCCACGTGAACGCACCAAACTAACTGCTCAGTTCATTGAGTGTGTCTTCTTAGGATACAACGATGAGCATAAGGGATATCATTGTTGGTATCATGTTAGTCATCGGATGCCTATTTATCGGGATATGACTTTCGATCAGCACTTTTTTTAAATCCCGACACTCCTATCACTCAAGTTGATCCCTTATCCATTCGATGTACTGCTCCTGCTTCTCCAATTATTGCAGATCCAATGCCATCATCTCCAATGATATCCTAACCCCGCTTATCAAGGATTCCGCACCTTCATCAGTTGTGGTTTCCTTCTCCATCACCTGAGTTTATCCTGATGATTCCTGCTCGTATTCTTCCATCTTTTCCTCACTTTGTTGGGACTCCTATAGAGCCAACATCCACATTTGTGACCACCTCCGCTCCCTGCGAGTCTGGATGGTAACCCTTTGCCTTGATACGGGTTGGTATGAGTACTGTCTCAATCCCACATCCCGTGTTCCCTTGTTGTGCGACACCATGACCGCACGCTCGAGCACCACCAATGGTGAGCAGGAGCTCGGACAGTCGGCGCGTACCTGGATTATGAACGGGGCAAGCCGACGACAGGCGCTACCTAAAGTCAAGGCCAAGGGCGTACAGTGGGAGAACTTGGGGTGCTTAATCAAGTGCGTGACCCACCACCCGAAACAGGAGAAGGACACCAAGCCAAATCGGCCGGGTACAGAGAGTGCACAGGCACGTGGGATGTTGGATCAAGTCTCTCTTCCACCACCGCCGTTAGTCTCTTCCTCTGTTGCCTTGTCTAGCAGCTATTTTCAAAAGTGGCATCATCGCCTTGGGTCAGTTGTGATCTCTCATCCTTAATTCGACATGGCCTTCTTGGAACCATTCCCGATGATGCCTCTAAACCGTACAGGTTGTCGGCTTCGTACACAGGTCCATTTACCTTACTCATAACGAGACAGTGTCTCAACGTCCGTTCAACCATGTTCACTCTGATGTCGAGGGCCCATCTTCCTTTGCCTCGAAAGGAGGTCACCGCTAGTTTCTTCTCTCGACACGCCTGGATATATTTTATTTCTTCTCGTAGTGGGGTCTTATCAATAAGCCTTTTGCTGCCATGGTTCACACTCGGTTCGCCTATTCGTGTGTTATGTGACTCTGGAGGAGAATATATCTCCAAGCTGTTGCATGGAATCCTTCCTGAGCAGACTTCGGTTCTCTTATCTAATGGCACAAGCATTGTCACCTTCTTGAGACAGCTTGTCCATTGATAGTTACTGCCTCTCTTGCGCTGCACTTTTGCGCCAAGTCTGTCACCACTTCCATCTATCTAATGAAGGATGGCGCTCCTTTCGAACGTCTATTTGATTGTTTCCTGATTATTCGGCGCTTCAATTGTTTGGTTGTTTTTGCTATGTCCTTCTTGCCGCACGTGAGGTACGAAGAGTGCACAGGCACGTGGGATGCTGGATCAAGTCTCTCTGTCACCACCGCCGCCAATCTCTGCCTTTGTTGCCTTTTCTACCAACTATTTTCAACAGTGAAATCATCGCCTTTGGTCAATTGTGATCTCTCATCCTCAGTTCGGCGTGGCCTTCTTGGAACCATGTCAGATGATGCCTCTAAACCGTCAATGTTGACGGCTTCGTACACAGATCCAGTTACCTTATATACTCATAGTGAGACAGTGTTTCAACGTCCTTTCAACCATGTTCACTCTAATGTCGAGGGTCCATCATCCTTCGCCTCGAAAGGAGGTCACCGCTAGTGACTTCTCTCGACACGCCTGGATATACTTTATATGTTCTCGTAGTGGGGTCTTATCAATAAGCCTTTTGCTGCCATGGTTCACACTCAGTTCTCTACACATATTCGTGTGTTCTGTGACCCTGGTGAAGAATTTATCTCCAAGCTGTTGCATGGAATCCTTCCTGAGCAGACTTCGGTTCTCTTATCCCGGCGCTCATGCTCAAAATGGCGTGGCTGAGCACAAGAATTGTCACCTTGAGACAGCTTGTCCTTTGATTGTTACCGCCTCCATCAATCTCATGCATGGTGGCGCTCCTTTCGAGCGTCTGTTTGATCGTTTCCTGATTATTCGGCGCTTCAATTGTTTGGTTGTTTTTGCTATGTCCTTCTTGCCCCACGTGAACGCACCAAACTAACTGCTCAGTTCGTTGAGTGTGTCTTCTTAGGATACAACGATGAGCATAAGGGATATCATTGTTGGTATCATGTTAGTCATCGGATGCCTATTTATCGGGATATGACTTTCGATCAGCACTTTTTTAAAATCCCGACACTCCTATCACTCAAGTTGATCCCTTATCCATTCGATGTACTGCTCCTGCTTCTCCAATTATTGCAGATCCAATGCCATCATCTCCAATGATATCCTAACCCCGCTTATCAAGGATTCCGCACCTTCATCAGTTGTGGTTTCCTTCTCCATCACCTGAGTTTATCCTGATGATTCCTGCTCGTATTCTTCCATCTTTTCCTCACTTTGTTGGGACTCCTATAGAGCCAACATCCACATTTGTGACCACCTCCGCTCCCTGCGAGTCTGGATGGTAACCCTTTGCCTTGATACGGGTTGGTATGAGTACTGTCTCAATCCCACATCCCGTGTTCCCTTGTTGTGCGACACCATGACCGCACGCTCGAGCACCACCAATGGTGAGCAGGAGCTCGGACAGTCGGCGCGTACCTGGATTATGAACGGGGCAAGCCGACGACAGGCGCTACCTAAAGTCAAGGCCAAGGGCGTACAGTGGGAGAACTTGGGGTGCTTAATCAAGTGCGTGACCCACCACCCGAAACAAGAGAAGGACACCAAGCCAAATCGGCCGGGTACAGAGAGTGCACAGGCACGTGGGATGTTGGATCAAGTCTCTCTTCCACCACCGCCGTTAGTCTCTTCCTCTGTTGCCTTGTCTAGCAGCTATTTTCAAAAGTGGCATCATCGCCTTGGGTCAGTTGTGATCTCTCATTCTTAATTCGACATGGCCTTCTTGGAACCATTCCCGATGATGCCTCTAAACCGTACAGGTTGTCGGCTTCGTACACAGGTCCATTTACCTTACTCATAACGAGACAGTGTCTCAACGTCCTTTCGAACGTCTATTTGATTGTTTCCTGATTATTCGGCGCTTCAATTGTTTGGTTGTTTTCGCTATGTGCTTCCTGCCCCACGTGAGGTACGAAGAGTGCACAGGCACGTGGGATGCTGGATCAAGTCTCTCTGTCACCACTGCCGCCAATCTCTGCCTTTGTTGCCTTTTCTACCAACTATTTTCAACAGTGAAATCATCGCCTTGGGTCAATTGTGATCTCTCATCCTCAGTTCAGCGTGGCCTTCTTGGAACCATGTCAGATGATGCCTCTAAACCGTCAATGTTGACGGCTTCGTACACAGATCCAATTACCTTATATACTCATAGTGAGACAGTGTTTCAACGTCCTTTCAACCATGTTCACTCTAATGTCGAGGGTCCATCATCCTTCGCCTCGAAAGGAGGTCACCGCTAGTGACTTCTCTCGACACACCTGGATATACTTTATATCTTCTCGTAGTGGGGTCTTATCAATAAGCCTTTTGCTGCCATGGTTCACACTCAGTTCTCCACCTATTCGTGTGTTCTGTGACCCTGGTGAAGAATATATCTCCAAGCTATTGCACGGAATCCTTCCTGAGCAGACTTCGGTTCTCTTATCCCGGCGCTCATGCTCAAAATGGGATGGCTGATCACAAGCATCGTCACCTTGAGATAGCTTGTCCTTTGATGGTTACCGCCTCTCTTCCGCCGCAATTTTGGGCCAAGTCTGTCACCACTTCCATCAATCTCATGCTGGTTGGCGCTCCTTTCAAGCGTCTATTTGATCGTTTCCTGATTATTCGGCGCTTCAATTGTTTGGTTGTTTTTGCTATGTCCTTCTTGCCCCTCATGAACGCACCAAACTAACTGCTCAATTCGTTGAGTGCGTCTTCTTATGATACAACGATGAGCATAAGGGATATCGATGTTGGTATCATGTTAGTCATCGGATGCCTATTTACCGGGATATGACATTCGATGAGCACTTTTTTAAAATCCTGACACTCCTATCACTCAAGTTGATCCCTTATCCATACGTTGTACTGCTCCTGCTTCTCCAATTATTGCAGATCCAATGCCATCATTTCCTATGATATCCTCACCCCGCTTATCAAGGATTCCGCACCTTCATCAGTTGTGGTTTCCTTCTCCATCACCTGAGTTTATCCTGATGATTCCTGCTCGTATTCTTCCATCTTTTCCTCACTTTGTTGGGACTCCTATAGAGCCAACATCCACATTTGTGACCACCTCCGCTCCCTGCGAGTCTGGATGGGAACCCTTTGCCTTGATACGGGTTGGTATGAGTACTGTCTCAATCCCACATCCCGTGTTCCCTTGTGCGACACCATGACCGCACGCTCGAGCACCACCAATGGTGAGCAGGAGCTCGGACAGTCGGCGCGTACCTGGATTATGAACGGGGCAAGCCGACGACAGGCGCTACCTAAAGTCAAGGCCAAGGGCGTACAGTAGGAGAACTTGGGGTGCTTAATCAAGTGCGTGACCCACCACCCGAAACAGGAGAAGGACACCAAGCCAAATCGGACGGGTACAGAGAGTGCACAGGCACGTGGGATGTTGGATCAAGTCTCTCTTCCACCACCGCCGTTAGTCTCTTCCTCTGTTGCCTTGTCTAGCAGCTATTTTCAAAAGTGGCATTATCGACTTGGGTCAGTTGTGATCTCTCATCCTTAATTTGACATGGCCTTCTTGGAACCATTCCCGATGATGCCTCTATACCGTACAGGTTGTCGGCTTCGTACACAGGTCCATTTACCTTACTCATAACGAGACAGTGTCTCAACGTCCGTTCAACCATGTTCACTCTGATGTCGAGGGCCCATCTTCCTTTGCCTCGAAAGGAGGTCACCGCTAGTTTCTTCTCTCGACACGCCTGGATATATTTTATTTCTTCTCGTAGTGGGGTCTTATCAATAAGCCTTTTGCTGCTGGTTCACACTCGGTTCTCTACGCCTATTCGTGTGTTATGTGACTCTGGAGGAGAATATATCTCCAAGCTGTTGCATGGAATCCTTCCTGAGCAGACTTCGGTTCTCTTATCTAATGGCACAAGCATTGTCACCTTCTTGAGACAGCTTGTCCATTGATGGTTACTGCCTCTCTTGCGCTGCACTTTTGCGCCAAGTCTGTCACCACTTCCATCTATCTAATGAAGGATGGCGCTCCTTTCGAACGTCTATTTGATTGTTTCCTGATTATTCGGCGCTTCAATTGTTTGGTTGTTTTTGCTATGTCCTTCTTGCCGCACGTGAGATACGAAGAGTGCACAGGCACGTGGGATGCTGGATCAAGTCTCTCTGTCACCACCGCCGCCAATCTCTGCCTTTGTTGCCTTTTCTACCATCTATTTTCAACAGTGAAATCATCGCCTTGGGTCAATTGTGATCTCTCATCCTCAGTTCGGCGTGGCCTTCTTGGAACCATGTCAGATGATGCCTCTAAACCGTCAATGTTGACGGCTTCGTACACAGATCCAGTTACCTTATATACTCATAGTGAGACAGTGTTTCAACGTCCTTTCAACCATGTTCACTCTAATGTCGAGGGTCCATCATCCTTCGTCTCGAAAGGAGGTTACCGCTAGTGACTTCTCTCGACATGCCTGGATATACTTTATATGTTCTCGTAGTGGGGTCTTATCAATAAGCCTTTTGCTGCCATGGTTCACACTCAGTTCTCTACACATATTCGTGTGTTCTGTGACCCTGGTGAAGAATATATCTCCAAGCTGTTGCATGGAATCCTTCCTGAGCAGACTTCGGTTCTCTTATCCCGGCGCTCATGCTCAAAATGGCGTGGCTGAGCACAAGAATTGTCACCTTGAGACAGCTTGTCCTTTGATTGTTACCGCCTCCATCAATCTCATGCATGGTGACGCTCCTTTCGAGCGTCTATTTGATCGTTTCCTGATTATTCGGCGCTTCAATTGTTTGGTTGTTTTTGCTATGTCCTTCTTGCCCCACGTGAACGCACCAAACTAACTGCTCAGTTCGTTGAGTGTGTCTTCTTAGGATACAACGATGAGCATAAGGGATATCATTGTTGGTATCATGTTAGTCATCGGATGCCTATTTATCGGGATATGCCTTTCGATCAGCACATTTTTTAAATCCCGACACTCCTATCACTCAAGTTGATCCCTTATCCATTCGATGTACTGCTCCTGCTTCTCCAATTATGTCAGATCCAATGCCATCATCTCCAATGATATCCTAACCCCGCTTATCAAGGATTCCGCACCTTCATCAGTTGTGGTTTCCTTCTCCATCACCTAAGTTTATCCTGATGATTCCTGCTCGTATTATTCCATCTTTTCCTCACTTTGTTGGGACTCCTATAGAGCCAACATCCACATTTGTGACCACCTCCGCTCCCTGCGAGTCTGGATGATAACCCTTTGCCTTGATACGGGTTGGTATGAGTACTGTCTCAATCCCACATCCCGTGTTCCCTTGTTGTGCGACACCATGACCGCACGCTCGAGCACCACCAATGGTGAGCAGGAGCTCGGACAGTCGGCGCGTACCTGGATTATGAACGGGGCAAGCCGACGACAGGCGCTACCTAAAGTCAAGGCCAAGGGCGTACAGTGGGAGAACTTGGGGTGCTTAATCAAGTGCGTGACCCACCACCCGAAACAGGAGAAGGACACCAAGCCAAATCGGCCGGGTACAGAGAGTGCACAGGCACGTGGGATGTTGGATCAAGTCTCTCTTCCACCACCGCCGTTAGTCTCTTCCTCTGTTGCCTTGTCTAGCAGCTATTTTCAAAAGTGGCATCATCGCCTTGGGTCAGTTGTGATCTCTCATTCTTAATTCGACATGGCCTTCTTGGAACCATTCCCGATGATGCCTCTAAACCGTACAGGTTGTCGGCTTCGTACACAGGTCCATTTACCTTACTCATAACGAGACAGTGTCTCAACGTCCTTTCGAACGTCTATTTGATTGTTTCCTGATTATTCGGCGCTTCAATTGTTTGGTTGTTTTCGCTATGTGCTTCCTGCCCCACGTGAGGTACGAAGAGTGCACAGGCACGTGGGATGCTGGATCAAGTCTCTCTGTCACCACCGCCGCCAATCTCTGCATTTGTTGCCTTTTCTACCAACTATTTTCAACAGTGAAATCATCGCCTTGGGTCAATTGTGATCTCTCATCCTCAGTTCAGCGTGGCCTTCTTGGAACCATGTCAGATGATGCCTCTAAACCGTCAATGTTGACGGCTTCGTACACAGATCCAATTACCTTATATACTCATAGTGAGACAGTGTTTCAACGTCCTTTCAACCATGTTCACTCTAATGTCGAGGGTCCATCATCCTTCGCCTCGAAAGGAGGTCACCGCTAGTGACTTCTCTCGACACACCTGGATATACTTTATATCTTCTCGTAGTGGGGTCTTATCAATAA
Organism: Secale cereale; assembly: GCA_902687465.1. Lineage (NCBI taxonomy): Eukaryota > Viridiplantae > Streptophyta > Magnoliopsida > Poales > Poaceae > Secale > Secale cereale. Next base: position 601,006,689 of record LR738714.1, read on the forward strand.
GCCTTTTGCTGCCATGGTTCACACTCAGTTCTCCACCTATTCGTGTGTTCTGTGACCCTGGTGAAGAATATATCTCCAAGCTATTGCACGGAATCCTTCCTGAGCAGACTTCGGTTCTCTTATCCCGGCGCTCATGCTCAAAATGGGATGGCTGATCACAAGCATCGTCACCTTGAGATAGCTTGTCCTTTGATGGTTACCGCCTCTCTTCCGCCGCAATTTTGGGCCAAGTCTGTCACCACTTCCATCAATCTCATGCTGGTTGGCGCTCCTTTCAAGCGTCTATTTGATCGTTTCCTGATTATTCGGCGCTTCAATTGTTTGGTTGTTTTTGCTATGTCCTTCTTGCCCCTCATGAACGCACCAAACTAACTGCTCAATTCGTTGAGTGCGTCTTCTTATGATACAACGATGAGCATAAGGGATATCGATGTTGGTATCATGTTAGTCATCGGATGCCTATTTACCGGGATATGACATTCGATGAGCACTTTTTTAAAATCCTGACACTCCTATCACTCAAGTTGATCCCTTATCCATACGTTGTACTGCTCCTGCTTCTCCAATTATTGCAGATCCAATGCCATCATTTCCTATGATATCCTCACCCCGCTTATCAAGAAATATGCACCTTCATCGGCTGTGGTTTCCTTATCTCCATCACCCGAGTTTATCCTGATGATTCCTGCTCGTATTCTTCCATCTTTTCCTCACTTTGTTGAGACTCCCATGGAGCCAACATCCACATTTGTGACGACCTCCGCTCCCTGCAAGTCTGGATGGGAACCCTTTGCCTTGCTGCGGGTTGCTATGAGTACTTTCTCAATCCCACATCCTGTGTTCCCTTGCTGTGCGACACCATAACCACACGCTCGAGCACCACCAATGGTGAGCAGGAGCTCGGACAGTCGGCGCGTACCTGGATTATGAATGGGGCGAGCCGACGATAGGTGCTACCTAAAGTCAAGGACAAGGGCCTACAGTAGCAGAACTTGGGGTGCTTAATCAAGTGTGTGACCCACAACCCGCAAACAGGAGAAGGACACCAAGCCAAATCGGCAGGGTACGGAGAGTGCACAGACACGTAGGATGTTGGATCAAGTCTCTCTGCCACCACCGCCGCCAGTCTCTGCCTCTGTTGCCTTGTCTACCAACTATTTTCAACAGTGGCATCATCACCTTGGGTCAATTGTGATCTCTCATCCTTAGTTCGACGCGGCCTTCTTAGAACCAACCCCGATGATGCCTCTAAACCGTCAAGGTTGTCGGCTTCGTACACAGGTCCATTTACCTTATACTCATGGTGAGACAGTGTCTTAGCGTCCTTTCTACCATGTTCACTCTGATGTCGAGGGCCCATCTTCCTTTGCCTCGAGAGGAGGTCACCGCTAGTGACTTCTCTCGACACACCTGGATATACTTTATTTCTTCTCGTAGTGGGGTCTTATCAATAAGCCTTTTGCTGCCATGGTTCACACTCAGTTCTCTACACCTATTCGTGTGTTCTGTGACTCTGGTGGAGAATATATCTCCAAGCTGTTGCATGGAATCCTTCCTGAGCAGACTTCGATTCCCTTATCCTGGCGCTCATCCTCAGAATGGCATGGCTGAGCACAAGCATTGTCACCTTCTTGAGACAGCTTGTCCATTGATGGTTATCGCCTCTCTTGCGCAGCACTTTTGCGCCAAGTCTGTCACCACTTCCATCTATCTCATGCAGGATGGCGCTCCTTTCGAGCGTCTATTTGATTGTTACCTGATTATTCGGCGCTTCAATTGTTTGGTTGTTTTTGCTATGTCCTTGCCACACGTGAATGCACCAAACCGACTGCTCGATTTGTTGAGTGTGTCTTCTTAGGATACGACGATGAGCATAGGGATATTGTTGTTGGTATCATTTAGTCGTCGGATGCCTATTTATTGGGATATGACTTTTGATGAGCACTTTTTGAAGTCACGACACTCATATCACTCAAGTTGACCCCTTATCCATTCGTTGTACTGCTCCTGCTTCTCCAATTATTGCAGATCCAATGACATCATCTCCTATGATTTCCTCACCTCGCTTATCAAGGATTCTGCACCTTCATAAGTTTTGGCTTCCTTGTCTCCATCGCTTGATGATTCTTGCTCGTATTCTTCCAGCTTTTCCTCACTTTGTTAAGGATCCTATGGAGCTAACGTCCACATTTGTGACCACCTCCGCTCCCTACGAGTCTGGATGGGAACCCTTTGCCTTGCTGTGGGTTGCTATGAGCAGTGTCTCAATCCCACATCTCGTGTTCCCATGTTGTGTGACACCATAACCGCACGCTCGAGCACCACCAAAGGTGAGCAGGAGATCGGACAATCAGCGCGTACCTAGATTATGAACGGGGCGAGCCGACGACAGGCGCTACCTAAGGTCGAGGCCAAGGGTGTACAATAGGAGAACTTGGGGTGCTTAACCAAGTGTGTGGCCCACAACCCACAAGCAGGAGAAGAACACCAAGCCAAATCAGCAGGGTACAAAGAATGCACAGGCATGTGGGGTGTTGGATCAAGTCCCTCTGCCGCCATCGCCGCCAGTCTCTGTCTCTGTTGCCTTGTCTACCAGCTAATTTAAACAGTGGCATCATCGCCTTGGGTCACTTGTGGTCTCTCATCCTTAGTTTGCCATGGTCTGCTTGGATCCGTCTCCGTCTGCGAAGATGTCTTTAATCCATGGTCCAGTTACCTACTCATAGCGAGACAGTGTTCACTCTGATCTCGGGGGACCATCTCCCTTTGCCTCTACTAGTGGCTTCTCTCGACACACGTGGATATACTTTATTTCTTTTCGTAGTGAATTCTTATTTTATCTATAAGCCTTTTACTCTCATGGTTCACACTCAGTTCTCTACGCCTATTCGTGTGTTTTATGATGACGTTGGTGGAGAGTACATCTCCAAGTTGTTGCGTGGAATCCTTGTTGAGTAGATTTTGGTTCTCTTATCCTAGTGCTCATGCTCATAATGACGTGGCAGAACGCAAGCATCATCACCTTCTTGAGATGGCTCATTCGTTGATGGTCACCGCCTCTCTTACCACGCACTTTTGGGCCGAGTTTGTCTCCACTTCCATTTATCTCATCAACCTTCAGCACTCCACTGCTCTATAGGGTGACGCTCCTTTCGAGCGTCTATTTGATCGTTTATTCGGCACTCCAATTGCTTGGTTGTGTTTGCTATGTCCTTGCCCCTCGTGAATGCAACAAAATGACTTCTCAGTCTGTTGATTGTGTCTTCTTAGGATACAACAATGAGCATAAGGGATATAGTTTTTGGGATCATGTTGGTCGTCAGATGCCTATTTCCCAGGATATGACTTTTGTTCAGTCTCGTCCCTTCTACATGCATCCATCTTCTTTGACCTTTTAAGTGGAGTATATATTTTTCCACAACTTCTCCGACACTCCTACCACTCCTATTGAGCCCTTATCCAATCGTCGTACTGCTCCTAATTCTCTAGATATTGTACAACCAATGCCATCATCTTCTATGATTTCCTCACCTCGCTTATCACATGATTCTACACCTACATCAACGGTGGCTTTCTTGTCTCCATCACCTGAGTTTATCCCAATGATTCCAACTCGTATTATTCCATATTTTCCTAACTTCTATACAGGTCGTCTGCGTGTTGCGGATGCATCTACTGATGTGCCATCTTCCCCGTCTCAGCCTACTTATGGATTGCGTCCTCGTCCGCTTCGGCTTGTTGACCGCCTTCGTCTTCGAAGCGCTGGCACTGATGTTCTTGAGACAACTTCTCATTGTGATGTTGTTCATACCAAATGGCACCTTGTGATGGCAGAGGAGACTGTTGCTCTTGAGCGCATTGGCACGTGGGATATTGTTTACGTTCCTCCTCGTGTGCGGCCCATCACTTGGTGGGTATACAAGGTTAGGACTCACGCTGATGGTTCTCTTGACTTTACAAAGCTCGTCTTGTGGGTCATGGCTTTCAGCAGGAGCATGATCCTGATTAAGATGAGACTTTTGCTCCTGCAAGCCGTATGACCACTGTGCACACACTTCTTATTGTGGCCTCCGATCGCCACTGGTTTGTGTCTATGCTTGATGTTAAGAATGCCTTTCTTAATGGTGAGTTGTGTGAGGAGATTTACATACAACCACCACCTGGGTATTCTGCACCTTATGACATGCTTTGTCTGTCTTCATCACTCTCTCTATGGCTTTAAGCAAGCCCCTCGCGCCTAATTTGAGCATTTCGCCTCTATGGTGGTTGCTGCTGGTTTTCAGCGTGCTCATGGTTCGACGTTGTTTGTCCTCCTTTTTGCTGTTGCTAGGACTCTTATTCTATATGTTGATGACATCATCACCGACGCAGACTGTGAGTATATTGCCGTTGTGAAGGCATGTCTTAGTATGCAGTTTCTTATGTCTTATCTTGGCCCTCTCTGCTACTTTCTTGGGATTTAGGTCCCTTCATGCTCAAAAATAATAATCCAGGATCTTCTTATTCGCGCTACTCTTACGGATGAGCGCACTATTGAGACTCCCATGGAACTCAATGTGCACCTCCTTGCTACTTATGTACCCATTGTCTGATCTGATGCTTTGACGACATTTTGTTGGGAGTATTGTCTATCTAGCACTCGCCCGGAAGAAGAAACAGACCGCAGCCCCCCCCCCCGGTTTGAATGCACCTCCTCCTGCAGCATCGTCCCTCCACTTTCATACTCTACCCTCCACTATATGCTCTGCGGCATTATCGTCGTGACCAGGATCGCACAATGTTGCTAGAGCCTTCATCCTCTCAAGTGGCATGAACGACCGAAGGGGACGATGCCACCATGGTTGTTACCATTCCCTCTGTCGGATCGTGGAAGTGTTTGGGACCGAGACTAAGAGAAACACGGGAAAGGGGATGATGACCTAAATATGCGAAAGGAGATAATGACCTAAACAGAATTGCGAAGATGAGTTATACGTCCGCTGCCAAAATGGTTGGTGTGTTCATCTCCATAGTCAGACATGCCTTTGATGCAAACACGACCTAGTGGGATATAATCATACTCTATCAAGCCCAAATAATAATCTTCTTTTTTACCCTGCTTTCAAATAATAATGACCCAAACACTAAACATAGCATTGATCATAGTTCTTTATACATCACACCATATCCTTAGAATCTACTAACATCTAAGGCAAGTTGCAAAAAAAAGTTTGAAAATTAAATAGATGTTCACAAATTCAAAAAATATGTTTGCAAATTTAAAACTGTTTGCCAATTCCAGAAATGTTCACGTATTCAAAAAAGTTCAGGGATTAAAAAATGTGAATTCCAAAAAAAAATCATGTATTTTAAAAATGATCACATATTCAAAAATATTCACTTATACAAAACAAGTTCATGAATTCAAAGAATGTAAATGAATACGAAAAATTGTTAAATATTTGCAATGAATTCAAAAAATGTTTGTGGATTCTAAAACAATGTTCACAAATTCCAAAAATGTTCACATATTCGAAAAATGTTCTCATGTTGAAGACAAGTGTGATTCCAAAATGTTCACGAATTCAAAAAATGTTAAGGAATTCGAAAAATGTTCATATATTCTAAAAACTCTTCACAAATTTCAAAAACGCTCGCATATTCGATAAATATTCACATGTTCAAAAACTATTCAACAATTGGAAAAGGTTCAAAATTTTAGAAAAATATTCACGAATTTGAAGAACATTTGGTAATTCAATTTTTTAGCAAATTCAAAAATGTGGATTGAAATTGTTCACAAATTTGAAGAAGGTTCAAAAAATAAAAATAAAAAAGAAAAAGTGAACACAAAGAAAAACATAGCATTGACCATTATTCTTTATACATCACACCATATTTTTTAGAATCTACTAACATGAAAGTCGTATAAAACAATAAGAAATCTACGCATGTAATTTACATGTACCATTATAATTATATTATTATAGAAATCCTAGGTAGGTTTGTCTAGATGTCTAGACCCATGTCTATACTCTACATCACCTTACTCTATAACAATGTACGTTTGTAAATAGAAGGGTGTGGCCTAATTTATCACCATTGTCTCGACGATAATGTCCATTCCCAACCTAGGGGTGTGCATTACTTGATGGAAAAAATCTCTAAACTTCGCCAAGAACTTAAGTAAATGTAACTAAAATAAACAGTTATGTATGCAATTTCAAAAGAAAGATATAAAGGCAAGGTGTTTAACAAATCTGCATGCATGTTGTGCTTATCGAGTGAACAAAACAAATATTAGGATATATATACTATAAGAAACAGAATGCATACCACCATCAACACAGCCACCACTAGCTTTGTCATGTCACAGATAAAAGCCCGCCATGCAAACTCTGCAACTTCCTTAACTGACATGTTGAATTTGTAACTGAAATGAAAGCACAAACATAAGGGATGCGACTTCAAGATAATATGGAAGTGTGAGCAAAGCAACATATAGAGGTATAAAAAAACATACCCCTCATCCAAGATACCATATAAGCATACAAAGAAATAGAGAACTGGCTGCTTCCCTTGAGCCAAGCACCCTCGCTATCAACATAGTACCAAGACCCGACCCTAGAAAAAGAGCAGAATTGTTAAGCATAGACCTAAGTACAGCTTAATGAAACTAAAATATGTCAAAGGGCCACTCAGATCCATCAAATCAAACAACCATTGTACCGACTGGAAGTACCATCCCATGGTATGAAAATAAAGGATATTAGCCAACGTCTTTAAAGAACCATCAATAGAAATCCTTCGGTTGAGGAAGAAACTATTGTTATTCCTACTATCTTTCTTTACTATTAAAGGGGAGTGCGGTTGTGATGGCAGGTCGTGGTACGTCGATTCGCATGTTCGTGTGTCGCTTCCTTGCCTGCTCTCTCAAACAAATACTTGTCGAGGAGTGGACCCGCTAGCTCTTTTGCCTACCTCATCGACTCGCTAGCCCCAATCTGATTTCTTCTTCCTCTCTCGTTAAGAGCGAGCGCGGCCACAGCTAGGGTTACTATCGCGTCCAGCCGTCGCCTTACATGAGCATGTACCGGGAACGACTAGAATAGAAATTGTGCTTCAGGTGAAAGAATAGAAAAATCAATCTGGGCCTTACGACTGAAGATAGACAGTACAGATTATGGTGGAGCAATCTGCATCGACAATTAGCAAAAAGGCCCCTCGCTTCTAGTTAATTTGCGTCTGACATCCTTCTCCTCCAACCGTGATCCAATCCTCATCGGTACTCCTGGACCAACCCCTCTCGACGATCTCCTCTAGCTTGTCGAGGATGGCGGCGGTCTAGATCCGGTGCCCTGTTAGCGAGTAAACCCCATTAGGTTCTGTATCTCCTCTCAGACGGCTCCTACCATCTCTTTGTAGGCGGTCGGGTTGCCCCGAAAGACCTCACCTTGTGCTGGGCTGCGACGTCGGGGAACAAGCTCGCCCCAATACTGTGCTCGGACGTCCAGAGGACTACCTCGCCCCATCCTTTGTCCTGCCCAGCCCCACCATTCTCCATCTCGCTCCCCCACCCCCGCGCGCCTAGCTCCCCCATCTGCCATTCTGCCGACGCCGGAGAAGATAACTTCAGACTTCAGGTATACTTTTCGATGTTACGACCTCGTACTCTATTGTGTGGGAAAATCGTTTTGGTTCTAACCCATCATTGCGTTTATGCTAATTTTGCGCGGAGTCTATCATCTAGAAGTATATTACAATGCTTTATATCAACCATGAATGACCTGAGTATACATTTGTAACTGCATATAGCCCAATGTATCTGCACATTCTATGGAAATTCTCAGCCGTGTATTTAACAGGATGGGAACACTGTCATGGTGAAGGGGTGTTCTCATGTTTCCATTGCTAATATACTCTGAATAAATGTACCCTGAATTTATGTATTTATTGCTATGTGCAATACACTTTGATCTATTACCCTCTTACATTAGTTATCTTACAGTACTTTATCGAAAGTCCATCTGTTAAGAGCCGACATAACCTGAAACTAGTTCTGTCAGTACAAGAAGTTAGTGTCAACCAAACATACTAAATTTTTAGATGTAAGAATGTTGTATTTGCTAGTATTAATGAGAATCTACCGATTACAAATGCCCACTGACCACGATGTTCCTCATACTCCATTAGAGATGGTTAAGTCGTAAAGCATATCCTCTAGCTACAGAAAAAATTGATTGTTGACAAATTTAATTCAAAGTATACTACATCGATATTCCAGAAATTTACTCGAAATCACAGAAAAATCATTTAACGTTGCTGCTGGACCTCATTATTAAGGGGGATACAGCAACATGAAGGGTTAAAGGTTATATGTAGGGGGAACTGAAATTATGTTTTCAGCAGGTAACAGAACATGTAGAAATGAGCTGAATCTAGGACAGAAAAACTAAAAGGATACTGTGCTAACCCGCTGAAAACTTTTCACAGAAGAAACTCTAAAGATGAGCATTCTTGAGCATAATATACCTTGAAGAATAGATGCACCAACACGAAGAATGAAGCATCCGTTTTGTTCTAGCTACAACTTCTGTGACACTGCACCTTTTTCATTTTGAAGTAACCTCCTCCAAGTTATTGTAGCTACAATCTGAAGCATCTTCCAAATAAGTCGAGGAGGTTGAATCCTTGTTTAGTGTGGTATGTGTTACGCGGAAATGCTGCTTGTACATTTAGTTATGCTTGATTAAAATGTTTTCCATATTTTTCTATTTCTTGCCCGGTGATGTAAACTCCTAAAGTGTACAATGATGATGTGCAGTCTGCATATTTCTTTCTGCTAGTGAAATAATATTGTTGATGCATATTCATTTGACTAGCTCACGAGTAGATATTGTAAGTAACATGTGACACTTACAAGGAACTATGCTCAACCAAATTTTATTTTTTGGTCTTATTTTTTCCAGCACATGAAGCTCCATCAGCAAGAAGCACTAACGCTAGAGGCAAAGGCTAAAACATGTCATCATACTTGTATCACTATGCATGTATGGCTCTTGTGTTGTGTTATCCTTGGATGGTCCAGTTTTACATGTATGTTTCGTTATACTTGAAGGAGATGAATTATTTTTCTCATGTACTCAAGTATTGCTCTAGCTAATTTGCTCCAGTTCACAAACTGTGGAAACAGTTTGCATGGTTAATGAAACTGCCGGTTCTGAAAGCTCAGTGCCATGGTTTGGTCATACTATGGGCATGCTGTGTGAAATTGAGGAGCTGAGCCAAGCATTTTGTACTTTTACTCTTTGTTATTCGTACAGAGATCTGTGCATACTTGTGTGCTAAGCTACCCCTGGTTAGTGACCGGAGGTTGTGGGCTAATTCTTATCTGAATCTACTTGCTATTTGTATCCAAACTGAGAGTAAACTTAAGGTCCTTCGATTGTGAAAAAATGGCATGGTTCAAATTATGACAGTGCACACAAGTTTAAAATGTGTGGCTGAGGAAGACGGACTGTTTGAGGGAATGGTAATTTGGCAAGCAACAATTCTGCTTAGTCAACAGGATACACCAACGCTCTTAACACTGAAGATGGAAATTGGCTGTATTCAACAACGACACAACTATTCAATATGAGAAACTTTGAGGTGGTTACAGAAAAAGCTCCTGTTTTATATCAACCGTACTAGGGGGCTTTTAATGAAATGTACAACAAGTGCCCTGAGATCCCTCAAACTGAATCTGTACCAAGCATATTTGATCTGACGGCCCAGAATCATTTTTTCTATTCTTCTACCACAAGTCCAGATTCTACTCTAGTTCTCCCCGCATGTACCTGGACCCTCCTATATGGCAGTTGATCCACCTTACATGAAGATTAAAGTCATCTACATCAATATATTAGTTTTGCTCCTGGTATGCATCTCTTGGAGAAATCTTAGGGCAAATATTTTCTTACTTTTTGCTTTCTTTAGAAATCTTGGAGAAATTTAGTGTTGGCACCTTCAGTTCTATAACAATGTAAAAATTACTACAATTAGCATTGTATCATAGCAGTGGGCTAATTCTGTAAAGAAATGCAATGATTTAATGTTCTTGGTTAAACTTTATTCTATATATATACTTATAGTAATGTCGTCATTGTAGTCAGGGCCGGCCCTGGGCCATGGCGGCGAGTGCGACGGCCTAGGGCCCAGCCTGAGCAGGGGCCCATACCCTTGTCTGAGTTCTTAAGAGGCCACGACCCCAAGTCCCCAACTCCCCAAGCTATTCAATGAATTTTCCATTAGTGTCACACTTCATTGGACTTCTTTGTATCCTACAAATACCCCAAGGGGCAAGGGCCCCGGCAAACAGATCCACGGAGGCGAACCGACCAGTGGTGACACACCCTGTGCCCTGGCAGGAACACAAATCCACAGAGGCGAGCCGGCCAGGATCCGACTGTCCGGCGGTGGAGAGTGGAGATCGGGCATGTCCTCCTAATTTTCTGCATCTCAATTCCCCCCCCCCCCTTTTTGCATCTCAACTTTTCCCTTGTCCGTTTTCTGTTTATGATGAATTGATGTGCTGATGTTTAACCCGCTTGATTCGGGCTGCCCGTGGCAATCTAGAGCAGTGTGGAGCAGCGTGGGACACTGGAATTTTCTTTTTTGTGTATTTTTCAGGTGGTTTCTGATGTTTGTGGATGGACTGCTAGAGTTGGAGTTGTAACTTCTGTCGTGTTGGATCAAGAATTGAGAACAATTTAGTGAAGAGTTCAGACAAGACTTGTGGGTTGTTGGAGTGTGTATCCTAGTCTTGTAATCATCTGATACATCCATGGGCCGTGGTGTATCAAGACCATATTTGCTAATGAAATTTACACTTGCTTTATAATGACTTTTCGTTGTACATGAATACTCCCTCTGTCTCATAATGTAAGACGTTTTTTGATATACATTATGGGACGGAGGGAGTACATGATAGGCTTGGAAGTTTTTTTGTCTATTATATAGTTTAAGGGCCCATTTTCTCAGTTCGCACAAGGGCCTCTGGAATTCCGGGGCCGGCCCTGATTGTAGTCCTGATAGATATTTTGCTTATCTGTATTTACGTGCATTAACAAAGTTACTAATATTGTTTCGATATTTCGTTAGTAGAAAACTGGATTGTGCCTACAACCATTGCGCATCAATGCGATCCAAAAATAGGCAATTCGAGGTGGATTTCACTTGTGGTAGAGAGAAGCACACATGTCACAGATAGATTGTCGTGGAATAACTCAATTGATGGGATGTAGGATTCACATCGGTGCAGATTGCCGAGTACCATGCAAATGAAATGTTGGTTGCAAAATTAATCATCTGCCTCTTTGTCGAGGTAAAATTGATAAAGAGTTAAACTCGAGAAATATTTTTTCCATCGATCTTTTAGTCTAGCAAGTACATATATTTTCTGTCATTCTTTTAGCTCGATGTAAACAATATAATTGTTTGTGCAACCACAAGTATGCTACCTTCCCTTTCATAAATAGATGACATACTACGAAACATGCAGTAAAAAGGATAGCTCGATGTAAACAATATAATTGTTTGTGCAGCCACAAGTATGCTATCTTCCGTTTCGTAAATAGATGTCCTACTACAAAACATGCACTAAAAAATACTCCCTCCGTCCCAAAATTCTTGTCTTAGATTTATCTAGATACGAGAGTATCTAACACTAAAATGTGACTAGATACATCCGTATTTAGACAAATCAAAGACAAAAAATTTGGGACGGAGGGAGTATGTAACTTTGACTATTTTGCAATATAAAAGATGGAACATCAGGGGGACTGCTGTGCTACTTCTTGACCTGCTCGTGAGTGAGGAGGTGAGAAACAGGGACATAGAGGAATATTGGGTTTAAAATCTATAGAAACTGGAAGATTGGCAGCTGGAAGCCATGCTGCTTTCTGTTCCCATCGAATTTTGTGCGAGCAATTCGGTTGGGCATTACGTCAAACATGTGGAAGGCATATTATGGTTCACCACCTATACACAGCAACTCCGGCAGGATGCAGTAATCAAGAAATTTTGAGCAATGGCATGCGGTAATTATAATATTTAGATCAAAAGAGGGAATCAAGTCATAGCCAAGAAAACAGATCTATGATGATGAAACTTACATCTCGTCGTGGCTTCGTGCTTGGAGATGAGGCGTGTAAAGAAACATAGAGAGGAGAAACGCTAGACGTCGCTGAGCTGATGCGATTGCTTCCACAGTGCTCTTGGCCATCGCTCCTGTATGAGGAGCCAGCAGATAGCGGCGTAGCGCCCCACAGCATGCGCTAGGAGAGAACGCGGAAGAGCGCAGAGCCGTGGGCGTCGAGGGAAAGCGGCAGATCCGACGCGCGGCTCGATTGCAGTCTGCGGAAGGGCGGCGCCCCGGCCCACCCCTCGAAGCCGGCAGGCAGCGAGAGCGCGCCCCGAACGCAGCTTGTCCCGTGAGGAGGACTGCAGCCCGGTAACCTGCCGTGGCGCCGCCGCGATCCAGTCTGCTCTGAGGTTTCGAGCGAGGGACTCTAGTCTATTCCAAAGGTGGCGCCTTTGGCTTGCGGAGCGGGCAAAGAGTCCATGTCGATGTCGGGAACCATGGGAGCGGGCTTGAGCAGAGCTCGTAGCGGTGGTGGAGTTCGTGGCGGTGGTGGGGGAGGAAGGAGGGGGATCGAGGCTGCGTGCCTGTTGCGTTGGGGGCATCGACCGTTTCTTTTCCAGACAATCGACGACCTAGCGGAACACTGGGCCGATGTGGACAATCTACGACCTAGACACGAGAGAAGGCCCAAGTGGATCACAGGCCCAGCCAAGCGACAGCCGCAGCGGACGACCAATTGTAAGAAAATTTCCTATATGACGCTCGTTCGTATTTTTTCAAATTTGATCACTTTTTCAATAAGAGTGATTTCAAAAAATGTTCAATTTCCAAAAAAAAATCAATACTTTTTCAATTTAGTTTATAATTGTAAAAATGGTTTACACTTTCAAAAAAGTCGAAATTTCAAAAAAAAAAATTAAAATATGATCGCATTTAAAAAAAATGTTGATGCATTTAAAAAAAATCATCTGGTTAAAAAATTGTTCAAATTTTTCTTGGAAATCATGAACCACTATTCAAAAGACAAATAATGTTTGAAAAAAAGAACATTTTTTGAACAACCTGAACAGATTTTGGCTAGCGAATTTATTGGCCCGGTAAAAGGTATGTAGTTTGATTCCTTGTGCGTGCACTGCTTTTTGTGGGGAAAAAATGTGCTACAATACGAACAGGGCGAACGGGTGTGCACGCTAATGAGTCGACAGTGTGAGGTGTCAAATAGGAGCTATCCAGTTGTAATGCAAGCTCAGTCGAACAACAACGAAAAAAGTAGTCGTTGGTGTTGCCTATTCCCTGTCTCCAGGTTTCGTCTCTTCTCTCGTTGCTCTGTCGATGTTTTAGTTTATCTTCTCTCCTTCCATATGTGGTATTTTTTGGGCTGACCAAGGGGTTGTGCGTACCAGCAGGGTGAACGGGCGTGCACACCAATGGGTCGGACCAGATAAGGAGCTCCCCGATTGTTAAGCAAGCTCGACCGAACGATGATGAAATAAGCAGTCTTTGGTGTCGCCTTTTCCCTCTCGCTACGGTATGTCTCTTCTCTCTTCGCTCTGTCGGTGTTTGTGTTTATCTCTTCTCTCTCATTTGCGGTCTTGTTCGGGCTGACCAAGGGGCGGTCTCATACTCTCGTACGACTTCTCGGCCTTTGTGGGCTATGGTTTCGACTATGAGGAGGGAAGTCAGTGGATTTGTTCGATCTTGGGTAAGGTTGGATCGCGATAGCTACTCTTAGGCGTCGGGTGATTAGGTTTCACCATTTGAATTGTAGGAGAAGGAAAAGCATGAAGCCATGACGCTGGATCTGAATCTTTTTTGGAAAATAGGTTTTCACCCCGCTTTATAGATAAAGTCAATGTAAAACAACCAAGTTTAAACACAATACAGGTACAAATACACCAACACCAAGTCTGTTGGGGGCACCAGGTCAATAATAAGCCCCCACACACAAGTTAAAATAGATTGTACACTAATCTGGACTCGACAAAGGTTGTGGCACGACGCGCCGAGCAAGAGAGTGACTCTAACTAATAAATCGTCGATGGTGTCGCCTAAGGACGTTCAATTTGAGTAGTCCCTTTAGTGATCCGGTAAAGAAGCAAAAGGATTCTCCCCTTTTTCCAGAGGTGACCATGAGTTATTGTACCCACGAGAGGATAGTGCCCTTTAAGCAAGGGTTTCTAACAAGCTTTTGCAAGGGAATTAAATTTCGGCTTTTAACCAGATCATAAATCAAGCTGACACTGAAAACCCTTATATAATAAAAATAGGCATGGGTACGAGGACTTATGCTCAACCATGTATCTGTGTCAGGATCATTATGGTATTAATTTGTGCCATGGAAGTCATCCATCGAGATGTGCTTGCTACGTATGGACGTGGGGGATTGTGCAAATTACGTATTGATCGGCACACATCTTGCATGGAAAATCAGTTGTTGATACGTCTTCAACATATCTATAATTTATGAAGTATTCATGTCATGTTTACAACAATTTTATATGGTTTTAGTTCACTTTTATATGATTTAAATTGAACTAACCCGGACTCACATTATTTTCAGCAGAACTACTGTGGTATTGTTTCTTGTGCAGGAATAAAAGTTCTTGGATTGGGCTGAAAATTTATCGTGAATTTGTGTGGACCAAAAGAGACCCCCGAAGCCTTGGAGGAGGATCAGACGATGTCCAGGGAAACAACAAGCACTACTGTAGGATGCTGCTAACGCGACACTATGATCAAAGACCCTTTGACGAAACTGTGTGTGAAGCATTAATCGCAAAACGGTGATGTAATAAAACCGTCAAAAAAGATGCAAAACATTTGCAATGAAGGATTCATCAAACACGGTTCAGATTTTAGTTGCGTGTGTGATGCGGGGCATACGGTTCAGTTCAATTAACTATTTGCGATAAGGAAGAAGACCAAAAATGGGCAGCCACATGAAGGCGCGTGCGATATATGACATACAGTTCACTCGGATTAACTGTTTGTGATGAGGCGGAACGATAGAAACGGGCAGCCAGATGAAGGTGTGTACGACTGAGGGCATACGTTTCAGAAGGATTAACTGTTTGCGATTAGGCAACACAACAGAAACGGTCAGCCAGATCAATGTGGCTGCGATTGACGGTATACACTTCACATGAATGAACTGTTTGCGATTAGCCACAACAAACAGAAACAGTTAGACAGATCAACATGTGTGCGCTAGACGGACACACATTTTAATTAAAAGAAGCATGCGCGATGGTAATAACGAGCACACACGGTTGTTGGAAGAAGACGTGTGCTGACATTGCCTATTGTGGTGCACCCTATGGTGGAGACACCACGTACGCGGCCGAGAACACGTGCCCACATTACGCCGTCCGAAAATAGTGCCACACTTAGAAATTATAGAACCGTCAATAAATTTTGAGCCTGCGTCCTGTCACATTCCAAATTACAAACCTGTTCACACCGATCAAAACCTAAATGGTTTCCCACTTATGAGCGTATTAGTACTCGGTTATAAATACTGCTACTCCAAGATGACTGCACATTCCTCCTCAACTCCTCATCCACAAAAACAAACAAGTCATTCATCATAGTTCCCTTGCGTCTGCCATGGCCAGCATGAGTTCTGGGTCAAGAGATCACCACCAGGGAGAGGCGACCATGGAAGCGGAAGCAAGAGAGATGGCCCGCCTCACCGCAAAAGCAGTTGACATGTCGCACCATGCGACCGTAGCAGCACAGAAGTCCCGCCGTGCCGCCGAAGCAGCACGGAGGTCCCGCCGCGTCGTCGATGCAGCAGACTGGTCTGGCCGCGCCGCGGAAGCAGCAGAGATGTCCCGCCGCGCTGTGAATGCAGCAGAAATGTCCTCTCGTGCCGCGGAGGCCTGGGAAAATGTCTCGCGGGCTGGCGAGGACTCTTACCGGCGCATGAATGCGATCGTTCATAGAAATATGGATCAGATCTCCGGCTGGGCGAGGTTGCATGAATACATGAAAGCCTCGTTTGAACAGGCTACCGACATCATCCAGCAACTAAGGGAGGGTAATGCAAAGCTTCGGGCCAAGCAGGAGGAGATCCACTGCCTTGTTGAAAAGGACCAGCGTCATCATCAAGAAACTTATGGAGGAGAATGACATGCTCCTCATGGAGCGCCAAAGGCTGCTGGAGGAATCTGTGGATGCTCTCAAGCAGCGTCTTGAGGATAAGAAAGAGCTCATCGTTGCTCACCACAGAGACTATTTCCTTCTTCTTTAGCCCTTGTGTATTTCGGGCGTTACCGCTTGTGGATTTTTTAATTACCTTCCTAAGACAATTATTATCCACTGTCATTGTCCTTATATTCATCAGTCTTGCTATAAGTCACAGTTGACGCTATATAGGTCCGTCGGATCTTACATCAAGATCCATGCAAACTTTCTTTTCAGATTTTCTTTTTTCTCTCTTAAATCTCAGTCGAGTGAGACATAGCCACGCCATGAAACAAGGGCCAGGGCGCCATTAATGAAGACGTTGGGAGGGAGGTGGGCGACGGATAAAGGTCAAAGGGCTCTCGTCCCGATGAGTACGCCGCACGGCACCTCCTAGCTAATAAAAAAGGGGCGTGTGGCGACACGTAAAGGGTAAGTAGAACGCCCATGGTTTCAATAATACTTGTGTTTCCGATTTGTAACGGGACAACACTTGTTCCAAAATGACTTTGTTGATTGTTAATGTGTGCGCCTTCGCAAATCGGACAAAAAATTTACCACATCATGTTGGTGCCATGTCATGACACCATGCCAAGTTTCATGATTTTCAAGCGAGTTCTGGATTTACGAGAATTTGAAAAGCGAGTTTCTCGATGTTTCCGGTCGAGCCAAGACGCCCAGATGTTTGAATTCCATTCCCACTTCTTCCATGAAACCTAAAAATTCTCCCAAGTACACATGAATGATTTTCCAACTAACTTTTGCGCACTGGAGCATCCGCTTGTACTTCAAATTTGAATTATGTGCATTAAATGCCTGGAAAATCAATTAATGTACAAAAAAGGCCAAACAAACCTGGAATAATTCCAAAATTGAGCTACCTGTGTAAAAAAAATCAAGGCGGGAGAAGGCGGTGTATGTCGTTTCACACACGAAGGGTGACACGTTCCCTCTCAGAACCACGAGCCTTCTTGAGAGAAGCACCGGTTTGCAAGAAGCTTATACCAAAGCTTGTCCCAATTCGGCCAAAAAATTACCATGACATGTTGGTGCCATGTCATGACACCATGCCAAGTTTCATGATTTTCAGGCGTGTTTTAGGAATTAAAAAACCAACTTTCTCAATATTTCCGGCCAAGACACGATGCCCAGATGTTTGAATTCCATTCCCATTTCTTGCATGAGACCTAGAAATTCACCCAAGGACACACATGTGATTTTTCAACCAACTTTGATGCACTCGAGCATGTGCTTGTAGTTCAAATTTGAATTATGCACATTGAATGACCAGAAATTCAATTAATCTTTACCTAATAATAAAGCAAATTGGGTATCTTCCCGTCCGTCATGGCATTTTTCAGAAAAGTCCCTCTACTTCAGAGAATTCAACCCACAGTCCTATTTTAAGTTAAAACGAATCATTTTTCTTTCATATTTTACACAAAAGTCCCTGTGTTTTCTTGAAATCAACCCGCAGTCCGGATTTAAGTCATACCCGAACCGTTTTTTTACATTTTTCGAGAACCCCCTTGATGTTTAAGGTAATTCATCCGCGGATCTTATTTAAGTTAAATAAATGTTTTCTTAAATCATCCATATCTTTTAAACCGTAACTACGATTTGAACATGTTATATATGTAATTTGATTAGAAAAATATGTAGAATATGAATATCAGATTATTTTTACCTGTTAAGTATTTTTAAATATTATTTTGGAATATATTTAAGTCAAACAAATGATTTTCTAAATTATCCGTATCTTTTAAACCGTAACTTTGATTTTTAACATATTATATATGAAATTTTATTATAAAAATATGTGGAGTCTAAATATGATGTTAATTTTACCTGTTAAATATTTTAAAATATCGTTTTGGGAGCAAACTTATAATTTATAGCGTAAGATCTGTTTTTCTTTCGTATCGGCGGCGACCCAGATTGCAAATAAACACCCCACTATAACAATATAGAGAAAAGAAACATCGATAACTACACATGCATACCTCTGAAAAATGTCGCAGGGGAAAACAACAGATTTCTCATCGCGAGAGTGAGAGAAAGCGAGCGAGAGAGAGAGAGAGAGAGAGAGAGAGAGAGAGAGAGAGAGAGAGAGAGAGAGAGAGAGGGAGGGAGGGAGGAGAGAGAGACACCTTAAGATTAAACATATTCAAACACGTTTTTTTTGTGAACACCGAGGACATCACCGGTGAGGGTAAGAAGGAGGATACGCGGCAACACAAATATGATGCCTCGCAAAAATAAAGGAGATGGACCTATTGTGGTCTTGAGTGATGGTTGTTGGGTTAAGAGTGTGTGTTATGTTTTCTCTCTCGTTGCAACGCACGAGCTCTTTTGCTAGTGTGTAAAAAAGGCCAAACGAACCCGAAATAATTCCAAAATTTAGCATGAAATCCCTATTTGGTCTAAGCTGTATGTGTAAAAAAATTAAGGCGGGAGAAGGCAGTGGATGTCATTTCGCACATGGAGGTGACATGTCCCCTCTTGGAACCACGAGCCTTCTTGAGAGAAGCTATGGTTTGCCAGAAGCTTATACCAAAGCTTGTCCCAATTTGGCCAAAAAAAAACACCACAACATGTTGGTGCCATGTCATGACACCATGCCAAGTTTCATGATTTCCAGGCGTGTTTTGGATTTACAGGAATTAAAAAACCAGGTTTCACTACTGGAAACAAGAGATTTGCCATCAGCCAACTCTTTGTTGTCCGCTAGAGGACGGCAAAGAGGTCCTTTGTCGTCCGCTTCAAGAAAACAGACGGCAAAGAATCAGCGGACGGCAAAGATGTCCTTTGCCATCATCCAGTTCTTCGCCATCGGCCAGATGACGGCAAAGATTCCGCCAACGGACGGAAAAGAGGTGGGGCCGGTGGGTCATTACAGTTTAGACCACCATTGGTGTGACGCCCGAAGACCGACGTCCCAGAAGATTCCAGAAGATTCCAGATGTTCCGGGTTCCCCCGTGTGTTTCACTGTGCTTGTGTTATTTATTTTTGCATTGCATCATGTCATCATGCCATCATGTCATTTTTATTTTGCATCTCAACTTAAATAAATCGTGTGGACCTTCGGTCCATTTAAATCGAGGGAAGAATGACTTCTCTTTATAACATATCCTCCTAATATTATGGAGCTATATTAAATATTCCATTTGTTTGGAATTAACCGCTACACACTTGCAAATATTCTCCATGCCTCTTAATTCTAGTTTCACCGTCAAACCTCCCTATATTTCTTTTTCCGTTGTATCGAGGCTCCTCCTAAAGTCTGGACTCCTTTCAAACTCCTTAAGGCAAGCTAATTATTTTAGTTTGCACTTCCCTATTTTTGTTGAAACTATTTTGTGGGGTTGGTAATATTCCATAAAGCCTTACAAAAATGTCCATCATTTTATTCTTGTTCTTTGCCTCTTTTCTTATTAATTTTGACTCTCTCTATTTCTTTATTCTGCAAAGAAAAGAGATATAGAAAGAGAGTAGAGAGCAGCCTCCTCAGCCTTTTAGGCCAGCCTCCCATCCCTCCTGGCCCAACAGCCAACCGCCTCCCTCCTTAGGCCCTCCTCCATCAGGCCCAGCCTTCTGGCCCAGGCCACCAGCCTCATTAGGCCTTCCTCCATCAGGCCCAGCCTTCTCTCGATTCCTAACCCTAGCGGTGCCCGACTCCTCCTCTCGTCCCTCTTTCCCCAAGGCCGCCGCACTCCCACCGCTCGCTCCTCCCCTCGCGACCGAACCCCATCGCCAGGACGTCCCGCTCGATCCCCCCGATTCCCTTCGCTCTCTCCTCGCACGCAGCGCCGCAGCACCACAGCGCTCTCCCTCTTCTCGCCCCGCGCGCCATGGCTCGGCGCCCCTCCCCCTCGCAACATCCGACCGCCGCCGCTTGCGACGCCCCAGGCGCCTGCCCCGGCCGGAGCCACTTCCTCCATCGCCAGCAGCGCGCCGGCCGCCTCTTCCCTCCGTCCTCAGGCCAGGCCCCGAGCGCCCTCCCCTCCGTCCTCCCGCATCGCCAGGGCGCCGGCCCGCGTCCGCACCTTCGTCGCCAGGCCAGGCCGTGGCCTCCCTCCGTTTTCCCTTCCAGCTGCATCGCCAGGACGAGCAGCGTCCTCCTCTGCCTCGTCCCTTCTCCAGCTCGAGCAGCTCCACCCCGCGCCCCCTCCAGCGGCCAGGAGCCGTGGCCTTCTTCCCTCCAGCGCCCGACCTGCACCTCGCCTTGGTCGCCCTCGTCGACCTTCCTCCGACCGCCCCAAGCCTTTGCTCCGGCCATCGGCGCCCCCAAGACTGTTTTTGCTTGCTGCCATGATGCCGCTGCCATGGCCTCGTCGTCAAGTTTGTTACTGCTGCTCCCGCCGGCCAAGTTGCTGCCATGGGTTTCGCCAAGTGTCTATTCCGGTGTGACGGAGATCGACAAGTACCTCGACCACAAGTGTGCGACTACGCGGAATCGACAAGTACCACGACCAAGTACCACGACGACCCGAACGGCTACGTAACGAGAACGACTACCTTCGGTGAAGAAACGTGTACGACTACATGTGTGATGCGCCAAGTTCCACTACCGTCGCCCCGGAACGATGGATGCGCCAAGTACATCTACGAACTCGACGCCCGAACGACTACCGTCGCCGAAGACCGCGAGTACAACTACTTCCACTACCACCATGTGAATGGCTACTTCCTCTCCGGACGTGAACAACTACTTCCTCTTCGGAAACGTGATCCACTACTTCCTCTACGACCCGCGAGAACACCTACTTCCACTACGTCCCTCGACGATCTCGAACCGCCCCGAACGATTGTTCCGAAGGTATACCAAGATGACCCGTGTGATGCATGTGTTGTATGAGATGTTTCACTTGTGTGCTCCGTGCCCGTTTCGTCCGTTTGTCATGTTCCTCGGTTGCCTCGTCGCCGACTCGTGGGAACCCGGTGACGGGATCACCCCACCTTTTTCATCCCGTTTGACTCGCTCACGCCATCTTTCCTTTTGCACCGGACTCTCAACGAGTTATCGGAACCGTTATGTTGCCGTGGCATCATTTTCAGATCGTTGCCGTGGCACCCTTTCCTTCCACCACGGTGACAAATACTTCATATCTCTCTTGTTAACCTTTTAATAAAATTGCATAAAGCTTGATCATGCCATCCGCATCATGTTAACAACATTAAAAATGTGTGAATTGTTGTTTGTTTTTAATTACTAAACATGCTCATGGGGATTTTCCGGATATGTTGTTGTTATTTTCCGGCCTCATTTAAAATGCCTAAATAGTGTAGTTTCTTTATGCTTCACCTCTTGCCATGTTAACAAACATTTAATCTTGTCTTGTAAATAACCGAGAGTCAATTAAATAATTAAAATGTGGTGTTTCGTCAATATGCAACTCGTTGCATATTGAGCTCCACTTAACTTGTAGTATTTGTTTGTGCACTTGCCATGCCATGCATAATTAAACCGGACATGCATCATACTTGGATGTGCATCGTATGCCATGTTTATGCTTGTGTGTTTACCGTGTTGTTTGTTTCTTTCCGGTTTGCTTCTCTTGATAGCTTCGGTTTCGTTCCGGAATTGTGAGGATTCTCTCGTCTATGTTGCTCCGTCTACTTCAGGGATCCGTTCTTCTCCCTTGTGGAATTCCAGGCAAGATGACCGAACCCGGATACCATTACTATTTTTGCCTATTGCTAGAAGTCTCGATCTATAGTTTTGCCTCGATGCCCATGTCTTTCATGTCAGCCTCCTACTTGTAACCATGTCCATGTCTAACCACCCTACCTATGCAAACCGTTGCTTGGCTAAGTACGCTTCGCTCATCCCTTCTTATAGCGTTGCTAGTTGCAGGTGAAGTTGAAGATGCTTGCTTCATGTTGAAGTTTGTTGGGTTATATCACACTATATAAATGCTTAAAAATGAAATCATCTATATATTGGCAAGGGTGGAAGGCTAAGCCTTTTGCTTGGTGATTTGTTCCACTCATGCCGTTAGGAACCGTATAAACCGGTGTTATGTTCCTTGATTATGCGTTCCTAACACGGTTGGGGTGTATGGGACCCCCTCGATAAACCGCTAAGTGCTAAGTCTTTTCCAGCAAGTCCCAACATTGGTACTATTCGCCTAAACAACTAAAACTTTCCGAGGGAGTAATTAACCCGAGGCTTAATTAATTCAACCCCCCTGGGCCAGTGCTCGATGTGAGTGTTGGTCCAAACTAGAGTCGTGTGCGGGGCCCCCCTTGGCAACTTGGGTATTTCGGCCACTATACGTTGTGCTCATCCGGTCGTGGCCTGAGACTAGATACGCGCGGCTACTATCAGGGTGTCGGCACGCCGGGAGGATTTGCTGGATTAGCCTTACCTTAGTTCGGAGTATCTTGAGCACGGGATTCCGAGAATACTCGGGTCTTCCCACTTTGGAGTTGCGACTCCGCGGATCGTGGGCTTGTCAAGGGCCAAGTTGGAACACCCCTGCAGGGTTATGAACTTTCGAAAGCCGTGCCCGCGGTTATGTGGCAGATGGGAGCTTGTTAATATCCGGTTGTAGATAACTTGACACATTTGTTCTAATACACTACCAGCGTGTGTACCGTGACTGTCAATTTCCGAATAGGGATTCGGGAGTTGAACACGGTGGGGTTATGTTTGTTGAGCTTTAGCTAGGATCACTTCGTGATCACCTCTCGACCGAGGCACTTCTCTTCTCGCACTCTTTCACGTAAGCTAGTTGCTAGTTGCTGCTGCAGACACTTATTCTTTTCTTCAGCCTTATCCTCTCTCAAAGCTTAAATAGTCTTGTTACCCGGGAACGGGATTGCTGAGTCCTCTGTGGCTCACAGTTACTTCACCACACCAGATGCAGGTTCAGCCGAGAATGATGCAGGAGCTAGTTCAAGTTCTTCACCTGGGAGTCCGATGAAGATCGTGGTCGTTTGCTTGTGACGTTTTTGACGATCAGTAGTGGTTTCTACTAGGATTCGATCCTGACCTGTGGCTTTATGTTGTTTTGGTATCTTTCTTTGGATCTTCACCCATAGTCGGGTTATGATGTTTTGAATGATGTCTTGCTTATGTAATGTATTGTGTGAAGTGGCGAGTGTAAGCCAACTATCTCCTTTTGCATTTTAATCCCTCTTTTACATGAGTTGTGCAAAGATACCAAACTTGAGATCATTCTAGGATGGGCTTATACCTTTAAGTCGTGCCTCGACATGTAGGAGGTATAGTCCCATCCTGGGCATTACAATTGGACCCCACCCACCTCTTTGCCGCCAGCTGGCCGATGGCAAAGAGGTGGGTGGGGTCCAGTGGTGGTCTAAACTATAACGACCCACCGGCCCCACCTCTTTGCCGTCCACCAGCGGACGGCAAAGAGATGGGTACGTAAACGGCCGTCCCACCCCCGTCCTCTGTCTCTTCTCTCTCTTTGTCTCCTTTCCAATCCCCGCCCAGACCCACACCCGTGCCGCCGTAGCCGGCCGCTCCGCCGCCCCGCACCCCTCCCCTGCAGCGCCCTGACCTCCACCGTGCCCCCGCCGCCCCTTCCATGTTGGCCCGCCGCGTCGCGGCCGTCCCGCCCCTCTCCTGCGTCACTGTCCCCGCCCTATCCCGCCGCGGTCGTCTGGCCTCCCCCGCTACGGGCTGCCGCCTCCTCCAGCGGTCGACCCCTCATCCACCGGCCGCCCCGTGATACGTCTCCAACGTATCTATAATTTTTTATTGTTTCATGCTATTATGTTATCCATCTTGGATGTTTTATATGCATTTATATGCTATTTTATATGATTATTGGGACTAACCTATTAACCTTGAGCCCAGTGCCAGTTTATGTTTTTTCCTTGTTTTTGAGTTTTACAGAAAATGAATACCAAACGGAGTCCAATTGACGTGCCAATTTTGATGATTTTTTATGGACCAAAAGAAACCCTCGGAGTAAAAGAGTTGGGCCAGAAGAGTGACGAGCCGTCCACGAGGGTGGAGGGCCCCCCTATCTCGTGGACGACTCGGAGACCCCCCCTGACGTGAGCCCTACGCCAATAATTCCTATAAATACAGAACCCCCGAAAAGAAACCTAGGTCGGGAGTTCCGCCGCCGCAAGCCTCTGTAGCCACCGAAAACCAATCTAGACCCGTTTCGGCACCCTGCTGGAGGGGGAATTCCTCTCCGGTGGCCATCTTCATCATCCCGGTGCTCTCCATGATGAGGATGTAGTAGTTCACCCTCGGGGCTGAGGGTATGTACCAGTAGCTATGTGTTTGATCACTCACTCTCTCTTGTGTTCTTGAGACGGCACGATCTTGATGTATCGTGAGCTTTCCTATTATAGTTGGATCTTATGATGCTTCTCCCCCTCTACTTTCTTGTAATGGATTGAGTTTTCCCTTTGAAGTTATGTTATCAGATTGAGTCTTTAAGGATTTGAGAACACTTGATGTATGTCTTGCGTGGGATACCCGTGGTGACAATGGGGTATTCTATTGATTCACTTGATGTATGTTTTGGTGATCAACTTGCGGGTTCCGTGACCTTGGGAATCTATGCATAGGGGTTGGCACATGTTTTCATCTTGACTCTCCGGTAGAAACTTTGGGGCACTCTTTGAAGTTCTTTGTGTTGGTTGAATAGATGAATCTGAGATTGTGTGATGCATATCGTATAATCATGCACACGGATACTTGAGGTCACAATGGAGTATCTAGGTGACATTAGGGTTTTGGTTGATGTGTGTCTTAAGGTGCTATTCTTGTACAAACTCTAGGATAGATCGAACGGAAATAATAGTTTCGTGTTATTTTACTACGGACTCTTGAATAGACCGATCAGAAAGAATAACTTTGAGGTGGTTTTGTACCCTACAATAATCTCTTCGTTTGTTCTCCGCTATTAGTGACTTTGGAGTGACTCTTTGTTGCATATTGAGGGATTGTTATATGATCTAATTATGTTATCATTGTTGAGAGAACTTGCACTAGTGAAAGTATGAACTATAGGCCTTGTTTCAAAACATTGCAATACCGTTTGTGATCGCATTTATCATTAGTTACCTTGCTGTATTTATATTTTCAGATTACAAAAACCTATATCTGCCATCCATATTCCACTTGTATCACCATCTCTTCACCGAACTAGTGCACCTATACAATTTACCATTGTATTGGGTATGTTGGGGACAAAAGAGACTCTTTGTTCTTTGGTTGCATGGTTGTTTGAGAGAGACCATCTTCATCCTAAGCCTCCCACGGATTGATAAACCTTAGGTCATCCACTTGAGGGAAATTTTCTACTGTCCTACAAACCTCTGCACTTGGAGGCCCAACAACGTCTACAATAAGAAGGTTGCGTAGTAGACATCAAGCAATTTCATGGCGCCGTGCCGCGGAGGTGAGTGCTTGAAGGTATATCTTTATATCTTGCAATCGAATCTTTTAGTTTCTTGTTTTATCACTAGTTTAACTTATAAAAGAAAACTACAAAAAATGGAATTGAGGTTGCCTCATATGCTTCATCTTTTTAATATCTTTCTTGAAAATGATGGGAAGGAAAATTGTGCTCAAGTACTAGAAGAAGAATTACATAGAATGTTTGGTATAAAATATGTGAATGATGAGCATGGTTGCAATGTTGTTAGTTGAATACCCATGATGCTAATGATATGCAAAGCTACAAGCTTGGGGATGCTATGTTTGATGAAGATGATATGTTTAGTCCCCCAAGTTTTGATGAGCAAATTTATTATGATGAAATCATGCCTCCTATTTATGATGATTATTGTGATGACACGTATGCTTGTCATCATGATTTTAATTTTCAATTGGATTATGCTTCACATGATAGTTATTTTGTTGAATTTGCTCCTCCCGCTACTATGAATGAGAAGAATTTTTCTTATGATGGGAGTAGTAAAATTTCTATGCTTATGGATCATGAAAATAATGCTTTATGTGATGTTTATATTGTTGAATTCATTCATGATGCTACTGAAAATTATTATGAGAGAGGAACATATGTTTCTACCTATTGCATAATATCAAGTTTCCTCTCTATATGTTGAAAGTTTTGAAGCTATGCTTGTTTTCCCTTCCTATGCTAGTTGATTCTCGTTCCCATAAGTTGTTTGCTCACAAAATCCATATGCATAGGAAGTGGGTTAGACTTAAATGTGCTAGTTATATTCTTCATGATGCTCTCTTTATGTTTTCATTCTTATCTTTTATGTGAGCATCATTGAAATCATTATGCCTAGCTAAAAGGCATTAAAGAAATGCGCTTGTTGGGAGACAACCCAATATTTACCCTTACTGTTTTTGTGTGTTCGCATGATTAAGATACTGTAGTAATCATGTTTTATAGCTTTTGTTTCGATAAAGTGCCAAGTAGAACCTTTGGGAAGACTTGGGTGAAGTCTTTGCGGTCCTGCTATAAAAAACAGAAACTTTGCGCTCATGAGATTAGCTGCCATTTGTTACTGGAGAGTGCTTTTAGGTTGATTCTTTTTGCAGATGATTAATAGACAAATTCCTCACGTCCTCCAATTTATTTCAGAATTTGTTGAGTTCATAAGTATTAGAAAGTTACAGATTGCTACAGACTATTCTGTTTTTGACATATTCTGTTTTCTATGTGTTGTTTGCTTATTTTGATGAATCTATGAGTAGTATCAGAGGGTATGAACCATAGAGAAGTTGGAATACAGTAGATATTACACCAATATGAATTTAGAATGAGTTCACAATAGTACCTAAGTGGTGGTTTTATTTTCTTATACTAACGGAGCTTACGAGTTTTCTATTGAGTTTTGTGTTGTGAAGTTTTCAAGTTTTGGGTAAAGATTCAATGGACTATGGAATAAGGAGTGGCAAGAGCCGAAGCTTAGGTATGCCCAAGGCACCCCAAGGTAAAATTCAAGGACAACCAAGAGCCTAAGCTTGGGGATGCCCCGGGAAGGCATCCCCTCTTTCGTCTTCGTTCATTGGTAACTTTAGTTGAGGCTATATTTTTATTCACCACATGATATGTGTTTTGCTTGGAGTGTCATTTTGTTATTTTGTTTTGCTTCATGTTTGAATAATATCCCAAGATCTGAAATTCTTAAATGTTAGAGAGTCTACACATAGTTACATAATTATCAACTACTCATTGATCTTCACTTATATCTTTCGGAGTAGTTTGTCATTTGCTCTAGTGCTTCACTTATATCTTTTTAGAGCACGGCGGTGGTTTTATTTTGAAGAAATATATGAACTCTCATGCTTCACTTATATTATTTCCAGAGTCCTTTAGAACATCATGCTAATTTGCTTTGGCTATAAAATTAGTCCTAATATGATGGGCATCCAAGAGGGATATAATAAAAACTTTCATATAAAGTGCATTGAATACTATGAGATGTTTGATACTTGATGATCGTTTTGAGATATGAGGATGGTGATATTAGAGTCATGCTAGTAGAGTAGCTGTGAATTTGAGAAATACTTGTGTTGAGGTTTGCAAGTCCCGTAGCATGCACGCATGGTAACCGTTGTGTGACAAATTTGAAGCATGAGGTATTTCTTTGATTGTCATCCGTTGTGTGGAGGTCGGGATCGCGCGATGGTTAACTCCTACCAACCCTTCCCCTTGGAGCATGCGTGTAGTACTTTGTTTTGATGACCTGTAGATTTTTGCAATAAGTATGTGAGTTCTTTATGACTAATGTTGTGTCCATGGATTATACACACTCTCATCCTTCCACCATTGCTATCCTCTCTAGTACCGTGCAACTTTTGCCGGTACCATAAACCCACCATATACCTTCCTCAAAACAGCCACCATACCTATCATGGCATTTCCATAGCCATTCCGAGATATATTGCCATGCAACTTTCCACCGTTCCGTTTATTATGAAATGCTTCATCATTGTCATACTGCCATGCATGATCATGTAGTTGACATCGTATTTGTGGCAAGGCCACCATGCATAATTTTTCATACATGTCACTCTTGATTCATTGCACATCCCGGTACACCGCCGTAGGCATTCATATAGAGTCATATTTTGTTCTAGTATCGAGTTGTAATCCTTGACTTGTAAATAAATAGAAGTGTGATCATCATCATTATTAGAGCATTGTCCCGAAAAAGAAGAGAAAAAAGGGGAAGGCCAAAAAAAAGAAAGTCCAAAAAAAGGCCCAAAAAAGGAAAATGAAAAAGGGACAATGCTACTATCTTTTTCCACACTTGTGCTTCAAAGTAGCACCATGATCTTCATGATAGAGAGTCTCTTGCTTAGTCACTTTCATATACTAGTGGGAATTTTCATTATAGAACTTGGCTTGTATATTCCAATAATGGGCTTCCTCAAATGCCCTAGGTCTTCGTGAGCAAGCAAGTTGAATGCACACCCACTTAGTTTCTTTTGTTGAGCTTTCATACACTTATAGCTCTAGTGCATCCGTTGCATGGCAATCCCTACTCACTCACATTGATATCTATTGATGGGCATCTCCATAGCCCATTAATAAGCCTAGTTGATGTGAGACCATGTTCCCCTTTTGTCTTCTCCACGACCACCATTCTATTCCACCTATAGTGCTATATCCATGGCTCACGCTCATGTATTGCGTGAAAGTTGAAAAAGTTTGAAAAAAAATTAAAGTATGAAACAATTGCTTGGCTGAAACTGGGGTTGTGCATGATTTGGGTATTTTGTGTGACGAAGACGGAGCATAGCCAAACTATCTGATTTTTTAGGGATGAACTTTCTTTGGCCATGTTATTTTCAGAAGACATAATTGCTTTGTTAGTATGCTTGAAGTATTATTATTCTTATGTCAATATTAAACTTTTGTTTTGAATCTTTCGGATCTGAACATTCATGCCACAATAAAGAGAATTACGTTGAAAATTATGTTAGGTAGCATTCCACATCAAAAATTCTGCTTTTATCACTTACCTACTCGAGGACGAGCATGAATTAAGCTTGGGGATGCTTGATACGTCTCCAACGTATCTATAATTTTTGATTGTTCCATGCTATTATATTATCCATCTTGGATGTTTTATATGCTATTTTATATGATTTTTGGGACTAACCTATTAACCTAGAGCCAGTGCCAGTTTCTGTTTTTACCTTGTTTTTGAGTTTTATAAGAAATGAATACCAGACGGAGTCCAATTGACGTGCCAATTTTTGATGATTTTTTGTGGACCAAAAGAAGCCCCCGCTGTAAAAGAGTTGGGCCAGAAGAGTCTCGAGCCGACAAGAGAGTGGAGGGCGCGCCCTACCCCCCTGGGCGCGCTCCCCTATCTCGTGGACGGCTCAGAGACCCCCGTGACGTGAGCCCGACGCCAAAAATTCCTATAAATACAGAAACCCCCGAAAAGAAACCTAGATCGGGAGTTCCGCCGCCGCAAGCCTCTGTAGCCACCGAAAACCAATCTAGACCCGTTCCGGCACCCTGCCGGAAGGGGAATCCCTCTCCAGTGGCCATCTTCATCATCCCGGCGCTCTCCATGACAAGGATGGAGTAGTTCACCCTCGGGGCTGAGGGTATGTACCAGTAGCTATGTGTTTGATCTCTCTCTCTCTCTCTCTCTTCCTCTCTCTATCTCTCTCTCGTGTTCTTGAGATGGCACGGTCTTGATGTATCGTGAGCTTTCGTATTATAGTTGGATCTTATGATGCTTCTCCCCCTCTACTTTCTTGTAATGGATTGAGTTTTCCCTTTGAAGTTATCTTATCGGATTGAGTCTTTAAGGATTTGAGAACACTTGATGTATGTCTTGCGTGGGATACCCGTGGTGACAATGGGGTATTCTATTGATTCACTTGATGTATGTTTGTGTTATTTTACTACGAACTCTTGAATAGATCGATCAGAAAGAATAACTTTGAGGTGGTTTCGTACCCTACAATAATCTCTTTGTTTGTTCTCCACTATTAGTGACTTTGGAGTGACACTTTGTTTCATCTTGAGGGATTTATATATGATCTAATTATGTTATCATTGTTGAGAGAACTTGCACTAGCGAAAGTATGAACCCTAGGCCTTGTTTCAAAGCATTGCAATACCATTTGTGCTCACTTTTATCATTTGTTACCTTGCTGTTTTATATTTTAAGATTACAAAAACGTATATCTGCCATCCATATTGCACTTGTATCACAATCTCTTTGCCGAACTAGTGCACCTATACAATTTACCATTGTATTGGGTGTGTTGGGGACACAAGAGACTCTTTGTTATTTGGTTGCAGGGTTGTTTGAGAGAGACCATCTTCATCCTACACCTCCCACAGATTGATAAACCTTAGGTCATCCACTTGAGGGAAATTTGCTACTGTCCTACAAACCTCTGTACATGGAGGCCCAACAACGTCTACAAGAAGAAGATTGCATAGTAGACATCACCCCGTGCCTCCTCCACTGAGCCACGCCTCCTCCACCTGCGATCACCTGCAGGTGAGCTCCTCCCCCCTTTTCTTAGTTTAGTTTTAGTTTATTTTTTAGTTTAGTTTTAGTTTTAGTTTTAGTTTTAGTTTTAGTTTTATTTTTAGTCTATTTTATTTTAGATTAGTTTTAGTTTTAGTAGAAGAAGAGGAAAGAAGAAGTAGAAAAGAAGAAGAAGAGGAAAAGGAGAATAGGAAGAAGAAGAAGAAGAAGAAGAAGAAGAAGAAGAAGAAGAAGAAGAAGAAGAAGAAGAAGAAGAAACAAAGAAGAAGAGGAAAAATGAGAAGAAGAAGAAGAGGAAGAAGAAGAAGAATAAGAAGAAGAAAGAGGAGAGGAGGAGGAGAAGAAGAAGAAGAAGAAAAGGAAAAAAGAGAAAAAACAACAACAAGAAGAAAAAGACACCCCAACCCGAAACCCAGACACCACACCCCGACCCCGACCCCGT
>LR738714.1:601038232-601061061 GCA_902687465.1 Secale cereale
ACACCCTGACACCACACCACGACCCCAACCCCGACACACACCCCGACCCCGACCCTGACCCCGACGGGGTCATATATTTGTGAATTATGAGTAGGTCGTATATTTTCCAATTTTGTTATGCAAAACATCATATGTATTTGTGTTGATCGGTGGATTTAAATGTGCAGTTGTTTTGTCGCTACGAGGGTGTGGTGTTTGACGACCTCCCCGTGTGTTCGACGAGCTCCGCCCCTGCGTTCGTTGGTGAGCAGAAATGACATCTCCTCCTCCCCCCTTCATTTGCTCTGTTCCGGTCTTTGTGCCGATGGAACTTGCTAGCTATAGGTGTCAATCATCAGTATGCGTAACCACTATGTGTCTCCCGTTCGAAAGGGTTACATCTATAAATATGCATGCATTTGCATATTTATAATCGTGATTCTTTCGAATTGTCCAACGTTATCCATGGACAGCCCGAGTATGTGTAGATTGGGTTCGTTTTCCCATATGCCCTGCTCCGGATCCGATGCAGAATTTCGTTAGTGCCTCCCTGTTGTTCTCCAGGTACACTTCCTCTCTGCTTACTGCCGAGACGTGTATCAGGAGAATAGCGGGGAGGTGCTGCCGAAATTTTGCGTCGGATCCGGAGCAGAGCATGGTAAAATGAACCCAATCTACACATACTCGGGTGGGATTAGGACCTATCTTTACCTATTAGCGTGTAGGTTGCATGGACGTAATAAAATTGACAAACTCCATTAACTGATGGATATGGTTTGCTTAATTATGTATATATTTCTTATGTGTCCAGTACGAAGTCAGTATGAGTGATCGTGCGTGGATGTACACCGGTTACACTAGACAGAAAGTTTGGACCAAGGAATGGTTAACAAAAACCAAGGGGTTTGTTAGAGCCGCATTTGCAAAAGGCCAGAAATTAAGCTGGTGCCCCAGTGTCCGGTGCAACAACTATAATAAGAGGGACGATCTTGAAATGAGTAAAGACCTGCAGAAGTTTGGTTTTACGCCTGGTTACACGGTCTGGACATTTCATGGTGAGTCTGCCCAATGTGCCAGAGCCGAGGTGGTTCGTCGTCATACCGAGGAGCATGGTACCGGGATGGAAGACATGGTGCAAGACTTTGATGATGCTCGGGACTCAAACGAGGAGATGGAGGAATCTGCAAAGGCCTTCACTGAAATGTTGGAGTCCTAAAAATGTCCTCTCCATGAGCGCACTGAGCTTTGTCAGCTGGATGCCATCTCACAAATAATGGCTTTGAAGGCTCAATTCAACTTGGGCAGAGAATGCTATGACGCGATGATGACAGTATTCAGACGATTTCTACCCAAAGGCCATGTGCTACCTATAAAACTGTACCAGTCAGACAAAATCCTCCGTGCTCTTAAGATGCCCTATGAGAAGATACATGCCTGTGAGAAAGGATGTGTCTTATTTAGGCTTCAGTATGAGGACTTGAACTGTTGTTCCATTTGCAAGTCTTCCAGGTATGTTGTGGTAGACAACAGTATGTGTGAGAAGACGCAGACCAAAATACCCGTTAATGTTCTTCGGTATATGCCAATCGTACTAAGACTTCAACGTCTTTTCATGGTCGAAGAGACGGCCAGTCAGACGACATGGCACAAAACAGGCAAAAGAACTGAACTAGATGCAGATGGGAATGTGATGATGGTGCACACATCGGATGGTGAAGAGTGGAAGCGCTTCGATGCATTACATAAGGAAAAAACGGCAGATCCAAGGCATCCTCGAGTCGCCGTCAGCACGGATGGGTTTCGTGTGTTTGGTCAGATGGTAGCCCAATACAGTTGTTGGCCTGTGTTTGTCATTCCACTCAATCTCCCCCCCGAGCAGATTATGCAAAGAAAGAACATTTTCCTGACGTTGATAATTCCAGGGCCCAACTATCCGGGGAAGAATATGAATGTGTACATGCAGCCGCTTACGGACGAATTGCAAGAAGCTTGGGATAATGGGTTCAAGACATACGACGCCTTTAGCAAATAGAACTTCATAATGCATGCCTGGTACATGTACTCGACGCATGACTTGCCGGCGTATGCACTATTCGTTGGTTGGTGTGTGCATGGAAGGTTCCCGTGCCCCACATGCAAGGGAGCTCTTGAGTTTCGTTGGTTGATGGCAGGGCACCAGTATACTTGCTTCGACTTGCATAGACCGTTACTAGTTCCTCGCCATAAGTTCAGGAAAGACAAGAAGAACTTCATCAAAGGTAGAGTTGTCAAACACTCTGAACCACCTGCGTTGACAGGCCAACAGACCCTAGATCAGTTAAACGCTCTCGAGCCAGATCCAGAGCGTCCAAGATATTTCAAGGGGTATAATAAGGAACACGCCTGGACTCACAAGACATGCTTGTGGTATCTGCCTTACTTCAAAGACCTCCTTTTCCCACACAACATCAACGTGATGCACACTGAAAGGTATATCGCCGAAGCCATTTTTGGTACATTGTTCGGCATAGAGGGGAAATCAAAGAATAATACTAAGGCTAGAGTCGATCAAGAGGAGATATGTGATAGACCGTTACAAAACATGCAAGAACCAAAAGGAAAGCGGAACTGGACGAAGCCAAAGTCATGGTTCAATCTTGGAAGGCCAGCTATGAGGGAAATTATTTTGTGGGTGAAAATACAGTTGATGTTCCTTGATGGGTATGCAGAAAATCTAAAGAGGGGAGCGAGTCTTGAAAAAATGCAAATATTTGGTCTAAAAAGTCATGATTGGCACATATGGATTGAGAGGATAATGCCGATGATGTTGTGTGGCTTCATCCCTGAGGATGAATGGCTAGTACTGGCAGAGCTGAGCTATTTCTGCTGTGTTCTTTGTGCGAAAGAACTATCGCCTGGCCTCCTAGAAGAAATGGAACAGTTGGCGCCGGAGTTGATCTGCAAGTTAGAGATGATCTTTCCACCAAGCTTCTTTAATCCAATGCAACACTTGATTTTGCATCTCCCGAACGAGGCAAGATTGGGGGGGGGGCGTGCAAAATCATTGGTGCTACTCAAGTGAGAGGATGCAGAAGACGCTTCGAGCAAAATGTAAAAATAAACGTAGAATTTAAGCATCGATGGCCAAGTCATTCATCACCGAGGAGGCGACAAACTTCGTGACAGCACACTACGAAGCCAAAAATCGCCATCTGCATAATCCAAAGCCTCGGTACAATACTGACGACCCTAAAAAGGGTCGACCCAACCTCAACCTATTCAAAGGGAATCTCGCACCAGCCTGTGGTTGGAAACCAGTATTGTTGGATTTTGAAGAATGGCAGACCATTTCGCTGTATCTCTTCAACAACCTAACAGAAGTGTGGCCGTATATCGAGTAAGATCTCGGTACATTGTTTCGCACCTTCTAATTCCTTTGAACTGCTCTTATTCCTGGATATTTGATGCAGTTGATACATCGCCATATTCTTGTATGGAGCGCTGATCCAAAAGGATTCCATCAAAGAGTATGAGCTTCTCACAAAGCAAGGAGGCGAATATCCCAGTTTCATCTCTTGGTTCAAAAAATGGCAATTTCCATTAGACCATTTCATTTCTTTGGCTAATTCGCGACTAATGCAACAATCCTTTCGTATTGAACTTGTAGGCTAATTCAGAGATTATGGATGCCAAATTTAGACAAGTAGCTAATGGTTTTGACTATAAGGTCCGTTCATTTGACAAATACGACATCAACGGGTATCGCTTTCGTACCTATGCAAAGAGCTATCTATGGCCGACCGAAAGTCTACAAATTGTTGTGTCTCTGCTATCGGCGAAGGAAATATTGAGTATTATGGAAGAGTTGAAGCAATTTATGAACTTCAATTCGATGGTGAAAACCCACCAAACGTCGTAGTCTTCACATGTTATTGGTTCCAGCCGAGGAAGACTAGAAGGACTCATGAACATATAGGGCTAGTCAAAATCAAACAAAGCACCCATTTGGATGTTCCCGATGTCTATATTACGGCTCAACAAGCAACCCAAGTTTTCTATCTACCATGGGCCTGTCAAAGTGATCCAAATCTCAATGGTAGGGATGTCGTTTATGAAGTGTCGCCACGTGTTAGACCAGCTCCCCCCACTGAAGAGGATTATGAACCTCACATTAACCAAGACACATATGATGAAGGAGAATTCTTCCAAGAAACACGTATTTCCAAAAAACATTTCAAGAACCGCTCTACTCCACCCCAGAACATTGAAGTAGACAATGATAGCGAATCCAACTTCACCCCTGAGCCGGAACAAGAAGAGCCAGAACAAGAAGAAGTTACTGCTGCAGATGACCTGCCAATGCTTGAACGATTACGGAAAGGAGGCCTTCCACATGTTGATGCATTTATTGATGATGATGATGAGCACGTCACTGATAGTGATGATGATGATGCATTTAATGATCCCGGAGCATATATAGACGATCCAGAGTAATATTAGTAATGTGAGGTATTCGATTTTTTATTATGTTCATGATGATGATACACTTAAATTATATACATATTATTCATGTCAGGTATTCAAATTTTTTATGTTGTACTAATTTCACTTTTTGTCATTGCAGGTGTTGATAGGATGGTGGGCAAGGGTCCAGAGCGCCCCGAGCCTCCTGTGAGGGCTACTGGCCGGAGGGGTGGTTCCATTATTCCACCCCAACCCCTCCGAAGAGCGCTGCTAGACAGTATGCTGACAGCAGCGGCGGGCACTTCTTCTTTGGCTAGGAGAGGTCGGGGGAGGACGAAGAAGGCTGCTAGAGGTGGACGTGGCAGCGGGAGAGGTAGAAAGGCTGGTACGCCTTCCTCACCGCCACCCCAGCTAATTCACCCAACCACAAGATTGCTCCGTCTGACGTGGACCTATCAGACTCGGGTCCTTCGCCCCACCAGACTCGGGTCACCGATCCTTTGCCCCAACAGAGTCGTGTCGCCGATCCTTCGCCCCACGTGAGTCCGGTCCCAGAGTCTTCGTCCCAGAAGACTCCGGTCGCGGAGTCTTCTTCCCACGAGACTCCGGAGGCTAGTCGCGCTATTGATGGTAGAGAGTGAGGGTGTCCTGGATAGAGGGGGTCCTCAGGAGGCCATATAACCCCTGGTGGGCCATGAAGATCATAGTCGAAGATCATCTCTCGTATCCGGATAGGACTTCTGTATTCATGTAATGGCAAGTTTTAGGTTCAGGTGTAATCTTTCCTTCCTCTGCAAGATGGTATGTACAAACCCTAGGCCCCTCCAGTGTATATATAAACACGAGGGTTTAGTCCGTAGAAGCTAAGGTAGAATCTCGAATCCTCATAGGCTAGACTTTAGGGTTTAGCCAATTCGATCTCGAGGTAGATCAACTCTTGTATTCATATTCATCCATATTAATATAGCAGGAAGTAGGGTATTACCTCGATCGAGAGGTCCTGAACCTGGGTAAACATCATGTCCCCAGCCTCCTATTACCATCGATCCTTAGACACATAGTTCGGGACCCCCTACCCGAGATTCGCCAGTTTTGACACCGACATTGGTGCTTTCATTGAGAGTTGCACTATGTCGTCGAGGGAAGGACTGATGGATCGCATCATCAACAATGACGGCAACACCGAGGGAATTTTCCCTCCTCGACAACTCTTCGTGTTCAGCGGCTTCGTGCTACGCGCCAACACCGAAGGCCATCTTGAGCAGATTGAGAGCGACGCCCCTGGCCATCAAGTCAGATTCGGAAGCTTAAACTACGTTGCTGATATCCACAGAGACTTGATCTTCGCCAGATTCGGGCCAACGGCAACCTCTCTCTGCCTTCACGATGAACATGACCTAGCTCTGTCATTGGATCAGGAAATAGCACCTGCAACAGTTCGAGCCCTAGATCTAGAACAGACCGCGTCGCCCAAGGACGGGAAGCTCAACCCCGTCGCGAAAGCTGTGGACTCCACGGCATTGGAGCCGCACACAGACCCAACTCTAGGCGAGGTTTGTGTCATCGGAACCCTGGACCTAATTCCGGCCTCGAATTTAGAATCACACGCATCTGCTCCCTTCAAGCCAGATTGGGTGTCTATCACCGAATTTAGTGATGTAGATATCTTCCATCACTCACCCTTTGGTGACATGCTAAGGTCGTTAAGATCCCTCTCCTTAGATGGGGACACACAGCCACATTGTATCCGGCTCGAACTAGAGGCTGATGGAGAATTTTGCTCCCCACCCACCACCCACTTGGTATCCAAAGTTTAAGATCTAACCGATCTACTTGACTATGCTTCCGAAGACTTCGAAGGGATGGACCTTGAAGCTAAAGCGGATCCAGATAAAAACCGGCCCGTAACCGGGCGGTGGACAGCTACGTCTTCATACGACATGTACATGGTGAATACACCTAAGGAGGCGGAGGGTGACGGCGGAAGCAATCCCTTGGAGGATAAGCCTGTCGAAGAACCTCCCAGAGGTCAATGTACAAAGCGCCGAAGCAAATTCCGTAAAGGAAGAAACAGCAACACTGTCACTAATGATGGTGACACTCCGAAACAAGCCAAAGACCCCGCAGACCGAGCGATGGAGCAGGAAGAGCGAGAGGACGGCGAATAGAGTCCGAAACCGCTGTCCGATGACATTGATGCCGAAGACAGTAACTATGAACCTGTCTCCGAAGAAGAGGTCAGCCTGGATGACGACGAATATATCATCCTAGAAGAACCCTCTGAACAAAAGCGCTTCCATCGGTGGCTTATTGCCACCGCAAGGAGCCTGAAAAAGCAGCAGAGACAGCTTCGAGCCGCACAGGACACGCTCAATGATAAATGGAACGAGGTGCTAGACGCCGAACAAAAGCATGGCTATAACAGCCAAACCAAAGGCTATCCCAAGTGTAAACTGCTGCCCGAATTTGATGACGAGGCCGTTGTGCCATATCGTCGAAAAATAACACCGCCGATAAGCCGGACCGACCACCTCTCGGACGGGACATAGTTACTAGGAATGGCGTACACAAGCCCGCACCACCACCCTGTTGGGGAACGTAGCAGAATTCAAACAATTTCTACGCTCTCAATAAGATCAATCTAAGGAGTCATCTAGCAACGAGCATAAAGTAGTGCATCTACATACCCTTTGTAGATCGCGAGCGGAAGCGTTCGAAGAAGCATGGATGAAGTAGTCGTACTCTTCGCGTTCTTCGTCACCGATGATCCTAGCGCCGAACGGACGGCACCTCCGCGTTCAACACACGTACGGTACATCAACGTCTCCTCCTTCTTGATCCAGCAAGGGCGGAGGAGAGGTCGTCGGAGATCCAGCAGCACGACGGCGTGGTGGTGGATGCAACGGGAAAACCTGCAGGGCTTCGCCGGCGCCCTGCGGAGGAGTAGGAAGTGTGACGGGAGGGGGGAGAGGCGCTAGAGGCTTGGGGTGCGGCTGCCTTCTCCCCCCCCCCCACTATATATAGGGGCCAGGGGGGGCGCCGGCCCTGGGAGATCAGATCTCCAGGGTGGGGCGGCGGCCAGGGGGGCAGACTTGCCCCCCAAGGCATAGGGGCGCCCCCTCCCCCTAGGGTTTCAACCCTAGGCGCATGGAGGGGGGCAAGTGGTGCGCCAGCCCACCAGGGCCTAGCCCCTTCCCCCTTGCGGCCTAGGGGACCAACTGGGATGGGTGGCCCCACCCGGTGGACCCCTCCGGTGGTCCCGGGACACTCCCGGTGACCCCCGGAGTTCACCCGATAGCCGAAACTGGGCTTCCTATATATCATTCTTTACCTCCGGACCAT
This sequence comes from Secale cereale, assembly GCA_902687465.1. Classification (NCBI taxonomy): domain Eukaryota; kingdom Viridiplantae; phylum Streptophyta; class Magnoliopsida; order Poales; family Poaceae; genus Secale; species Secale cereale. The sequence continues at coordinate 601,045,997 of LR738714.1, forward strand.
TCTAGAACTCCTCGTGACGTTCGGGATCTCATCCGGGACTCCGAACAACATTCGGGTTTCCATGTGCATGTATCTCTACAACCCTAGCGTTACCGAACCTTAAATGTGTAGACCCTACGGGTTCGGGAGACACGCAGACATGACCGAGACGACTCTCCGGTCAATAACCAACAGCGGGACCTGGATACCCATGTTGGTTCCCACGTGTTCCTCGATGATCTTCATCGGATGAACCACTGTGTCAAGGATTCACTCAATCCCGTATGTTATTCCCTTTGTCTATTGGTACGGTACTCGCCCGAGATTCGATCGTCGGTATTCCCGATACCTTGTTCAATCTCGTCATGGCAAGTCTCTTTACTCGTTCCGTAATCCATCATCCCGTGACTAACTCCTTAGTCACTTTGAGCTCATTATGATGATGTCTTACCGAGTGGGCCCAGAGGTACCTCTCCGTCACACGGAGTGACAATATTCCAGTCTCGGTTCGTACCAACTCAACAGACACTTTCGGAGATACCCGTTGCGTACCTTTATAGCCACCCAGTTACGTTGTGACGTTTGGCACACCCAAAGTATTCCTACGGCATCCGGGAGTTGCACAACCTCATGGTCTAAGGAATAAATACTTGACACTGAAAAGCTTATGCATTAGGAACTACACGATCTCGTGCTAGGCTCAGAATTGGGTCTTGTCCATCACATCTTTCTCCTAATGATGTGATCCCGTTATCACTGACATCCTATGTCCATGGTCAGGAAACTGTGACCATCTGTTGATCAACGAGCTAGTAACTAGAGGCTTACCAGGGACTCATTGTGGTCTATATATTCACACATGTATCGCTGTTTCCGTACAATACAATTCAAGCATGAATAACAGACAATTATCATGAACAAGGAAATATAATAATAATACTTTTATTATTGCCTCTAGGGCCTATTTCCAACACACCCCGTAAAGGAAAGGGGGATGCCGCTCAAGTCCGAAAACACGATCTGCGTGAGGACCTGAACAAAAAAGCTAGCAAGACCAGGTCTATCTATGGACCTAGGGATCGGGCTCCCGCACGGGACAACGCCTATCAAGCCAATCACGCCGGTAACATGCCAATTTGGGGTCAATACCGAACATCACAACCATCGGACATATGCCACGATATAGCAAAATACAGAGGAGCCGCACACCCTCTGTGCTTCACCGATGAGGTGCTGGATCATGATTTTCCAGAAGGGTTTAAACCCGTGATCATCTAAGCGTACGATGGAACAACAGATCCTGCCGTCTGGATAGAAGACTTCATTCTTCACATCCACATGGCTCGAGGAGATGATCTCCACGCCATTAAATACCTACCCCTCAAGCTGAAACGACCAGCTCGGTGCTGGCTAAACAGCCTCCTAGAGAACTCCATTGGGAGTTGGGAAGAACTTGAGGACGCTTTTTGGGCCAATTTTCAAGGGACCTATGTCTGGCCCCCGGACGCTGAAGATATAAGTCACATCATCCAGTAACCCGGGGAGTCAGCTCGCAAGCTTTGGAATCGGATTCTCACTAAGAAAAACCAAATCGTCGACTGTCTGGATGCTGAAGCCTTAGCGACATTCAAGCATAGTGTCCGGGACGAATGGCTAGCCAGACACTTCGGATAGGAAAATCCGAGGACAATGGCGGCCCTAACTACACTCATGACTCGCTTTTGCGCGGGTGAGGATAGCTGGTTAGCTCGTAGCAGTACCATCGACCCTGGAAAATCTGAAGTCAAGGACGGCAATGGAAAGCCACAACGTTACAAAAACAAACGTCGAAATAATTCTGGAAGCCTAGATGATATAGCAGTAAATGCCGGATTGAGTGGCTCCAGACCCGGTCAATGAAAGAAGCCATTTAAAGGCAACAGAGATGGTCCATCCAGTCTAGACAAAATATTAGATAGGCCCTGCCAAATCCATGGCACCCGAGAAAAACCTGCCAACCATACCAACCATAACTGTTGGGTCTTCAAGCAGGCCGGCAAGCTCAATGCCAAACACAAGGGGAAGGAGCCTGAGAGCGAAGACGAGGATGAACTTCGCCAGCCGAATATAGGGGGACGGAAGAAATTTCCACCGGAGGTTAAAACAGTGAACATGATATATGCCACTCATATCCCAAAGAGGGAGCGCAAGCACGCACTCCGAGATGTCTACGCCGTTGAGCCTGTTGCCCCCAAACTCAACCCATGGCCGGCCTATCCGATCACTTTTGATCGCAGGGACCATCCGACTAGTATTCATCATGGGGCTTCAACTGCTCTAGTGCTTGACCCAATAATCGATGGATACCATCTAACCCAAGTCCTTATGGACGGTGGTAGTAGTCTAAATCTGATATATCGGGACACTGTCCGCAAGATGGGGATTGACCCATCAAGATCCAAGCCAAGCAGCATAACCTTTAAAGGAGTGATACCAGGTGTCGGGGATATACCCCGCGGTATGACCCGACCGAAATTATGACCCGGCTGGAGCTTGGCGACTCACTGGCGATCCGCCCTAACATTGCGGTTTACATGCAACCCACCTGGAGCTTGGTGACTCACTGGTGACCCGGCGGGAGGATCAGAAAGAGGACTAGGCCCAAGGCCCAGAAGGTCGGCTCATATTATGGTGGGCCAGTTTAAGAGGAAAGCATAAGGAGTATTCCCTTACAAAGGAAGCAAGACTAGGACTCCACTTGTAATAGAGTAATCCTAATCCTACTAGGACTAGTCATGTAACCCGCCCCTTCAACATATATAAGGAGGGGCAGGGATCCCCAAGAGGGACAAGAAACAGGGGAACAACCAACAATCTCTAGGGTTAGGCACAACAAGAGGAGAGCTAGAGATACGATGGCTCCCTCATGAGCATAATGAAACCTAGCCACAAACAACATGTAGGGTGATACGTCTCCAACGTATCTACTTTTCCAAACACTTTTGCCCTTGTTTTGGACTATAACTTGCATGATTTGAATGGAACTAACCCGGACTGACGTTGTTTTCAGTAGAATTGCCATGGTGTTGTTTTTGTGCAGAAATAAGAAGTTCTCGGAATGACCTGAAAATCCACAGAGAATTATTTTGGAAAATATAAAAAATATCTGCGGAAAGATCTACGTAAGGGGGCCCACACCCTGTTCACGAGGGCGCGGGGCGCGCCCCTCCCCCTGGGCGCGCCCCCTGCCTCGTGTGCCGCCTGACGCTCCACCGACGTACCCCTGGATTCCATATATTATCTTTCGGGGAGAAAAAATCAGGGAGAAAGAATTATTGTGTTTTACGATATGGAGCCGCCGCCAAGCCCTAATCTCTCTTGGGAGGGCTGATCTGGAGTCCGTTTGGGGCTCCGGAGAGTGGAGATCGTCGCCATCGTCATCATCAACCTTCCTCCATCACCAATTTCATGATGCTCACCGCCGTGTGTGAGTAATTCTATCGTAGGCTTGCTGGACGGTGATGGGTTGGATGAGATTTACCATGTAATCGAGTTAGTTTTGTTAGGGTTTGATCCCTAGTATCCACTATGTTCTGATATTGATGTTGCTATGACTTTGCTATGCTTAATGCTTGTCACTAGGGCCCAAGTGCCATGATTTCAGATCTAAACCTATTACGTTTTCATGAATATATGTGTGTTCTTGATCCTATCTTGCAAGTCTATAGTCACCTACTATGTGTTATGATCCGGCAACCCCAAAGTGACAATAATCGGGACCACTCCCGGTGATGACCCTAGTTTGAGGAGTTCATGTATTCACTATGTGTTAATGCTTTGGTCCGGTACTCTATTAAAAGCAGGCCTTAATATCCCTTAGTTTCCAATAGGACCCCGCTGCCACGAGAGGGTAGGACAAAAGATGTCATGCAAGTTCTTTTCCATAAGCACGTATGACTATATTCGGAATACATGCCTACATTACATTGATGAACTGGAGCTAGTTCTGTGTCACCCTAGGTTATAACTTTTACATGATGAATTGCATCCGACATAATTTCCCATCACCGATCCAATGCCTATGAGCTTTTCACATATTGCTTGTTGCTTATTTATTTTCCCGTTGCTACTATTACAAAAACTACAAAAACACTATCGTTACGTTTATTGCCGCTACCACTATTATCATATTACTTTGCTACTAAACTACCTTGCCGCAGATACTAAGTTTCCAGGTGTGGTTGAATTGACAGCTCAGCTGCTAATACTTAAGAGTATTCTTTGGCTCCCCTTGTGTCGAATGAATAAATTTGGGTTGAATACTTTACCCTCGAAAACTGTTGCGATCCCCTACAGTTGTGGGTTATCAAGACTATTTTCTGGCGCCGTTGCTGGGGAGCATAGCTCTATTCTTTAAGTCACTTGGGATTTATATTTGTTGATCACTATGAAGAACTTGAAGGACTCTAAAACCAAGATCTTACCCTCAACTACGAGGGGAGGTAAGGAACTGCCATCTAGCTCTGGACTTGATTCACCATCTGTTATGGGTAAATTTGCGACACCTACTCATGCTATTGAATCTGATATGTCGTATGCCATTTCTGCTATGTATGATGAAACTACTTCTATGCTGATAATACTGTGCCACTAGTTGAATTTCTAGATGTACAAATTGCTAAGGTTAGGGAGAATGCAAATATTGAAACTAATGATATTTATGAAAGTGATGATGAAGCTTCTCCCCCTAGATATGAATTGCCTATTGTTCCCGAGGGTTATGTTATGGATGAAGAAACTGCTAGAGACTTTCTTGCTTGTAACGATAGATATGATCTTAAGAAATTATTAACTAAGCTGAAAGAAAAGTCCTTGAATGCTAGAACGACACATGACCCTGCTTTTTGCTACTTCACCTATCTTTGTTACTGACAAGGATTATGATTTCTCTGTTGATCCTGAATTAATTACCTTGGTTGAATCTGATCCTTTCCATGGCTATAAATATGAAACTATTGTGGCACATCTTACTAAGTTGAATGATATAGCCACCCTGTTTACCAACGATGAAAAGATTCGTTACCACTATATCCTTAAGTTGTTTCCGTTCTCGGTTAAGGGTGATGCTAAGACATGGTTTAATTCTCTTGATCCTGGTTGTGTGCGTAGTCCCCAGGATATGATGTATTACTTCTCTGCTAAATATTTTCCCGCTCATAAGAAATAAGCTGCCTTACGAGAAATATATAACTTTGTGAAAATTGAAGAAGAGAGTCTCCCACAAGCTTGGGGGAGGCTTCTCCAATTACTTAATGCTTTGCCTGATTATCCTCTTGAGAGGAACGATATACTTGATGTCTTTTATAATGGACTAACCGATGCTTCCAGAGACCACCTAGATAGTTGTGCTGGTTGTGTTTTCAGGGAAAGAACAGTTCATCAAGCTGAATTACTATTGAATAATATGCTGGCCAATGAAAATAATTGGACACTTCCTGAACCAACCCCCAAGCCAACTCCGAAGAAAAGGGGTGTTCTATTTCTCAGTCCTGAAGATATGCAAGAGGCAAAGAAATCCATGAAAGAAAAAGGTATTAAAGCTGAAGATGTTAAGAATTTACCACCTATTGAAGAAATACATGGTCTTGATAACCCGACACATGTAGTAAAGGTAAATTCTCTTTAAAGATTTGATGAAGGTGATATCCCTCGTTATAGGTCTGCTAGCCAATGCTTAGATGAGTTTGACAATTTTATTGTGAAACAAGAAAACTTCAATGCTTATGTTGGTAGACAATTGCAACGTAATGCTTATATGATTGAACGCTTGAGTGATTATCTGTCTAGAGTTAAAGGTGAACTGAAACTCATTAGTGTACATGCTTCCATGGTTACCACTCAAGTAGAACAAGTACTTAAGGCTCAGAATGATTTGCTCAATGAACTAAATAGTAAGAATAATGACTATGCTGTTAGAGTTGCTACTAGAGGTGGTAAAATGACTCAGGAACCTTTGTATCCTGAGGGCCACCCTAAGAGAATTGAGCAAGATTCTCAGAGAGCTAATTTAGATGCACCTAGTTCTTCTAAGAAGAATAAAAAGAGAAATGATAGGACTTTGCATGCTTCTAGTGAACCTGTAGCTGACATACCTGAGAGCCCCAATGATATATCCATTTCTGATGTTGAGACACAATCTGGTAATGAACATGAACCTAGCGACAATAACAATGATGATGCTCAACCTGGCAATGATAATGATGTAGAGATTGAGCCTGCTGTTGGTCTTGATAACCCACAATCAAAGAATCAACGTTATGATAAGAGAAGCTTTGTTGCTAGGAAGCATGGTAGGGAAAGAGAACCATGGGTTCAGAAACCCATGCCTTTTCCTCCTAAACCATCCAAGAAAAAGGATGATGAGGATTTTGAGCGCTTTGCTGAAATGATTAGACATATCTTTTTGCGTATGCATTTGATTGATGTGCTTAAAACAAATCCTTATGCTAAGTATATGAAAGATATTATTACCAATAAAAGAAAGATACCTGAAGTAGAAATTTCCACCATGCTTGCCAATTACACTTTTAAAGGTGGAATACCTAAGAAACTAGGAGATCCAGGAGTACCCACTATACCTTGCTCCATTAAACGAAACTATGTTAAAACTGCTTTATGTGATCTTGGAGCCGGTGTTAGTGTTATGCCTCTCTCTTTATATCATAGACTTGACTTGAGTAAGTTGACACCTACTAAAATATCTTTGCAAATGGTCGATAAATCAACTGCTATGCCTGTCGGTATTTGTGAGGATGTGTCTGTTGTAGTTGCAAATGTTACTATTTTCCCGGACTTTGTTATACTTGATATTCCCGAGGACGATAGTATGTCTATTATCCTTGGTAGACCCTTTTTTGAATACATCACGGGCTATTATTGATTGCAACAAAAGCAATGTCACTTTTCATGTCAATGGTAGTGAGCATACGGTACACTTTCCGAAGAAACAACCTCAGGTCCACAGTATCAATTATACTGGAAAAATTTCAACTATTACTATTGGAGGTTTTGAATTTCCTCTTCCTACTATCAAGAAGACATATGATGTTCTTATTGTTGGGGACATACATATCCCCATTGAGGTAACCTAGTGTTATTCGAAAATTCTTCGGTTTCATGTTATTCGGAAATAGTTTATTAACAAGACCTGATCAACGTTGTTAATGGGTTCCTTTTGATGAGCATGAGATAGGTGAATCTTGATAGCACAACCTTATGTATCCTCCTTATACTTTCTGTTAATTAGGATAAATAAAGAAAAAGTAGTATTTTCTGTCTATTTCCAGACTTATCCGTGTAATAAAAAAATACCCGAAAATAAAAGTTCTCCAAATGCCCTGAAAATTAAATATGATTTTTTCTGGAATATTTGAGAATATATGGTGGCATAGAAAACACAGCGAGGGGAGCCAACACCTGGCCACGAGGGTCCAGGGTGTGCCCACCCTCACATGGCGCGCCCCTGCCTCGTGGGCCCCACATGCCCCCCTTCACTTATTCCTGCACCCATACCCTTCTTCTTCCTCCCAAATAATCACCAACCAGCTCAAGTACGAGTTCTAGCTCATCTTGCTGCCATTTTCGATCTCCTTGCTCAAAGCACCATTCACCAAACTGTTTGGGGAGATTGTCCCTTGCTATGTGACTCCTCCATTGGTCCAATTAGTTGTTATTCTAATGCTTTATTTATTGCAAATTTTTGCTGCTGTGGTGACCTTGTTCTTGAGCTTGCATATCAAATTTCCTAGGTCCCAAGTAGCTCTAATGCATGATATAGTCCCTAGGCACCTGTAGGAGTTGTTGCTATCAATCTTGTTGAGTTTGGTTAAATTTTATTTTGAGTTACTAAAAATTTCAGAAAATTTCATAAAAATGCATAGGAAAATCTTCCAAGGTGGTTCTTCAAGGAAGCAAGAACCGAGGCTCGCGTTTCGTGAGCCTGACGATGAACTACCGAGGGAAGCTGAAGTGCGGCCTTGTGAATGGCCGTCAGACGAATTTATGGTTTAGGTTGGCATCAAGGAGGAATTTGACGCATATGTGCGCAACGCTGACCTCGAGGGCTTCATACAAGATAAGTGTCTTCAATACCGTGGCTTAATTGATACCTTTGTGAGAAGGTTTAAATTTTCATCTTCACATAATTCTCACATTGTCCTGTTTGACCTTTATGATAAATCTTACACCATGGACTTATAGTATTTTAATGATGCTTGTAAGCTCCCGCAGTGGGGCAGTATGGGTGATCCTCGGAAATCTGAATTTAGAGATTTCCTTGCTAGTATCACTATGGGGGAATCTAGAGAAATCAAACAGGCTACCATCTAGAGATTTTCCTGCTATTCATTACTTTGCTCTCTTTATTGGTAGATGCATAAACGGTAAAGATGAGGCTTGCCACATGTGTGTCCCTGATCTTAGTGTTCTCAAGAGTGTTGTATTAGGTGATAGAAAATATAACTTGGGAGCCATTGTTGCACCTAGGCTACATCATAATGGTTTGCATGGAGATTTATTTGGTGGGATTTATGCCACTCGCATAGCCCGCCGTCTTGGTGTGCCTGTACATGAAAATGATGAACCTTTACCGCTTGCTCATTTGGATTACAATGCTATGACTAGTCACCGGTTTATAGAGAGGGGTGAACAATCCCTCAAATATCGACTAATCTTTAACAGGCGTCATTGTCAGGGATATTACTAGCAGGTATAAACCGGCTAGGGAGATCCGGATTATGGTAATGTAGATGTGTTGTTACAAGCTCAGTATGGATTATGGCCCATAAAGGCTTAGGGCCCATGTGTAATGTTTACGGTTTATAAACCGTCCTATTATGTAACTTGGGGTACAAGGAAGAAAGAAGAGACCGAGGCGGACACGATTATGAGCCGGCCTCGGGACTCTGTAACCGGACCGGGCGTTGCCTCCTATATAAAGGAACGGCCCAGCGACGGTTGAAGGACAGGCAACAATCCGTCGAGAAGCAGGCAATCAATCTGCTCCCTGTTCATCGACGCCCAAGCAATACCAAACCAAACTAGACGTAGGATTTTACCTTCATCGAAGGGGCCGAACTAGTATAAACCCTCTGTGTCCTTTGTGTGCTTTTAACCTCTTCAAGCTAACCCGCGCGATGGCTCCACACCTAAGTCCTCTAAACCGGACATCTGCCGTGCTAATTCCACGACAGTTGGCGCCCACCGTGGGGCAATCGCACGATGGTTTCGAGTTCTTGAAGGGCAGCTTTGAAGGACTCAAGGGCTACGCGGTCGGCCGGATGACCAAGAGTCGCCGCGGCCGGATCTACATCGACGATGCAGGCTGGGGCCCGGAGGCCGATTCAGTCGAATACGGGTACCGGGTTCTCTTCGGCGGCATCCACGTCTTCATCGGCAAGATTGGTGAACCGGGACCTGAGCCGGACATCTTCCCCAACACCGTCGAGCCGGCTTAGCGTGCGAGATCGGCCCGGATTCAGCCTGCCATGAAGCGCGTTTTCGTTGGAGCAATACACGGAGTCCAAGCCGAGGACGGATCGGATTCTGGTGGCGAGACAATTGTCTATTCCGACGATGAATCCTCATCCGGAGAGACCGAATCCTTGTATCTGTTGCGGGACGGCTGATCCGAGGGTGTGTCCGATGGCGACAGTATTCCGGACCCTTTTGATCCGCCAAACCGGGTGGCTGTCTTTATGGCCGGATCACAATCTGCGCCGCAGCCCACGGTGACCGGGGCGTTCACAGCAGAGGCTGGTGCAGGGGGGAGCGGCCAAGCCCCTCTCCCTCTAACGCTCTATCCGCCTTAGTGGAGGAGTTGACAACCCGGGCAGTAGGAGTGGTGGCTCCTGGTGACAAGGCGCAACACGATGCAGAAATCCTTTAGCTGAAGGGCCGGATCGAACAAGCCAGGCAGGATCTAAATGCAGAGAAAGCTACGATAGCAACAAGGCAGGCGGAGCTGGATTCTCAGGCTTTCCGGCTCAGGATGGATCAGATCTCTGCGCAGGGAGTAAGGAACAGAAGGTATCAGACTCGTCTACCGCCGGTCTATGAGGCGATGAATCTCTTTGGCACGCCAGGAGCGGGAGCCAGCAATAATCTAGAAGTAAATCGGAGGGGAGCCCCAGCGACAGGAGCACCGGTTCAACAACCCACTGCGGAGCAAGATCGTCGAGTTATACCCACGCCGCACGTCCCCACTCCTCCTGGCCATTACTCAAACCCCTGGATAACATTGTCGCCACCGCTTCACGCATGGCCGCTTTACCCATTGAGGGAACGTCCCCCGTGGCGATGGAAGCACGCCGGGTCAAGGATCTACTCGACACGGCATTGACACAGCAGGAGGCGTACTCCTACAACAGGGAGAGACTTCATTCAACACCCCGTCACAGCCGGAGTTATACTAGGCATTGGGATGAACCGGAGGTGTCCAGTAGTGAACGGAGGCGTCACCGTCACAGACAGGATAATCCGGCAGGAGCAGAGGCGCAAGCCCAGGAGGTGGTAAACCGGGCTAGACCTACGGCCCGCGAGGACGTCCGCCAGACGACGCCGGTTCACACAACCAAAGCAAAGACGGGAGTCACGGCGAGTTCCTTTGGAGTGCAGTGTCTCATTCCCGCTTTACGAAGCGTAAGGTTACCCAAGGACTTCAAAGGTCAACGTAAGGTGCCTAACTACACAGCAGATTTGGCTCCAGAGGCTTGGATCGAGAGCTATGAGATGGCTATGGAGATGCTGGACGTAGATGAAGCGGCATGTGCAAAATATTTTACCATGATGCTTGAGGGTACAGCCCGGACATGGTTAAAGGGCTTACCACCTAACTCCATCGGATCCTGGGGTGAGTTGCGCCGTTAGTTTATCAAAAATTTCAAGGACACGTGCAAACAGCCAATGTCAGTAGTGGACTTAGCGACATGTGTTCAAGGAGATCAGGAGCCTACAAGCGCATGGGTGCGGCGAGTGTCAGAAATCTTACACTCTTTGAACGGTATCAGTCCCAGTACGGCAATAGTAACACTGGAAAACAATTGCCGGTTCGAGTCTCTGAAGCTAAAGTTTGGACGGCTCAAGCGGGATTGTAATGACATGGGGACACTCATGAGCGCTCTGGTAAAGTATGGGGACTCTGACAACACTAAATACCCAGAAGCGGATGGGGATAAGTCCGGAAAAGCAAATAAGCCCGGTAAACCGGCGCAGGCTAGTCCGGTCGGAACAAGCTTCAACGGTAAGCGAAAGGCAGAGGGTGGCTCTGATTTTGTGGCCAATACCAAGGTTCAAGGAAGCTTTCAACGTAACAAGGGTAAGCCACCTCCTCGGAGCGGCGGAGGATTCATTAATCTGGATCAACAGTTGAACGAGCCTTGCCCGAAGCACAACACAGAGGAACGCCCAGCTAAACACACATGGGGGGAATGCCGGGTCATGATGGTGGCCATGAACCGGGCCAGATTCAACAACGGACCACCAGGCGGCGGCTCAGGTCTTGGATTTCATGGTCCGGGTCACCAGGGTAATGGCTCCGAATCAGGATATCATGGTGGCAACAATGGCTACAACCAAGGCAATCACGAGCATGGTCAGGGCGGTTACAATAACCAAGGCAACCATCAGCATGGTCAGGGCAGTTACAATAACCAAAGCAACCATCAGCATGGCCAGGGTTATTACAATAACCAAGGCAATCAGCAGCGTCAGCAGCAGCAGCAATCCGGATACCAGAGTAATCCGAAGGAGCTGAGTAGTGGACAGTATCACATGTTCACTAAGAGTTTGCGCAAACGAGATCAAAAAATCCTAAAGCGGGCGGTGCACACGGTTGAACCGGCAACACCATGATTCATGCGCTGATCGGAACAGCCTATTGTGGTAAAGTCAAGGAAGGAGGAAACATTGATAGAGGACCTCAAGGAAACCTTTGATAACCTCCAAGTGTATAAGATGATGCTTAATCCGGAGAAATGCATCTTTGGTGTTCTAGCTGGCAAGCTCCTTGGGTTCTTAGTGTCAAACAGAGGAATAGAAGCCAATCCGGAGAAGATCAAGGCGATTACGTCCTTGACTAAACCGGCTTGCATCAATGATGTCCAGCGTATCGCCGGCCGGATTACATCGTTAAGCCGATTTGTCAGTCGTCTGGGGGAGAAAGCAATTCCGCTTTATCAGATGTTGAAAAAGACAGACCCGTTTATATGGAGCGATGCTGCAAACACCGCGTTTGAGGACTTGAAGCGGCAACTGGCAAAACCACCGGTCCTTGCTGCCCCCGTTGATAAGGAGTCGCTGCTATTATACGTGGCCACCAATGCACGGGCAGTTAGCGTGGTAATCGTGGTCGAGCGCAAAGAAGCAGGAAAGGAGTATCTGGTTCAACGTCCGGTTTATTATGTCAGTGAGGTTCTCATTGAATCCAAACAAAGGTACCCACATTGGCAGAAGCTGGTATATGGCGTGTTCATGGCAAACCGGAAGTTGAAGCATTACTTCCAAGGTCACCCAATAACTATCGTCAGTTCAGCTCCGTTGGGGGATATAATCCAGAACAGAGAAGCCACTGGCAGAGTCGCAAAGTGGGCCATTGAGCTTAGCCCACACGGCTTGAAGTATGTGCCGCGCACCGCTATCAAATCGCAAGCATTGGTAGATTTTATCAATGATTGGACAGAGTTGCAAGCACCAGAGGAAAAGCCGGATCATACATACTGGACTATTCACTTTGACGGTTCAAGAAAATTAGAAGGCTCGGGGGCTGGAGTTGTGTTAACTTCCCCGCGAGGTGCAAATTCGGTTATGTCCTCCGTCTAATGTTTCCTTGTACTAATAATGCAGCAGAATATGAAGCATTGCTTCATGGCCCGCGGATAGCTAAGGAGATGAACTTGAGCCGGGTCAAGTGTGTTGGTGATTCAGACTTAGTGGCACAGCAAGTATCCGGCAAGTGGGATTCTAAAGACCCTCTCATGGCAACCTACAGACGAGAAGTTGAAGCAGTCGCAGGATATTTCAAAGGATATCAGGTGGATCACATAGACCGGCGGAAAAATGAAGCGGCCGATGCTCTAAGCCGGCTAGGTTCTCAGCGTAAACCGGTGCCACCGAATACCTTTTTGGATGAGCTACACAATCCATCAGTTCAGGTACCATCGGAGGAGGATTTGGCTGTTCCTAATCCGGAAGTGCAGTTGGTTGCGGCACTTCATGTTATTCCGGATTGGACGCTCCCGTACTTGGCATATCTAAGCCGTGGAGAGCTGCCGGATGATGAGATTGAAGCAAGGCAGATAATCCGGCGATTCAAATCCATGACAATTGTAAACGGGGAACTTCACCATCGCAGTGTTTCTGGAGCGTTTCAGCGGTGTGTATCATCCGAGGAAGGCTGTGACATCCTTTGAGAGATTCATGAAGGGGATTGTGGTCATCACGCCGGTTCAAAATCCTTGGTAGCTAAAGCTTTTCGACATGGGTTCTATTGGCTGACAGCCCATGCTGATGCGGAGGATCTAGTCCGGAAGTGCGATGCTTGTCAGAAATTTTCACGGCGTGCTCTTGTTCCGGCACAGGAGCTGCGGATGATACCAATTACTTGGCCGTTTGCGACTTGGGGGCTTGATATGGTTGGGCCTTTTAAACGATCCAAGATCAAAAAACTCATCTGCTGGTTGCTGTGGATAAGTTTACAAAGTGGATTGAGGCAGAGCCTGTGAGCAAGTGTGATGCGGCAACAACGGTTAAATTCATCAAAAAGGTAATTTTCCGGTTTGGCTTTCCACACAACATCATCACTGACAATGGCACCAATTTATCTAAAGGAGAGATGAAAGAGTTTTGTCAACGGGAGCATATTCGCCTAGATGTGTCTTCTGTAGCTCACCCTCAATCCAATGGTCAAGCTGAAAGGGCCAATCAAGAGATTTTGTGAGGTATCAAGCCCGGCTTATGATTCCCTTGCAAAGAACACCAGGGTGCTGGGTTGAGGAGTTACCTTCTGTCCTCTGGAGCATCAATACTACGCCGAACAGGTCCACAGGTTACACACCTTTCTTCATGGTGTACGGGGCTGAAGCGGTTCTTCCAAGTGATATCCGCCATGACTCACCGAGGGTGGTAGCTTATGTTGAAGTGGCCAATGAGCAGGCAAGACAGGACAGTTTGGACCGACTAGATGAAGAGCGTGACATAGCAGCAGCACAATCCGCGATTTATCAGCAGGACTTGCGCAGATATCACAACCGCCGGGTTAAAACCAGGACGTTCCAGGAGGGGGACTTGGTACTCCGGCTCATCCAGGACCAAACAGATATGCACAAGCTATCCCCACCTTGGGAAGGGCCCTTTGTGGTCAGCAAGAACCTACACAACAGTTCATACTACCTGGTGGACGTTCGAGAGCACAAAGACTCACGGACATCAGAAGAAGAGACGAAGAGGCCGTGGAACATCGCTCTCCTGCGGCCCTACTACACCTGAGCCATGAGCTCTGCTGTATCCTATGTATATATTATGATTAATAAATAAACCGGCACCCTTGGTAAACCGGGGGAGCAGCCTTTTTCTTCTAAATATATGTCCTGTGAAAATTATTACAGATATTTTGAAACAAACTATTTTATGCAGAAGGGACCAAACTAGGGGGCTACGGATTACATATGAATCCTCGCTAAAGTCTTTTCTGGTCCGGTCTACATGATTATCTTCACGTCAAGCGCCCTTTGGATAAACTCCATCGATTGGCAAAAAACTGTTCTTGTCCCTAGGGATCCTTCCTTCGATGGCAAATGCAAAATTCTTGCCCCTTGGTTGATCAATCCCTTTGATGGCAAAAGAAAAAACTGTTCTTGTCCCTAGGGATCCTTCCTTTGATGGCAAATGCAAAATTCTTGCCCCTTGGTTGATCAATCCCTTTGATGGCAAAAGAAAAAACTGTTCTTGTCCCTAGGGATCCTTCCTTTGATGGCAAATGCAAAATTCTTGCCCCTTGGTTGATCAATCCCTTTGATGGCAAAAGAAAAAACTGTTCTTGTCCCTAGGGATCC
>LR738714.1:601061071-601071407 GCA_902687465.1 Secale cereale
AACTCTCTTATAGGTACCCTACCCCTGCGGTCACTAGAAGGCGACGGATCCCAAATGAAAAAGTTCTTGTCCCTAGGGATCCTTCCTTTGATGGAAAATGCAAAATTCTTGCCCCTTGGTTGATCAATCCCTTTGATGGCAAAAGAAAAAACTGTTCTTGTCCCTAGGGATCCTTCCTTTGATGGCAAATGCAAAAATTCTTGCCCCTTGGTTGATCAATCCCTTTGATGGCAAAAGAAAAAACTGTTCTTGTCCCTAGGGATCCTCCTTTGATGGCAAATGCAAAATTCTTGCCCCTTGGTGGACCACTCCCTTTGATGGCAAAAGAAAAAGTTCTTGTCCCTAGGGGTACTTCCTTTGATGGCAAATGCAAAAATTCTTGCCCCTTGGAGTACATCCTTTGATGGCAAAAGAAAAAGAGTCATAGCCCTTTGGGTCGCACCCTTTGATTGGCACATATGGAGCCTGGCAGCTCGTAAAAAGCCTCGACTACATGGTCTTATTTGCAACCCATGTTTTGTATTTTGAGATTTTTTTCAAGTGTTTTCTATGGTTTTTTGATCTGGAGCTGGACAACTTCAAGGTTGACCACATATTTTCAAAAGTCTGGACATAGAGCTCCAGCATTATTTAAACCGGTAGTTACTATAACCCGGAACAATTATTGGGTCCACCCCAACAGAGCCAAGAGCTTCCTCAGAAACTACAATGTTCGCCGGATTAAGGATGTCAAGCATACTTAATCAAAGGTATGAAGTTATTTTTGGTATAAAACAGATACTCGTTTGATATATATGAGAGCGATTTAATCGGTCCGGCGGTAAACCGCTAGGACATCTTTTCAGTGTTATCTATGCAGATACATATAATATAAAAGATCAACCATATCAGACAAGGGATTAAGATTGGCAGATGCCTAATCAAAAATCTGACATCCGGATTAAGGCAGGAAATGTTTCGAGCTATCCTGTTACAAAGGCACTTGAAGGCCCGGACGAATTAAAGTTTTTCAGCAACGGATTACAGCCGATAAAAATAAAATTAAGTGACTTATGCTTCTTCCGGGCGCGAAGGCTGAGGATTGATTTGTTCCGGAACTTCTTCGTCCTCTTGAAGCGGCTGAAAATCAGGAACGCGCCAGTCGATCTTGGATAAAGCACGAAAGTACATCTCTTCAGTAATGAGATCGGACGGATCAACATCTGGGGCGAAAGTACGGGGGCGCACTGGTGGGATTAGATTTTCGGTGTCATAAACCGGCCGATCCACCCGCTCATTCTTTAAGTCATACGCCGGATGATACCTGGTCATGTCCGATTCATCAGCAAGCTTGCTGGCAAGGGGACGCATTTCTTTAGTCAAAGCATGAAGGTCTTTGCCAGAGAAGGCCGATCCATCTTCCTTGGTGCTAGGGTACCCGTTCATAGCTTCTTTCGGATCAAAGTCCGAAACCCACGCCTTGGCTCTGGTCAGCGCTACAAGAGAACCGGCCCGTGCAGCAGATTTCTTCACCTCTTCCAAGCGTACAGGCAATATAGAAAGCTTCTCCAAAGTGCCTTGGATAGTGGTGGGGGCCGCTTTATGAAAAGACATCGCACTTATAATCGTTTGAGCGCCGGAATACAGTTGCTCAACCAGAGTATAAGAGGCATTGAGTTTCTTCCGGAGGTCATCCCCAAGATGGGTGACGCGTCGCCCTATACATGATTATCACAGTTAAACCGGAGCGGAATAAAGATTGCAGAGATGAAAGCACATGCAAGTTAAGTATTTACCAAAGACGACAGAGGTCATAAGCTCTATTTGCTGCTTTAAACCGGTCAGCTCTTGCGTCACCGGGTTAAGGGCCTCTTGAGCATCCTTTGCTCTTTTTTCAAGAGCATTCCTCTGCACTTCCCAGGTTGTCCGCTCCGCTTCAAAATATTTTTTCAATTGTTCAGCAGTGGTTAAGCTCAACGCCAGATCATCCTTGGCCTTGGCAGAAGCAGTTTCAGTCACAACAAGTCTATTCCGGAGCTCAATTATTTCTGCAGCCCTCCAGGTCAAGTCAGCCTGCAAGAAAATCAAGTGGAATAAATGACAGTTCAGACAAGTCTCAAGCACATAACCAAGTTATCCACTTGACACTTGGGGGCTAATGAGCAATTGAAGTATCAAAAGAAGACAATTAAAGATAAGTCTCAAGTACATAAGCAAGTTATCTACTTAACACTTGGGGGCTAATGGACAATTGAAGTATCGAAAGAGAGATTCAGACAAGTCCGAGGCACATAACACAAATTATGACCCTGGCACTTGGGGGCTAATGTAAGTTAATTTTCCATACATTTGGAAGTACCGGTTCACCTACAACGAAGCTAAACCGGCACTTGGGGGCTATTATGGCATAAAGACAGAAGTATAAAAAAGGCAAAGCAAAGATAAGTTAGATACCTCGTATTTGTTCTTCATCATGTTAACCAAGCCCAATTCATAGTCACGGCTGGTATGAAGCCGGTTCAAGTACCCGAAATAAAGTTGCTGGGCACTCAGTTCGGCATAATTGGACAAATATGTACTCCATTTGCCCTTCTCTTGCTGAAGTTTCTCCGCTTTAGCAGTGTGCTTGGCTAAGACGGCAGGCTCAGCAGGAGCGGTAAAGCCCGTCCCGGTTACTTGAACATCCGGAGAGGAAGCAGTGGTTGGCTGCGAAGGTGCAGCAGTACGAGCCGGACTAGCTGGAGCCGGGCTAGTCCGAGGAGGGCTAGCCCGGACAGGACTCGCCGGTTCAAGGACATCTTCTGCATTGGTGTCTTCAGGAGCAGCAATGTAGTCATGGTCCATGGGAGCAGGATCATCAAGCTGAATTGCAGGCTCGCCCTCTGGAGGGATGACTTCATCCGGATCAGCCACCGGATCAGCAGCAGCAGTCTTGGTAGCCGTTTTGTTGGCCTTTGCCTTTTTGCTAGGTTTAGGCTTGCTGAAAGAAATTGAAGAGGCAATCAGAGTTATAAAGGGCAAATACAAAGGTAAACCGGATGAGGTAAAGGACTTACCCAGGGATAGTTTTCAGTAATGGGACCTGTGTGGCAGTCGATTCACCGGAAGATGATAAAGGCGTTTCCTGATAGTTAAGATCCGACGGTTTAAGTGGTTTGCGTATAAGTCCGGCCTTGGGATGAAGAAGAGTTGGAAAAAGTAAAACCTCAGAGCGGCGCCTCCGAGCCGGAGTGAGAGATATTCCGGAAGACTCTACTACATGGCCACTATGGCGTGTAGTCCGGCGGGCTTCATGTTGCTGCTTCTTCAAAAGAAATTTAGGGTCCAGTTGAGCGTAAGGATGAGAAAAAGGGTACTTCTGAGATGCCCGACGAGTTTTGGGCACCGGCGGTTTAGAATCTGAAGAAAGAGTGATTACCTTAGTTTCTGCCGCTTTATTAGCTTCAGCCAAATCCTGTGAAAAGACACTGTTAACATAAATCTGGATAAAAGAGATCAAAACATATCAGGATCAACTCATACCTCAGAATCCGGATCATCCTCCTCAACATGTGAACCGGAACCAGCAGCTGCCTTTTTCTTCTTAACAACGAATGTTTTCCGGCGTGGCTGTTTACCTGACTTGTCCTGAGATTTTCTCTTTCCAAACGGATCGTCAGCCTATGCAGAAAAGGAAAAATAAATACAAGGGGTAATTGATATGAACGGATTAGAAACCAGCTGAAAGGATTAACTTACGGCTGGCAGTTTGTTCTTCTTATAATATGGAGCCAATCCGGTTTGGCTTCATTCTTCAAGAGAGATATTGAGCAGTTTCTTGGCAGATTCAGTAACTTCCTTCTCAGGAAGTATTATGTCGATGTGGCGTTGAGGGTCATCTGCCTTTCCGGTATACTGATACATCAGGCCAGAGCGCCGGCTCAGAGGAAGGATACTCCAGGCAAGCCAACAACGGACGAAGTCGACTCCAGTCAAACCATTGGCCATAAAAGCTTTGAGCTTGGCAAGCTGAGGGGCAAACCGGGCTCGCTCTGCGGAGCTAAGACGCTGTGGCAAGGGATGATCTTCCGGAAGACGATGTTCGCCGTAACCCGGCAGTGGGTTTTCTCCCTCAGGCGAGGTATCTTTGCAATAAAACCAAAATTGGTTCCAGTCCTTGTGGTGTGTATGGAGTGCAGCATGAGGAAAGACCACATCTCTTCTCTTCTGAATACTAACACCGCCCAGCTCTTGATGTGGTCCGGCAGTAAATTCTTGTCCGCCGATTTAAGTGAAAAAAAAATCCCGGAACAAGTCCACCGACGGTTCTTCTTGAAGGTACACCTCGGAGAGGACTTGGAAATTGCAGATGTTTGATATGGAATTTGGACCTATGTCCTGAGGGTGAAGTTGAAAGGCGGCCAGCACATCCCGGAAAAACATTGAACCGGGCGGGCTAAAACCCCAGGCCAGATGATCAAAGAAAATGATAACTTCTCCTTCCTTAAGGGCAGGAGGACACTCATCCCCTAGGGCCCGCCATTTAAGAGTTGCTTGGGAACCAAGAACACCAATCGAAGCAGCGTTGATTAAATCCTCTTCCATAATACGGGAAGGGACCCAGTTGCAAGAAACAAACTGTTTGGCAGTCATTTGAGCAACAGGAAAAGCTGAAAAAAGTGAAGTACAAAATCCGGATTATTCAAGTGCTGAAGCATAAATCAGATTGTATTGTCAACTTACATCGACGATTTAGACAGGGGACTAATGTCATTGTCAACCCGGAAGCAGATGGGAGAATAGCTACTACCGGTTTATGATAACAAAAATGAGGAGGCTAAACCGTCGTGCTAATTGGTAATGTTTTACAAGAAGAGCATATAATTGGTTAAACCGGTGAGTAACTTGCAGATCTATCAAGACAAAGAAACATATTTTTACAGAAGGATAAAGTAAAATGGATCTAAGCAGTAAGGAAAAGATGAAATATACGCAAGTCTATCACAGGAAGAACTACGAAGAATTTTTCACAGATTCACAGATCAAATGAATCTAAGGGGCAAATTTAAAGGTTCGAATCTAAGTTCAAACTACGGAGCAGGCAAGCGTTTGAAACAAATCTAGGGTTGGAGTCAACTGCAGACATATAAGATGAACATCAGAGCTTCGAGGTCTCATGGCGGAAGCAATGAAGGAACCCTAGATTGAAGATCTACAGCAAGAAGGGAGGAATACCTGAGACAGAAGGAGACGGCGGCGAAGTGGCTCTGGACGCGTTTCAGGGTGATGCGGCGGCTTGGTTGACGACGGCGACGAGCTCGAAGGCAGCAGCGGAGCTTCAAGCGATGGAGGAAGAAGAAGAGCGGAAGGAAGAAAGATAACAAGGCGCGGCGGTATTTATAAAGGCTGAGAGATGAAACGGCAGGCGCGGGATTTGAGGAGGTCAGATCAGATAACGATTTCATTGTCGCCTCGATTTTCGGGATATCCTTTAAACAAAGGTAACAAACAGCTGTGAGCAATAAATGCGGAGGTGATGTCACGATCGAATAAAATGATTTCCAGAGATGACGTCATAGCCGGTTTACAAAGCCGAGGAGATACAAAGAAGAAGTTTATGCAAGGTTTAGAAGACTGACATGAACAAGTTCAAATCACTCTGGGGCCTAATGTCAGGGATATTACTAGCAGGTATAAACCGGCTAGGGAGATCCAGATTACGGTAATGTAGATGTGTTGTTACAAGCTCAGTATGGATTATGGCCCATAAAGGCTTAGGGCCCATGTGTAATGTTTACGGTTTATAAACAGTCCTATTATGTAACTTGGGGTACAAGGAAGAAAGAAGAGACTGAGGCGGACACGATTATGAGCCGGCCTCGGGACTCTGTAAACCGGACCGGGCGTTGCCTCCTATATAAAGGAACGGCCCGGCGACGGTTGAAGGACAGGCAACAATCCGTCGAGAAGCAGGCAAGCAATCTGCTCCCTGTTCATCGACGCCCAAGCAATACCAAACCAAACTAGACGTAGGCTTTTACCTTCATCGAAGGGGCCGAACTAGTATAAACCCTCTGTGTCCTTTGTGTGCTTTTAACCTCTTCAAGCTAACCCGCACGATGGCTCCACACCTAAGTCCTATAAACCGGACATGTGCCGTGCTAATTCCATGACAGTCATGCCATCCCTATTACTCTTCCTGCTCCTACTTTGTTTGACTTTCAAGCAAAAGGGATATATACTATAACCAGGGAGGAGGCAAATGAGTATCATAATATGATGGAAGCAGCTCGCCTTCAAGCTGCAGCTCAGCAGGCAGTAGCTGTTGCATCCCAGTACAACCCCAACTACGACTTTGGATATCTGCCAGGCCAATACTAGCCATAGACCAACTTATGCTAAAAAAGCCTAAGCTTGGGGGAGTATGTGTTGCTCATGGACTTTACATTCATGCTCACACACTTATTCTAGTTGTCGGTGCTCAAACTCTTTCATTGTACCATCCATGCTTAGTTTCAATTCTTTTTCTTAGTCTTTTTCTCGTGTGCTAGAAAAAACCTTAAAAATATATATTTGTTGTAGCTTCTAGCTAGTTTAATTTCCTTGCTTGTAGTAGTAGTAATTAAAATAAGACCCAAAAAGATTTCTCGTTCTTATTTTGCTTGTTGGGAGCTTTCCCGTGTAAATAGTTCTTTTCTTTTTCTTTGGGGGTCAAGAGTAGAAGACCATGATTAAAATGCTTAGTGGCTCTCATACGCTTTATTGTTGATTTAACCTTGAGCCATATTACCTTGTCTTCTCTCTTGTATTTAAATGCTCGCAGATTCTAGCTTAGTCCAATGCACGTGCACTATTATTATTATCCACACCTTTCGGTCGTGCGAGTGAAAGGCAATAAGGATGATATAAGATGAATTGATTGAGATGAGAAAAGCTGGTATGTACTCGACCTCTCTTGTTTTGTAAATATGATAGTTCATCGTTCCTGATTCAGCTTGTTATGAATGAAACATGCTTGCAATGACAATTAGAGATCATAGCTGCTTATGCCATGCTTAATTAGATGATAGTTTATAATGGTCTATCTTGCGTGCCAACATGATATTAAAATGGTTGTGATGTGGTATGATGGGTTGGTATCCTCCTTTGAACGATTCAAGTGGTCTGACTTGGCACATGTTCACGCATGTAGTTGAAAAAAAATCAACATAGCCTCCACGATATTTATGTTCATGGTGATTTATATCCTACTCATGCTTGCATTCATTGTTGATTAATTTTAATGCATGTTCATGACCGTTGTCGCTCTCTAGCTGGTCGCTTCCTAGTCTCTTTCTAGCCTTCACCTGTACTAAGCGGGAATACTGCTTGTGCATCCACTTCCATAAAACTCCAAAGTTATTCCATATGAGTCCACCATACCTTCCTATATGCGGTATTTACCTGCCGTTCCAAGTAAATTTGTATGTGCCAAACTCTAAACCTCCATATGAAATTCTGTTTTGTATGCTCGAACAACTCATGTATCAACTAGGGATGTCTCTATCTTCCATGCTAGGTGGGTTACTCTCATGATGAGTGGACTCCGCTCATCATTCATGAGAAAATGGCTGGTAACCGGGATGCCCAGTCCCATGGTCAAAATCATAATAATTAAACAAACCCCCCCTAGGGCTGTTGTTGGTTTGGACGGTACCCGTTGTTTCGACCAGCCGTGGAGTGTGCTTGTTGGTGGTTGGGGGAGTATAAACTTTAC
Organism: Secale cereale; assembly: GCA_902687465.1. Classification (NCBI taxonomy): domain Eukaryota; kingdom Viridiplantae; phylum Streptophyta; class Magnoliopsida; order Poales; family Poaceae; genus Secale; species Secale cereale. The sequence goes on from LR738714.1 coordinate 601,068,786, forward strand.
CATTCTGTTTGGGAACTGCCTATAATGTGCGTAGCATGGAATATATCGAGATTCTTGGTTGTTATGTTGACAATGAGAGCATACCGCTCAAAATGTTATTCATCTCTATTTAAAAATCGAGCTCTGGCACCTCTACAAATCTCTGCTTCCCTCTGCGAAGGGCCTATCTATTTACTTTCATGCTGAGTCATCATCCTCTTATAAAAGAGCACCAGTGGGAGAGCACCTCTGTCATTAGGATGTATTACTATTAATTTGTATTGAGTATGATCATGACTAGATCTCTTTTGCCATGAATTACAATGTCTAGTCAGTCCTTGATCTTAAAAGGTGCTCTGCATTTATGTTTCGTGGTCTCAGAAAGGGCTAGCAAGATACCATCTTATTATATCATATCATGATTGTTTTGAGAAAGTGTTGTCATCTGAGGTTTATTATTATTGCTCACTAGCTGATTATGCCATTGATGTGAGTAGACATGAGACCTGAAAGTTATTGTGAATGTGGTTAGTTCATGATCTTCGCTGAAAACCTGAATGCTGGCTTACATATTTACAACAACAAGAGCAAACAGAGTTTGTCAAAGTTTTTCTTTATCACTTTCAGTTTATCAACTGAATTGCTTGAGGACAAGCAAAGGTTTAAGCTTGGGGGAGTTGATACATCTCTAACGTATCTACTTTTCCAAACACTTTTGCCCTTGTTTTGGACTCTTACTTGCATGATTTGAATGGAACTAACCCGGACTGACGCTGTTTTCAACAGAATTGCCATGGTGTTGTTTTTGTGCAGAAATAAAAAGTTCTCGGAATGACCTGAAAATCCACGGAGAATTATTTTGGAAAATATAAAAAATATCTGCGGAAAGATCTACGTCAAGGGGCCCACACCCTGTCCACGAGGGTGGGGGGCGCGCCCCCTCCCCTGGGCGCGCCCCCTGCCTCGTGGCCCCCCTCACGCTCCACCGACGTACCCCTGGACTCCATATATTCACTTTCGGGGATAAAAAAATCAGGGAGAAATAATTATCGCGTTTTACGATACGGAGCCGCCGCCAAGACCTAATCTCTCTCGGGAGGGCTGATCTGGAGTCCGTTCGGGGCTCCAGAGAGTGGAGATCGTCGCCATCATCATCATCAACCTTCCTCCATCACCAATTTCATGATGCTCACCGCTCTGCGCGAGTAATTCCATCGTAGGCTTGCTGGACGATGATGGGTTGGATGAGATTTACCATGTAATCGAGTTAGTTTTGTTAGGGTTTGATCCCTAGTATCCACTATGTTCTGAGATTGATGTTGCTATGACTTTGCTATGATTAATGCTTGTCACAAGGGCCCGAGTGCCATGATTTCAGATCTGAACCTATTATGTTTTCATGAATATATGTGTGTTCTTGATCCTATCTTGCAAGTCTATAGTCACCTACTACGTGTTATGATCCGGCAACCCCGAAGTGACAATAATCGGGACCACTCCCGGTGATGAACCTAGTTTGAGGAGTTCATGTATTCACTATGTGTTAATGCTTCTGTCCGGTACTCTATTAAAAGGAGGCCTTAATATCCCTTAGTTTCCAATAGGACCCCGCTGCCATGGGAGGGTAGGACAAAAGATGTCATGCAAGTTGTTTTCCATAAGCACGTATGACTATATTCGGAATACATGCCTACATTATATTGATGAACTGGAGCTAGTTTTGTGTCACCCTAGGTTGTAACTTTTACATGATGAATTGCATCCAACATAATTTCCCATCACCGATCCAATGCGTGTGAGCTTTTCACATATTGCTTGTTGCTTATTTATTTTCCTGTTGCTACTATTACAAAAACTACGAAAACACTATCGTTACTTTTATTGCTGCTACCACTATTATCATATTACTTTGCTACTAAACTACCTTGCTGCAGATACTAAGTTTCCAGGTGTGGTTGAATTGACAACTCAGCTGCTAATACTTTAGAGTATTCTTTGGCTCCCCTTGTGTCGAATCAATAAATTTAGGTTGAATACTTTACCCTCGAAAACTGTTGCGATCCCCTACACTTGTGGGTTATCATAGGGCTATTACCGGATGATATTTCCTGGGGCCCGAAGCTGTCTAAATCCTTGTCTTGCGTTGCGTCTCTCGATTCCGCTCAACCCCTCTCAAACTACCACATAGATGCATTGGCCTCGCGACTAAATGTGACACCCAGAGACCGATGCGCCAGGTGTCAGCCAGTTATTCGTCGCCGTTGCCATGTCATCTGCTTGCGTGTTGCATCTTGCCATGTCATCGTGTGCATTGCATCATCATGTTTTCAAAACTTGCATCCGTCCGACCACCGTCCTTTCCGTTGTCCGTTCTAAGCCCAGACACACTTGAACGCGCCCGCGGCGCCTCCGAATATTTATTTTATGAGTGGCCGGTAAATGTTTTCGGAATGGGGTGAAACTTGGTGTGTGGTCTTATTATAGCATAGGTAGACCGCCTGTCAATTTTCATCGCATTCGGAGCTCGTTTGATAGCCCAACGGATATATATAGCGGCACTAGTAGCCGGATAAAGCAGTGGGCGTTTTCGGTCTCCGAAAACCTCCGCGGGCCTCTTCTCTTCTCTTCTCACAACCCCTCCTA
>LR738714.1:601088694-601131906 GCA_902687465.1 Secale cereale
AACGGTGGGCAATAGTCCACGAAACCGGTCAGAATCGACAAAAACCGCGAGTGCTGATGACCGACACGTAAGCGCACCCTGGGGTTCAACAAGAATGGAAATCACTTCGGGACCCCAAAACGGTGAGTACTAGTCCAGGAAACGGGTCAGAATCGGCCATAACTTCGTGTGTTGATAACCGACACGAAAACGCACCCCGGGGTTTATCAATTGTGGAAATCACTGTGGGACCCCAAAACGGTGGGTAATAGTCCGCGAAACGGGTCAGAATCGATAAAAACCGCGAGTGGTGATGACCGACATGACAACGCACCCTTGGGTTCGTCAATCCTGGGAATCACTCCGAGACCCCAAAACAGTGAGTAATAGTCCACAAAACAGGCTAGAATCGGCCAAAACCGCGAGTGTTGATGACCGGCACGTAAAGGCACCCCGGGGTTCGTCAATATTGAAAATCACGACGGGACCCCAAAACAGTGGGTAAAGTCCACGAAAGAGGTCAGAATCAGCCAAAACCGCGAGTGCTGATAACCGACAGGTAAGCGTACCTTGTGGTTCAACAACTATGGAAATCGCTTCGGGACCCCAAAATGGTGAGTAATAGTCCACAAAACGGGTCAGAATCGACCAAAACTTCGAGTGTTGATGACGGACACGAAAACGCACCCCGGGGTTCGTCAATCGTGGAAATCACTCTGGCACACCAAAACGGTGGGTGCATAAGTGTCGAGGCATGACTTAGAGATATAGTCGCATCCTGGGCGAGTGTGCGTGTATGTGATAGCCTGGCTTATTAGGGATGATAAACTACTCATATCAATAAGGAATTCCTTCTTTTCCGGGAGCCCATTCGGATAGAACTCCAAAGTTAAGCGTGCTCCGCTTAGAGTAGTTTCAGGATGGGTGACCGACCGGGAAGTTGCTCCTCGGTGCGCATGAGTGAGGACAAAGTGCGCAGAAAAGACTAGTATTGATATGTGAGACTAGTTTAGATCCCGCCAGGAGTAACGACCATCGGCGGGTGTGTCTGGGGCGTTACAGTTTCCTTCCTATAATGGGTACACACATATTTTAGTTGTTGTTGATTACCTTACAAAACCGAAGGGCGGGTGTGTCTGGGGCGTTACAGTTTCCTTCCTCAAATGGGTACACACATATTTTAGTTGTTGTTGATTACCTTACAAAACCGAAGGTGGTGACAGTCAAAGAATCAAACATTATATCTCAGGTAATCCTATAAATGTTGAAACCAATGTTATTGAAACCGTAACCCCGGTGGAATACATAAGGGACACTTTCCAGAACGATGCAGACCCCGAAAAGGTAGAGGTATGTGGTATGCTAAGTAAACCAACTCTGAAACAGTTCTAAAGGCATTTTTTCTCCGTTTTGGAATATTTTAGAAAAATAAAAAATAAGTGGCAGTCCGGAAGAGACACGAGCTGTCCACAAGGGTGTAGGGCGTGCCCCCTCTCCCTGGGCGTGCCCCCTGCCTCGTGGGCACCTCGTGTGCCTCCCGGGCTCTGATTTCTTGTATTTTACTTCTTTCGGTCGGTAAAAATTCATTATATATTCTCCCGAAGGTTTTGACCACCGTATCACGCCAAAATCCTCTGTTTTTTTTTGAACTGTTTCTGTCGCAGATAAGAGCAATATGTTGTCCCAATATTCGGAGGGAGAAAGCTATGTGGCTGATCTCCTTGCTGAACCAAAGGTCTATGGGGACTGGGAGCATTATGGTTGGACCATGGAGGAAGAAGAAGACCATGATCCCAAGGGAAAGGATTGGACCAGCTCAGATGAAGACGAAGAAAACAAGCTCAGATGACTCTTTCCGATGTTATGATAAATTGCAATTGCTTCAATGACCGAGATCATTGTTTGGTGGTTTTCAATGAAGTTTTTGATTCATACTTGAGATTGTGAATGAATTGTTACTTTAACATAAGAATCTTATGACAATATATGTGTGTTGTTGTTAAAAGAATGATCATGATGCCCTCATGTCCGTATTTTATTTTTATCGACACCTCTATCTCTAAACATGTGGACATATTTTTCGATATCGACTTTCGCTTGAGGACAAGCGAGGTCTAAGCTTGGGGGAGTTGATACGTCCATTTTGCATCATGCTTTTATGTTGATATTTATTGCACTATGGGCTGTTATTACAGATTTATTCATAATACTTATGCTTTTTCTCTCTTATTTTACAAGGTTTACATGAAGAGGGATAATGCCGGCAGCTCGAATTATGGGCTGGAAAAGAAGCAAACACTGGAAACCTATTCTGCACAACTCAAAAAGCTCCGAAACTCCGTGGGCCACCGTTTCAGAAAATATTAAAAATATCTGGCAAAAGAGAATCACCAGGGGGCCACCACCTGTCCACGAGGGTGGGGAGCGCCCCCCCCCTCTCTGGGCGCGCCCCCTGTCTCGTGGGCCACCAGATGGCCCCCCGCTGCCCATCTTCTCCTATATGAGGTGTCTTGACCTGGAAAATCTCAGGAGGAGGCTTTCGGGACCAGACGCCGCCGTCTCGAGGCGGAACCTTGGCGGAAACCAATCTAGGGCTCCGGTAGAGTTGTTCTGCCGGGTATACTTCCCTCCGGGAGGAGGGAATCGTCACCGTCGTCATCACCAACAACTCTCCCATCTTAGGGAGGGGTATCTTTATCAACATCTTCACCAGGACCATGAAAATGTTATGCATATGAATGAGAGAAGGGAAATAGATGAAATGTTCTTTAAGCAGGGACCCGTCTTGAAAAACAACTTCCCTGTTGAAATCCGAGGGGATCCTCCTCCACCCAAGGGTGATCCCGTGTTTGAGCTTAAACCGTTACCTGATAATCTTAAGTATGTTTATCTTGATGAAAAGATGATATATCCTGTTATTATTAGTGCTAACCATTCAGAGCATGAAGAAGAAAAATTATTGAAAACTCTGAAGAAGCACCGTGCTACTATTGGATATACTTTGGATGATCTTAAGGGCATTAGTCCCACTTTATGCCAACACAACATAAAATTGGAAGAAGACGCTAAACCGGTTATTGATCATCAACGACGGTTAAATCTTATGATGAAAGAAGTGGTAAGGAAGGAAATACTAAAGCTTCTAGGGGCAAGTATTATCTATCCAGTTGCTGATAGTCAGTTGGTAAGTCCTGTCCATTGTGTCCCTAAGAAGGGAGGTATGACTATTGTTCCTAATGATAAAGATGAATTAATCCCACAAAGAATTGTTATAGGTTATAGGATGGTAATTGTTTTCCACAAATTAAATAAAGCTACTAAGAAAGATCATTACCATTTGCCTTTTATTGATCAAATTCTAGAAAGGTTATCCAAACATACTCCTTTCTGCTTTCTAGATGGTTATTCTGGTTTCTCTCAAATACCTGTGTCAAAAGGGGATCAATAAAAGACCACATTTACTTGTCCTTTCAGTACCTTTGCTTATAGACGTATGCCTTTTGGTTTATGTTATGCACCTGCTACCTTTCAAAGATGCATGATGGCTATATTCTCTGATTTATGTGAAAAGATTGTTGAGGTTTTCATGGATGATTTATCCATTTACGGAACTTCTTTTGATGATTGCTTGAGCAACCTTGATCGAGTTTTGCAGAGATGTGAAGACACTAATCTTGTCTTGAATTGGGAGAAGTGCCACTTTATGGTTAATAAGGAGGCACTTCCGGTGGGTCCGAGCTGACAGCAGGGGGAACGTTTTTTCGCGCAATATGGTGGCCCTACGGTGGGTCCCAGCAGTCACGGGGGAAACATTTTTTTGCGAAATATGGTGGCCCGTCCGGTGGGTCCCTGCTGTCAGGTGGAGGAATCATTATTTGCCGCGTAATAAGGAGGCACTTCCTTGCTGCCATCATGGACCCAGCAGTGAGCCTCTCCACGTATAGTCCACGTCCGATGGAAGCCGTTCCTTGACCACGTTGACCACGCCGCGCCGAGAGCACCAGGGTGGTGGACGACGGCGAGGCCTAGGAAGGGGACGACGCGGAGCCGGGGAAGACGCGGCAGTGGAAGCCTGCGCGGAGAGGAGTACGAGGGTTCACTGGTTCGGCTGTGGTGTAAGGCTTCCATCGCCGCAGAGCCTGGCCAGAGGTGGGTATAGTAGGGGCGGTGAGGCCTCTGCGGCAACATAACCGGCCACGGGAGGCAGGAGCATGCAGCACGACCGGCGCTAGTTTGGGCAGCTGGATCAAGAAGACCAGAGGTTGAAGAAGCACTACGGTCGTTGGATGGACATCGTATGGTCACTAGAGCTAGAATCGTTCATATTGACTAAGTTGACAAAGCACTCCGTCCCCGTCAACTTAGTAGGCCCACAAGTCAGCCTCCCACCAAGGTGGGTCCCAACTAGCAGGGGGGGTATTCATGTTTTTGTGCGTAATAAGGAGGCACTTCCTTGCGTGCGAAGATATAGCTGGTGGGTCCGACCTGTCAGCATTGGGAACATTTTTTGCAAAATACAGAGGCCCTTCCGATGGGTCCCAGCTGTCAGGTGGAGGAATCATTATTTTGTGCGTAATAAGGAGGCATTTCCTTGCGTGCGGCCATGGACCCAGCTGTCAGCCTCTCCACGCACAGTCTACTTCTGATGGTGTCGTTCGTTGACCATGTTGACCACTCCGCGCCGAGCGCATCCAAGGTGGTGGACGACGGTGAGGCCCCTGACAGCAACGAGCCGGAGATGGGAAGACGCGGGAGTATAGTCAGAGACGGAGAGGTGTATGAGGGTTAATTGGTCCTAGTGCGGTGTGGTTCGGCAGTCGGTGGAGAAGAACAAGAGGTGTGGAGGGGTGGAGGGGTGGCCTGGCCAATGGTGGAGTTGTGCTTCACAGCAAAGCGTGCTGAGCAGAGCTGCTAGCAGCAGGAGGCGTGAGCGGGTGGTCTCAGCGGCGCTGGAGGAAGAAGACGAGAGATTGAAGATGGATGCCGGTCGTTGGATGTAAATCCAACGGCTAATAATGTCAAAATCATTTGTTGACTAAGTTGGCAACGACTTGCATTGGCTTCGGTGTATTGGCCCACATTTCAGCCTCCAAAAATGTGGCACGTATGCAACCCATTTTTTCAGAATTTACAGTCTATTTTTTGCGGGGTAGAATTTACAGTCCATTTGATCTTTTTTTTTTGAATTACAGTCCATTAGCTAGGCTGGGTGAACAGATAATGTAGCGTCCATGCGGCCCATGTATGGTTTTCCTAAAAAGTCACAGGCCATTTGCACTTTCTCGAAATACACGATTTTGCTGGGCTGATTCTAATTATAATGTTAGGGTGGGCACATCAATGTTATCAAAAAATAAACAGGGGCTGAGTATTTTGTTATATAGAAAAATAGAACGGACCTCTGCATTTTCTTCAAAAAAAAACATAAATTTGGCTGCCGATGTTTCAGGAAAAATAAAACCTCGGAAGGGAGGTCCATTGGCCGGTCGATACATGACGGCCCTCAAGAAAATACAAACGGGCATATGGACATCACAGCTGAGGTCGTGGGCTGCGCATGTTAAAAAAGAAAGCCTAGACGGGGCAGCCCAAAACCCAGCTAATACTTGCTGCCCCAGTGATAATAAATGATACCTGCCAGCTCCCCGGCTTCGTTGTGAATTTATCTCCTATAGTAACTACGTTGAAGCACCTAAAAAAATGTAACTTTGTTGACAAACCCGTGGGCCCCAACGTCAGTAAAGCATTAGGAGGAAGTATTTGTTCGATGAGGCACTTGCTTGCGTACGGCCATAGACCTGGTGGGTCCCGACTGTCCACCTCTCCACGTACATTCCTCTCCAGATTCCTCTCATTTGTTCAGCATGTTCACAACGGCAGACAGCGGCGTCATGGCGAGCGCACAAAGGCGCAGGAGGAGATCTGACCACCTGAGGAAGTGCCTTATTAGTAAGGTAACAACTGAACTAGCCCAGTGGTCGAGTGACACTACACGACAGCTGTTCCGCCCAGGTTCGATTCCACCTGTGCAGAGAAAATATCTCCAACTATTTTTCCTCTGCCTTTATTGACGTGTGGATCCCAATTTTCATCTACGCACACCACGTCCTACACTTGCCAAAACTTCGTCCCTCGTTTTCTTTGTTTTTCGCACACTCGACATTGTGTGGGCATTTTGAAAATAGCATATATTTTTGACTGTGCATCATATGAAGATGTGCTATGCATGAATGTTGATCATCATGATGTTAACTCACTGGTAGTTCTGTTTCGACCATGAATAAAACTTCCAGCATGATGTTAACATTGTTTGAAAAGGCCGTGTTAATATAAATGCTCTACCTCTGAAAGTTGCAGTTTCTTATCTGAAACTGAACTTGGAGTTTCTTATCTAAAACTGAAACTTGCAGTTTCTTATCTGAGAATCACATTGTCTGCCCTTTTATACTCCTATGAAACTACATTTTTTTAAGTGCAAAGAAAATATCTTCAAATTTTTTGCCTCTGCCTTTATTGACACGTGGGTCCCAATTGTCATCTACACACACCACGTCCTACAGTTGCCAAAACTTCGTCCCTCGTTTTCTCTGTTTTTCGCACACTCGACATTGTGTGGGCATTTTGAAAATAACATATCTTTTTGACTGTGCATCATATGAAGATGTGTTATGCATGAATGTTGATCAGCATGATGTTAACTGGCTGGTCGTTCCAGTTTCGACCATGAATAAAACTTCCAGCATGATGTTAACATTGTTTGAAAAGGCCGTGTTAATATAAATGATCTGCCTCTGAAAGTTGCAGTTTCTTATCTGAAACTGAACTTGGAGTTTCTTATCTGAAACTAAAACTTGCAGTTTCTTCTCTGACAATCACAGTGTCTGCATTTTTATACTCCTATGAAACTACATTTTTTAAGTGCAAAAAATAGATCTCTAGAATTCATAAAATACTTCATATGCTCAATACTGCAAATCTGAAATTCAAAAGACATTCATATCTGAAAGTACTCTCAAAATACAAAACACAAAACACAATTCACATACTGCAAATACTAACAACCCTAAGCTCCTCCTGACAATTCACAACCTGCCCGACTATTGGTCTTGGGGGGGGATCCCTCCTATTCCTTGGTGGCAGACATATGCCCTGTGAGACGATGTGAACGGCAAGGGAGAGGATGGCGGGGAAGCGTCGTCGGGCCAACTATTTTTCTCCTCTTGCAGTTGGGTTCAGTCGACGAAGACTCCACCGGCTCGCTCTCGCACAACACCCTCACAAACGTCACCCTGTAGATGCTCGATCCTTCACTCTCTGGTGGATGCTCCATCTGGGATCGATACTCCACAGTGAGCGCCAATGCTTAGATGGAGCAGGGTTGGTGTCGGTAATTTTTACTTGGCACCTCGCACTCCGCATATATGCCGGTTCCATCCGTACATTTGTGCAGTTCCACCAAAATGCAGCTGAATATCCCTATTTGCACAGATAACGAAAAGGCATGATTAGATTATAGTGGCACTAGTTGATGAAACATAGACTAATAAACAAAAGAAAATATTACATCATACTGGAAATCGACCCAAGTCTCCCCGATACACCTTCTGCCAGTGATGAACGTCAGTGTACAGCGGTAGTACAAGGAGGGGCCTTGAGACATTCAAATCTCTATTTTTGTGCAGATCAACTAAAATTAAGCACCCTAGTTTGCAGAAACGCTTAAACGTTTGCAATGGGACTAGTTGATGAAACATACATTAACAAAGAGAAGCACTTTCTTTATCTACATTGAAATTGAAATGATAGAGAGGACACTCTCTCTATTTTAACTGTATTATTACTTCATTTTATCAGTGACACTAGGGTCGAGCAGGTGGCAAACGGGTTGTACGGTGCGTCGCAACGATGAAGGCCAGGGGTACTTAGACTGGGATGCTGAAGCTGGCTCTTTCAGTCCCTATCTTCCCCCCTAATGTTTCTGTGGTAGCATTTGGGTTGTAATCCAAACTTGGTCGAGCTGGTGCTGTGTCCCCCTACCTACCTAGCTTATGTGGCGAACTTGTCTCCTGCTAGTACTCAGTCCGTTCTAGTAGTAGTTGCATAACTTCCCGTTTACACTGAGATGTTGTCGGATAATGGTTCTTTATGGTTGGGTTTCTTTAATGAAATCGGAGGGAACCCCCTCTTTTGATATATAAAAAACAGTGGCACTAGCGGTGCCAAAACATTGCCTCGAATTAATAGTGCCACTAGATTAAGGTGCAAAATAATAACACTACTGCTTTACCATGGCAGTGCCATAACAGTAGCACAAGAGCAGGATCAACATGCAGGATCTTTGGCAAACGGTCAGACCAAAAAGGAACATACCTCGTGATGGAAACCATATCTGCAGTCAACGCCATCGTAGAAGGGATGACACCAGTCACCAACATGGATGATTCAATTCATGGGACCTTTTGGTGCAATTCACCTAAAATGAAGCAATGTCCCATGAGCTAGCAGCTTCTTCTTCTTCTTCTTTTTAAGAAAAGGGCTCCAGCCCCGGTTCCATTTCCATCAGAAAACGAGAAGAAGCAACTTATTTTAATGGGAAATTTAGCAGGACATGACAAAAAAAGTGCCATTGATTCATATTATTGGAGGCATTACATTGAAAACAACATTGGTTTAATGTGTCCTTACTTTTAAAAGTGAAACTGCTACATTTTAACAGTGGCATTACATAAGAGTGGCTCGGGGCAATAAACACCACAAGAGGATATCTGGGTTGGTCCCATTTTTGTTCGGTATATAGCCACCTTATACTGGGTGAGGCTAGCAAATCTAGTGCTCGACTTACTCTGTTGACTTGTCCCCTAGTCCCCACTTTATTTCCTTTTTCAACCAATAGATCGGGTTTATATTGAGTTTGTACTGCGTTCCCTTTATTTCCCTATTAGACCTAGAGACCAGTTGGATAGCCAGTCTCTGCTACTTTTCGCCCCCATTATTTCCTCTTGCGACCAAGTCCTAGATTCAGGTAACAAATCTTCCCCCACCCCCACCCCCTTTCTTCCTTGTTTGAACCAAGTACTACTAGATTCGAGTGCATGAACTAGTTTTACCTCTTCACAGTAAAAATATTAGGTGGTTTTCGAACAACCGATCGATCCTATCTACACGAGGGGGCCTGAGAAATAGCAAAAGATATAAATGCAACGACGTTAGGAGCTGGGGAAGTAGAGCAAGGCCGGTTTCAAAGGAAGTTATACCTGGGGGTGGCCGAGGTGTCGCTAGATGGGCAGCAGGAGGCCGGATCTGCCCACACTACGGCAGCGAGGAAGAAGGGGTGGGAGGCCCTCCCTGGCCAGCGAGACTTGGGAGAGAACGCCAAGGCACGCTGATCGGGATGTGCCGGCAGTGGGTAAGAGCCGTCGCCGAGGACGACCGCGTGAATGTTGCACCTTCTCACCTTCCCCGGCGGAGAGGATCCGGCTGGATCTGTGACCAGCGGTGAGTAGAGAGAGAGAGAGAGTGGCACCGCTGTCATGTTTAGATCTAGAGAGGACGAGACAGTGTGAAGAGTGCCACACTAGCAAGCAAGTGCGGAGGCACCTGCATATATAGTGGACTACTAGTTTTATTTTGTCTACCGGCCGGAGACGGCTTGACCTCAGCAATGACAGTCGAGAAGTCTTCATGCATGTGCCCCGGAGGCGCAGTTTGTCGTCATTTTGATCTGAAGCACCAGATTATAACATATAACATGAAAAAATGCCACATGACATGAAATTATAACCTCACTGCCCAAAGGAGACAAGATGAATCCCGACAGACAAACTAGACGAGGATCAAAGCTCAAATTAAAGATAAACTCGTAGAAAAGGGGTCCGTCGATAGATGTCCTAATTAACATAGCCGGCTTGACCTAGATGGCAGCCGAGTAGTCTTCGTGCATGTGCCCCCAATGACTAGCCCAACTCAGTTGTCGCTGTTTAACCCTCGCAGTGATCCAAAGCACATGACACCTAATTTTGCGAGATGAAAAAAAAACCTTTTTTAGATTTCTCACCAAAACTACAACCCTATACAACACAGCCTGCACGATATGTAGATGATAGCCAATCCAGGCGTGTCTGCTGGAGTCTGGTCACATGCATGGACGAACTGATCTTCCCTGTCCTGCAGGGATCATCCAGGTACCAACGTATGTACTTCTATTAACTCACCCGACTTGCGGGGCCGGGGAGTGTCCCTGTGGTCGGTTCTCAATTGCGGTCCCACATGTGTGTGCAAACGCAATATGACGCGCGTTTCATTCAGAGAGCGGCATGCCAGACCGACCGACCGTCTGGGGTGCAACGCAAACGCGACGGGTGTGTTGTATACTCCGTACATGTGTACTGCCATTTTCTTGAGGCTTTGCTCCATGGCGCAATCCATGGATACAAAATTAGTATACTATACTATTTAAAAGTCGAGGGCGGATCTTTTCCCACGCGGTAGGCGGGGCAGTTCCGCCTAGTCGGTTCGACAAAGACGCGAGAAGATGAGGGAGTAGGCTGCTGCAAACGTAGGGATGTGTGATTTGACAGTGAGTTACTGTTGGACAGGTGGGGCCCGATGATTTGACTTTACATTATCATTTTAACTGCCAAGCCGGATTCCTGACCACCTCCATACAGGTGCCTCTCCCGATCCTCCACCATGTAGAGGCTGGCTCTTGCTTGAGAGCCCACTCCTCCACTTTTTCCTTGCCTCTTTCCCCCACATATGCAAAAATGCCATGTAACATGGGCTTATAGCCCACTATTGTACTTGATCCTACAGGTGCTTAGCCTGCCACATAGGCATAAAGTCTGATGTGCCAAGTTAATTAAGAAGAGAGAGACTAGTTTGGTGACCCCAGGAAGAAACGGTGATAAACGCGTGTACCTAGATGAAGCAAACTTAGCAACAAAAAACTAAGCACCTATGCATTGGGGACTTGAGTTGCTGAGACATTAGTGCCCATAGCACCTCATCTAAGCACCATTTCATTGGAAGAGTCACTCCTTGGCAGATACAATAAATACTACGAAGAAAGAGATAGAGAGAAGTAAACAAAAAATACTCTTATAGCCAACCTTATACCTAACCTTGTTATATGAGTGACTAAGGCTACCTGTAATGGTAGTATCATACGTAGTATCATGCATGCCAACTAGGCAGTTTTGATGAGGTGGCATAGTATTTAATGAAGTAATAGAGGGTTGAGTATCATATCATGATACCGTATCATATTAAATGATGTGCTACTACGTGTCATGCATGGCAATAAATGAACAATTCTATGATACCAAATATGATACTATGCACTACGGATGTAGTATCAAACACTAGTATCATATGCATGATACTAGTATATGATACTCCCCACTACGACCGGCCTAAGTGATGACTATGTATGACATGCCAACATCAGATAGCCTAGCGCACCATGTTAAATCTCCAAGGGCGCGACCGCGCAAGCGAGGTGACGGTCGTGGTAGGCGCGGCCATGATACGGGCTGCTGGCAGCCCTTGGATCTGAGATCGAACGGTCGCATGCTAAGTTGCTGAAAATTTGCAGAATAACCCTCCTGGATAGGATATTCACCCATAGGTCTAGAATCACGCCATGCAACCGTTCGATCTCAGATCCAAGGGCTCTCGGAAGCCCGTATCATGGGAGAATGGAAAGCTTCATATCACCTGTAATTTTCCTGACGCTTGACATGACATCGAATGCCATTTAATTGGGCGTCGAGTAGACATGACATCTAATTGGGCCCCCATAGTACTATGCATAAATCCATTTATCCACCAGGCAAGCCACTACACTGCCATTTGCACGTGCCCCCCCCCCCCACTCGACATTTTTACAATCGATAAACCGCTCCTAGTCGTCCTGTCCTTTCACATTACGGCAGTTCCACTAATCCTAACCCTCCTCCCAAATCCATGGCGTCCCAAATCTCCATGATCCGCGGTGAGTACAAGGTTAGAACCATCACCGGCAATGAGTTCGACATCATCTACACCCGTTCTTCCGCAATGGTGAAAGAATGCCTTGCTCGCTTCAAATGCATGTTCGAAAACTCAAATGATGAGTGGGTCGCTGGGCTAGATGTTGAGTACACCACAGTCCTGGGAAGCGAGAAGAAACTAAAGGAGGCAGAGAAGAAGAAGCCCGCCGTGATCCATGTTTGCGTGCATGACTTATGCTTGGTCTACCACATATGCCATGCCGACATTGAGTGCAAGGAATTTAAGAACTTCCTCAAGGGCGGCCGAGTCAAATTCGTTACTGTAGATGTTAGGAACAACAAGGAAATCCTGGGTCGGATAGGCGTTGTTGTAGGCGACCCCTTCGACCTCCTGAAGGAAGGGATGGTGCCCTCCCTTGATCAGCCATCAATGCTAACCCTGGCAGGAGCCATGGTTCATCCTATGTACGGTGAACTAAAGAAACCTCCGCACATGTTTCATCGTGCATGGCAGTGGACTGTACTAGATATATACCACATCCACTAAGCTACAATGGATGGCTACCTTTGTTTCAATATCTACAAGGGTTGGATTAAGAGCAAGAGCCAAGTGTGCGGTTCAAGCAAAGAAGTATATCCCAAGAGGAAGAGGGACAAGGACGAAGTCAAGGACGTGGACGAGGACTCCGAGTAAGGTGGCAGTGTCGTTGCTCATGGTGGTTCTAATGCAGTGTCTACCGGATTAGTTGCTTAGTTTAATTTCTGGTGTGCTTAGTTTTATTTGAGGGGTCTGTAGTGCTGAGCCCCCAGCAGAACTATGTTAAGTTTCTTCTCGTTATATTTCGTACATTTCATCTTTTAGTTGGTATAGTACTACCACTCGTTTCTTGACATTATATACGTACAATATATATATGGCCAACATCATATAGCTAGTAGTTTATTTGTTAAAGAGTTTCAGGGTGCTTAGTTTTGTCAAAGAATTCCAGGGTGCTTAGTTTTATTTGAGGGGTGTGTTGTGCTAGACACCATTAACTTATGATTGTGAGAATCGGCTTAATGGTTTCATGTAACATGGGCAACGGGTTTGACGTGAAAATAACAATGTCTAATGGCATTTCTGAGCAAACATCTAACTTAACGATGGCATTTTTTAGATATCTAATTGCATTTTTGAGCAGGCATCTCACGGATCGATGGCATTTTTTGAGTAGTTGTAACTTCTAATGGAAAAACTGAGTAGTGATACACAACTAGTGGCATAAATAATAAGAACCCAAGAATTAAGTAGGACTAATTTCTTTATTTCTTTACACCTTTGTGTGTGAAACAATATACGCTGCCTCCCGCCAGATTTTCTTTACAGAGGCAACATAGAACTATATGAGTGACATGTTAAATTTTAGAATTATTCCGGGTTCGTTTGGCCTTTTTTATACATTACTTGAGTTTCTGGTCATTTAATGTGCATAATTCAAATTTGAACCACAAGCACATGCAAGAACTAGGAATGAAATCACATGTGTGTCCTCGAGTGAATTTCTAGGTCCCATGCAAGAACTGGGAATGAAATTCAAGCATCTGGGCATCGTGGTTCGGCCGAGAACATTGAGAAGCTTGGTTTTAAAATTCTTGTAAATCCAAAACACACCTGAAAATCATGAAACTTGGCATGGTGTCATGTCATGGTACTACCATGTTGTGGTAAAAAAATTGCAGAATAGGAACAAGTTTTGGTATAAGTTTCTTGCAAACCGGAGCTTCTCTCAAGAAGGCTCGTGGTTCTAAGAGGGAACGTGTCACCTTTGTGTGCATAATTCAAATTTTAAATACAAGCACATGCTCCAGTGCACCAAAGCTGGTTGAAAAATCACACGTGTGTCCTCGGGTAAATTTCTAGATCCCATGCCAGAAATGGGAAAGAAATTCAAACATCTGGGCGTCATGGCTCGGCTGGAAACATTGAGAAACTTGGTTTTTTAATTCCTGTAAATCCGAAACACGCATGAAAATCATGAAACTTGGCTTGGTGCCATGACATGGCACCAACATGTTGTGGTAATTTTGTTGTCCGATTTGCGAAGGTGCATACATTAACAATCAACAAAGTCATTTTGGAACAAGTGCTGTCACGTTACAATCGGAAACACAAGTATTGTTGAAACCATGGGCGTTCTATTTACCATTTACGTGCCGCCACGCGTCCCCTTTTTTTATTAGCTAGGAGGCGCCGTGCAGGATAGCTATTTGAGTACGGGAGGCGTGCGATCAGACCCCTGTGTATGCTTATCGAGAGGAGAACCCTTTGACCTCCATCTGTCGTCCACCTCTCTCCCAATGTCTCCATTAATGGCGCCCGAGCCTCTGTTAATGGTGTGGCAATGTCTCACTCGACTGAGATTTAAGAGAGAGAAAATAAAATCTAAAAAGAAAATTTTGCACGGATCTTGATGTAAGGTCCAACGGACCTATATAGCATCTACTGCGACTTATAGCAAGAGTGATGAATATATATATAAGGACGAGGAGAGTGGATAATAATTGTCTTACATAATTAGGAAGATCATTAGAAAAGCCACATGCGGCTATGCCCAAAATACACAAGGGCAAAAGAAGAAGGAAGACGCATACACCAATCTGGCTCGCAGATCTCTACTTTCTTTATGCAGTGCAGGTCGCGGAGACTAGTTCTCGCGGCGGGCGATGATCTCTTTCATCAGTTTCATGTCATTAATACGCTGCTTGGCAGCATCCATAGATTCCTCCACCAGCCTGTTACGCTCGATGCGGAGCATGGCATTCTCATCCATAAGTTTCTTGATGATGATGCCCGTCATCTTCAACACGGCAGCGGTCTCCTCCTCCTGCTTCGCCCTTCCGGCGATCTTAGCCCTCAGCAGGTCACGCTCGCCCCGGAGCTTCGCATTGCCCGCCCCCAGTTGCCGGATGACGCCAGTAGCCTCGTCCTGCATCCTCGCCCAGCCGGAGATCTGGTCCATCTGGCTATGGACTATCGCATGCATGCGCCTGTAAGAGTCCTCGCCTGCCCGCGAGAAATTTTCCCAGGCCGTCGCGGTGCGGCGGGACATCCCTGCTACTTTGGCGGTGTGGCGGGACATCTCTGCTGCTTCCGCGGCGTGGCCGGACCAGTCTGCTACCTCGAGGGCGCGGCGGGACCTCCGTGCTGCTTCGGCGGCGCGGCGGGACCTCTGTGCTGCTACTACTGCGCAGCTGGACATGTCGGTTGCTTTCGCGGCGAGGCGGGACATCTCTCGTGCTTCCTCTTCCATGCTCACCTCTCCCTGGTGGAAATCTCTCGACCCAGAACTCACGCTGGCTATGGCTTGATTGACTTGATTGTTTTTGTCGATGAGAAGTTGATGAGGAATGTGAAGTCATCTTATAACCGAGTACTACTAATACGCTGCTAAGTGGGAAACCGTTTAGGTTGTGATCGGTGTGAACGGGTTTGTAATTAAATATAGCGTGGTAGTAGTAGTAATTTGGAATGTGACGAGATGCGCTCAAAATTTATTGACGGTTCTAGTTTCGAAATGCGGCACTATTCTCGGATGGCGTAACGTCGGCACGTTTTCTCGGCCGTGGTGTAGCATATGTCATGGTACTAGTTCTTTTTCTACTGTTGTGTACGTGCAAAAACTGCAACCGTCGGATACACATCTTACGCTTGGCGTTCGACAGGAATACCCTCGTGGCGAGCTATAGACTAGTCTTTTTTCAGACACATTACACCTATCTCTCAGGACTTCTTGCACGCACCATCACTGCTCCCTAAGTCGATGCCACCCACATACAGGTGTACTCTAAGACGAGGTGCACACACGCACTCGTCCACTCTCACACACGCATCTATAGCTACGAATTGTAGTATTCTCAACCATCCAGTTGGCTCTATCATAGGTTTCACGTTGCTCCTTGGCCTTGAGATTGAGATGTTTTAAACGCGGAGGCTAGGATGGAGGCGCGAGGTTTTAGTTAATGTGTGGGCTGCACACGGCACCAACACGACGCGAGCTTCGTCTGCCTGGTGCGCATGCATTCGGTTGAGTTGTCCAAGTATAGACACAACCAGGCCCTCGTTGGTATCCGCGCCTCGACTTTGGCTGGTCATAGTGGAGAGTAACATAGACCAGTTACTACTCTATGTTACTAGTACCTTCATAGTGGGTAGTGTCATATAGTATATGAATAATTTGGCAACGAGCGCTCTCTATATATACCACCCATTTTCTTTAATTACATCTTGTTAGTTTTGCTCCATGGCGCAATCCATCGATACTACTATTGTACAAATGTATACATTTTTTAAAAGGCTAGAGGGCGGGGCAGTCTCGCTTGGTCCTTTTCACGAGAGGTGAGGGCCTTTGTGATTTGACGGCTCATTACTGCTGGAAGGAGGGGCCTTGTGATTTGACTGCTTGTATAAATGTGCCGACAACCTGAGGAGGAGCAAAGAACTGTGCGGTATACTCAAGTTTTCCACTGGAGTATGACGGAGGAGCACGAAACACGGCAGCCCAGTGCCATATCCTCTACTCTCTACTCTTATTATATATTACTCCCTCCGTCCCATAATGTAAGATGTTTGTTGACACTAGTGTAGTGTGATGGCTTCTCGCCCCTCGTTGTTAACCCCAAGTGGAAGGTTTGAGATGTAGCGTAGCAGCAAGTTTCCCTTGGCAAAGGTACCAAGGATCGAATCCCATGAGACTCCGAGGGTCGACAAGAAGGCGTCAACGGCGCCAGAAACTTAGCGGTTGACAGGTTCTGCACACAGATACAAGTAACTTTGCTCCCAACGAGTACAGAGAGGTTGTCAATCCCTCCGGCCTTGTCGTTTACAAAGGGTCAAACACAAGAGATAATAATGATAGGTATGACTGCAACTAGGAAATAAAGACAGGAAGTAAATAGCGGGTGTGATCAGTGGTGGTAATATGGACCGGGGTCCCACGATGTTCACTAGTGATGTCTCTCTCCCAAAAGATGATAAAATAGCAAAGCGAGGTAACCAAATTACAGCTGGGCAATTGACAGGATTATGTGCGCAAACCAATGCTAACTATGTTGTAAAGAAAGGTAGAGGCTCAAAAGCATGAGCGGTACGCCAAGGCAAGTAGACCGAAATCCATCTGCATCTACTACTAATCATCCACCTTGAGATATCTATCCAGAACATCTCGCTGGTATTAAGTTGTGAATCCCACCCAAAGTGTAGACTCAAAACAACAGACAACTGCATTAAAAGAACTTTGCGTAAAGTAAACAATCCTTGCACCCGCAAGTACAAGCACCGTTGTTTTCCCCCTTGTGGCAACAGCACATCCCCTAGACTCATGTTTCTGTCACTCAAGCTAGTCATCAGGGGGCATGAACCCACAATCAAGCATAACGTTCCCTCTTGGAGTTACTACCTACTACTTGGCCAAAGCAATAAACAGCAACGGAGAACATGCAAGAATTACTCAAGAACATAAATATAAAAGAGGTGAATCAAATATATTACTCACACACAATCTGAACATAATCTCATAATCCATCGGATCCCAGCAAACTCAGCAGAGCAACAGCATAAAGATTACATATGTGCCTCGATCATGTAGGGCAGCTCACGAGGTCTAAACCATGAAGAACAAAGAGGGGAGGAGAACATCACATAGCTACTGATCATGGACCCATGGTCCAAGGTGGACTACTCACGACTCATCCGGGAAGCGTCCATTGTGGTGGAGAAGCTCCCGGTGGTGGTTCTCCCCTCCGGCAGGGTGCCGGGAAGAGTTCTCCTGATGCTCCCAATCTTGGAAGCGCTGCGGCGGTAGAACAGAGGCGAGATCGCGAAAAAGGGTTCCGTCCTCGAGGGTTTCGGGACGCGAGGAATATATATGCGAAGGGGGGTCACCAAAGGCGGAGAGGGGGCCCCAGGCGCCCCCCTGGCGCGGCCAGGGGTGGGGTCGTGCCGGGTGGCCGCCTGGGCCACCCCTGGCTCCCCTCTGGCCCCGCTTTGGTTTTTCTCGAAGCTTCCTGTACGCTGATTTTTCCTGTATTTTTCCCGGAATTTTTTGGGCACTTTTAATATGGGGGAAACCTGAAATAGAAAAACAGCAGAAAACAGGAACTAGCACTGTGGTGCACTGAGTTAATAGGTTAGTCCAAATATGATCAAAAGTGTATGGAAGTGCATAAATATCATAGCAATATCACACAAAAGAGGCATGGAGCAAGCAAAAATTATAGATACATTTTGGACGTATCAACATCCCCAAGCTTAATTCCTACACGTCCTCGAGTAGGTAAATGATAACAAGCATAATTTCTGTGGTGACATGCTATCAACCATATAAGAACTTTTAAGTAAAGCAATCAAGGCATGTAATTCAATTCAAGTCATAACAAGCAAGAGTCTATATTAGTATTGTAACAAGCAACATAAGAACATAAAGGTGCAAGAGCTCTCGCTGTCCGTGACTCGAATGTCTCCAAATGTTGTTTGCGTGCAAGAAAGGGGATAGGGATATATGAGAGAGTAAAACATAGTTTTTATATTGTTGAGAACTTAATCTACTAAAGTTTCACACTTGGTCTTCTTTGGAATCTTATCTTGACTCATCCCCAGACCGTCAGCCAGGTACAAGTCAAAATGATCCACTCCCTTTCGATATTTTGAGCACTCATGCAATGGATGAGCGTAAGCAAGAAAGTTGACACTTAGGATGGCAAAGAGAGAAAAATGATGAAGGGGGAAGACAAAAAAGGTGTGAAAGGCTCACATCAATGAGGACAATCATAGGCGAGAGAAAGCCAAATGATAGATATGATGTGAGGAGTAGGGATTGCCATGCAACGGATGCACATATGAGCTAAGGTAAGCTTTCCAATGGAACTAGTGGGGGTGCATCCAACTTGCTTGCTCAAGAAGACCTAGAGCTCTTTTGAGGAGGCTCATCATTGGAATATACAAGCCAAGTTCTATAGTGTGAAGGTCCCCACATAGCTATATGCATGAATGATAATCTCTATGGAGCACAAGGTATAAGATGGAGTACGAGTGTGGATCTCTCAAAAGGAATAGTAGTGTGCCCCCTTCTCTCTTTTTATTTCTTTTTCTTTTTTTTTCTTTTTTTTTATTTTTTTGTGGCCTCAATGGCTCTTTCTATTTAACTCTCATTTGTCCTCTTTGGGATCTTTTGATTTTGTCCTCTTTGGGATCTTTCCCTCACTTTAGGGGCAACACTCTATGTATTACAAGAAGTATAGAAGATCTTTCACACTTTACAAAAGTACTCAATATAAAGAAAATGAAACTATCATGATTTATGCAAATGTATGCCTCTGCCAGTGTAGCAGGATATGCAATGATACTAGCGCATCATGTAGCAATGATTAGGGCAAGGCCCAACTAGCATGCGGCTCATCGATCAAGCAAAAAGCATGTATGACATGAAGATCAAGTCATGAGAAGATGGATGTTGCATGGCAATGTATCTCGGAAAGGCCATGGAAATGCCTTGATAGGTAGGTATGGTGGCTGTTTTGAGGAAGGATATAATGAGGCTTATGATGACAGAGCGTATCGTGCCAAGGATTTGGATGCACCGGCAAAGTATGCGCCAACTCTCGAGGTGAGAAAGGGCAATGCACGGTACCGAAGAGGCTAGAAAAATATGGCTAGGTGGAAGTGTCAACTTTCGAATACTCACATTAGTCCGAAGAACTCATGCACTTATTATCGGTAACTCTCAATCTAATTAGGAGGTTCACAAAGAGACAATTACCCCGAGGAGGAGTGTATGGGGGTTTGGTTATCCTTGCGCATCCTCGGCTCATGGTACGTGAGTGTACTATAATATTCGATCCCTCCAAAGATTAGTGATCCATTTAGTAGCTAATTTCTCAACTATTTGTAGGTTTTCGAAAATAAACATGGATTGCCCAAAATACGATATCTATCACTAATAGGCTAAAGCTCTTGACACCAAAAGTTCAGACATTACTCATGGCAATACCTCAAAACTATTGCGAGTTACTACTAAAATTAAATAGCAACCTCAGTTACCTACTTTAAGTTAAGACACACAACTCAGTGCAACAGGCAAACTCTCTTAACAAGATAAACATGAAAACTCAAGAGAGTTTAGCAACCAACTAAACAAAAGCTCTTTAAAAAGAAAAGCATGAAAACTAAGAGCTAAACATGACAGCAGCTATGGAAAGACAAAGAACACACACAGCAAATATAAGCATGAAAATCCTATGTTGTGTTCTAGGTTGAAGTGGAGCATGTTTCTCTCCAACACAAAGGAAGTTGGGTTCTAACTTGTTATGAACAGCAAGCAAAGCTAAAGAAAACTAAAAAGGAAACTAAGAGCAAGACGCTCCAAGCATAGCACATAACACATGAAGTGATAATTATAGTGGAACGAAAGACGAACTGATAATTGTTGATGGAGAAGAGATGCATGGGGGCATCCCCAAGCTTAGACGCTTGAGTCTTCTTGAATATTTCTTGGGGTGCATGGGGGCATCCCCAAGCTTGAGCGTTTGACCCTCCTGAATCTTCTTTTATCATCTTCCCTTGCACACTTGAAAACTCCCTTCATACATAACTCATCATAATCTGATTAGCAAGGTTAGTACCCACAATAAAATAACTTTTCCCTACTGGAAATAAAGATAATCTTGAAGAGCTACTGTTTCTCAAGATTGCCAAAAGGTTTTTGCAAACAAAAAGCAAGCTCAAGGTTTGCAAAACAAAGAAAAGGCAAAACAGGACAGAATCTGTGAAAAACAGACCAGCGGGTAGTAAATAATTTTTTCGGGGTACTTCTGCAACTCAAATCAAAAAACTCAGAACATACGCCCGAAAGCCAATTGTATAGAGCACGCTGTAAAAAAAAATCAGATCAAAAAGATGAACTGGTGATTTTATTCGAATTTTTCTGTCCAAGGACAGAATCTGTTTTCTGGACAGCACGTCACAACTTTTGAACTTTCCTGCAATCGGAGGCTAAACTTGGCACAAAGCTGAAAAGAAAAGATACAATGATGATGCTACTGTAGTAACAAACATCAAGACACAACAAAAGCAAAATAAAACCTAATTCGTTGTGGGCTGCCTCCCAAAAGCGCTTTCTTTTATGCCTTTAAGCTAGGCATGATGCAAAAAGGAGGAATCAAAAGTCATCATCATAACCGGAGTTATAAATTGCTTCAATTGGTTCCTCAACAAGTTCACCCTTGTTCCTTCTAGGAAAGGGGTACGTACCTTTTGCCTTCCCGCGTAGGCGGATTTGTCCCTTACCTATATCGATGAAGCCTTTTACGGCTCGGAGGAAGTCCCTTCCAAGCACTATATTTCCTTGGTTTGGCTTCATGATGAAAAATCAACCATTGCAATCCCTTTAAGGAATGTAACTGGCACGTCTTTTATTCTTCCCTGGATCTCAGAAATATCTCCATTAGCATGTTCATGATAGGATGATAATCTGTCCATGTTAAATTTTAAAGAATCATGAACAATTTTTGGCATAGTAGAAACCATAGATCCAATATCACAATAAGCAAGGAAGTCTTGATTAGAGATGCAAATCCTAACAAAAGGCTCCCAATCATTGTCTATTTCCAAAATATCCCTCTTATTGGGTTTGGGTTTCTCTACCTTCATCAAGTCTAGAGCATCCATTCTCTTCTCAATAGTAGCAAGTCTATCTATGACAGTATCAAAAATATGATCATAAACAAAGTAACTAGATAGACCATGTATAATTTCAAGAGCTCTAGCTTCATCACACTCTAGGAAATCTCCTTCAGCTGTAATATCAAGAGAGTGTTTACACCATTTAAAAAGACCATGGTAAAAATTTCTAAGAACAATTTGTATAGGTATCCAAGGCATAATTCTCCTATGTGCATCAGAAATTCTGTCCCATGCCTTCTTCATATTTTCTCCATCCCTTTGATGGAAATCTAGAACTTATTATTCCCTCAAAGCACCAAATCCTAACATGCTTGACTAAACAGAAAGGACTACTAACAGAAAAGCAAATAATTTTTTTGTGATTTTTGATAAAGGACACTAAAGCAAAAACTGAAAGGTAAACTAACAAGAATAAAAAGCAAAGATAAAAGATAGCGTGCAACTCCCCTATCTTGAAGAGTGGAGTCCCCGGCAACGGTGCCAGAAACTTTGCTTGATAGCTTCTCGCCCCTCGTTGGTTACCCCAAGTGGAAGGTTTGAGATGTAGCGTAGCAGCAAGTTTCCCTTGGCAAAGGTAGCAAGGATCGAATCCCGTGAGACTCCGAGGGTCGATAAGAAGGTGTCAACGGCGCCAGAAACTTAGCGGTTGACAGGACCTGCACACAGATACAAATAACTTTGCTCCCAACGAGTACAGAGAGGTTGTCAATCCCTCCGGCCTTGTCGTTTACAAAGGGTCAAACACAAGAGATAATAATGATAGGTATGACTGCAACTAGGAAATAAAGACATGAAGTAAATAGCGGGTGTGATCAGTGGTGGTAATATGGACCGGGGTCCCATGATGTTCACTAGTGATGTCTCTCTCCCAAAAGACGATAAAACAGCAAAGTGAGGTAAACAAATTACAGCTGGGCAATTGATAGGATTATGTGCGCAAACCAATGCTAACTATGCTGTAAAGAAAGGTAGAGGCTCAAAAGCATGAGCGGTACGCCAAGGCAAGTAGACCGAAATCCATCTGCATCTACTACTAATCATCCACCTTGAGATATCTATCCAGAACATCTCGCTGGTATTAAGTTGCGAATCCCACCCAAAGTGTAGACTCAAAACAACAGACAACTGCATTAAAAGAACTTTGCGTAAAGTAAACAATCCTTGCACCCGCAAGTACAAGCACCGTTGTTTTCCCCCTTGTGGCAACAACACATCCCCTAGACTCATGTTTCTGTCACTCAAGCTAGTCATCAGGGGGCATGAACCTAGAATCAAGCATAACGTTCCTTCTTGGAGTTACTACCTACTACTTGGCCAAAGCAATAAACAGCAACGGAGAACATGCAAGAATTACTCAAGAACATAAATATAAAAGAGGTGAATCAAATATATTACTCACACACAATCTGAAGATAATCTCATAATCCATCGGATCCCAGCAAACTCAGTAGAGCAACAACATAAAGATTACATATGTGCCTCGATCATGTAGGGCAGCTCACGAGGTCTAAACCATGAAGAACAAAGAGGGGAGGAGAACATCACATAGCTACTGATCATGGACCCATGGTCCAAGGTGGACTACTCACGACTCATCCGGGAAGCGTCCATGGTGGTGGAGAAGCTCCCGGTGGTGGTTCTCCCCTCCGGCAGGGTGCCGGGAAGAGTTCTCCTGATGCTCCCGATCTTGGAAGCGCTGCGGCGGCGGAACAGAGGCAAGATCGCGAAAAAGGGTTCCGTCCTCGAGGGTTTCGGGACGCGAGGAATATATATGCGAAGGGGGGTCACCAGAGGCGGAGAGGGGGCCCCAGGCACCCCCCTGGCGCGGCCAGGGGTGGGGCCACGCCGGGTGGCCGCCTGGGCCACCCCTGGCTCCCCTCTGGCCCCGCTTTGGTTTTTCTCAAAGCTTCCTGTACGCTGATTTTTCCTGTATTTTTCCCGGAATTTTTTGGGCACTTTTAATATGGGGGAACCTGAAATAGAAAAACTGCAGAAAACAGGAACTAGCACTGTGGTGCACTGAGTTAATAGGTTAGTCCAAATATGATCAAAAGTGTATGGAAGTGCATAAATATCATAGCAATATCACACAAAAGAGGCATGGAGCAAGCAGAAATTATAGATACATTTTGGACGTATCATAGTGTCGAAAAACTTCTTACATTATGGGATGGAGGGTGTACTAGCAGGAGGCATTGTTCTATTGGCGATAAAGAATGATCTAATTTGCTAGTCATCTCATTTTTAGCATTGTTTTAATCATGCCTCTCAGAGAAGGTGACACAGGCGGCGAAACACCCAAAGCAAAATAAGAAACACGGGAGCAAAATAAGATGGAGGATTATCACCCCAAAAAAGAAGGAATACGCACAGACAAGTCTAGGGCGCTGCTCTCACTACATGAAGGGTTGCTGGCCGCGGAGTCGTAGCTGCTTCTTCATCGCCTCCACGACCTCCATCTCCTTGCGCGTCTCCTCCGCCATCTTCATCATTGTGTCCATGACGCGGGATTTCTCGACGCGAGCCTTCATCATATGTTCCACGGCCGCATTACGTACCTTGACAGCAGCCGGGTGCTCGATGCAGAGCTTCGCCAACTCCTCCTTCTGTTCCATGACGAGGGCCTGCAACATCTTCATCGAGGAACTACTATTCTCACGCAGCTTCTTCCAGCCAGCGTTCTCCTCCTTCAGCAGGTCGAGCTCGTGGCAGAGCTTCGCCTTGTCCTCATGAAGTTGCAGGATTTCGCTGGTCGCCTTCTTCTTCGAGGCAATGCTCTTTTTTTCAGCAGCATCACCAAGTCGGTGGTCAACTCCCCCTGCTCATTGAGGTCAGCGGGCATGTCGTCGAGGCTCTCCTTCCGCAGCTCCACCAAGTCGTGGATGAACTCCTTATGCTTATTGAGGTGCTTATTGAGCTAATCGGGAATGCTGTCGAGGGATAACGGCTCAAACGTCGCCAGCTCGGCATGTCCGCCTCCGCATTTAGGGCACTCCAGGGAGCCATCGCCTGCCCGTGAGAGATCTTTCAAGGTCTCTGCATGGCGGCGAGCCCTCTTTTTTTATTCCACAGCCATGGTTGCCGCTCCCTTGTTACGAGTAGTTCTCGACCTAGAGCTCTGCACACCGGCCATGGCAAGGACGGACGAAGAAGGAGGACTTATGAGGAGGAAGGTAGAGTAATTTTTGGTTAGATACTTCCTCTTTTTGTAACCTAAGTACTAGCACTAGTACTAAAACCTGCATGGAACACATTCAGGTTTGGTACGTACTGGTAGGTGTGAGCAGGCTTGCACTTAATTGTAGCACTAGTACTTTCGAATGTGATGGGAACAAGGTAAAGATTAATTGATGGTTTTTGGTTTCGAGGCCCGAAACGGCTCCCGATGAGTTTAGTGGAACATAAATTTAAAGTAGACTACACTGCTCAGATGCGTAAATATTATGTTACAATCAAAAATTTACACAAAATACGAAGGAGACCAACGGAAGTACTACTAGCAACCCATGATTTAACTACTCGCAAGCGCGCAGTGGATTAGTAATGTCTTTCTTCCGCCCTCACGTCCACTCAATTTGCATGCGCTGTATTAATTGACCATCAATGAAGGGAAGGACTTTACACGCGTCAAATTATCACATGGGGTGGATCTTGGTACAAAATTGCGTCCGCCCGTGTACTCGTGTGTGCGTGCGAGGGAATCAGTGCGTTCGTGGCGTGCGTGCACATCTTCGCTTCGTGCATGTACCGCCAGTGCGGCTCAGGGAGGACGAGTACATTCTTCTGGAACAAGCAACACATCATTGTGATCAATCCACACAAGGATATCGCGACAATGCCTCCACATGTGCCACGTGTCTTCATGAACTGTAAGAGAGACACTGTCTAGCATGCCATTGTGTTTTGCACATACTCGAAGTACTAGTAAGGTACACGTGCATTGCACGCGTCAGATTTTGCAACCAAATTATAAATAAATACCACATTGTAGCATGTAAGCTCTGAGTCATATATACCTGCTGTAGACCTTCGTTTAATTCTTATAGTTCATGTCATTAAAAATCAATTAGTTTTTATAAAAACCTAGGGCCTCTTTGATTCGTAGGATTTCCAAAACGTGAGAATAGGAACAACATGGGATTAGAGTGGAATGTCGTCTTGAATCCTACAGGATGGTACGAGTGTTTGATTGTGCATAGAAAAAACGCAGATTTCTTTCAAAGAGGTTTGAGTGGATGGGATGTTTCCTATGAAATCTAGTGCAAATGAATCATATGGAAAAATTCCTATGGTTTACAATCCTACGAATCAAACAACCAAGATAGGAAAAATTCCTAAGGATTAGAATCCTCCAAAATTCCTTCGAGAATCCTTTGAATCAAAGATGCCCTTAATCTATTTTATGATTCATGGAATTGTGCGTTGTAAAGCATAAAGTAAAAACAAATAATGGCAGTTCAACTAGAAAAAAAGTTTGGGCAGTTATGATACGGAAGATTCTAGAACAAAGGAGAACCATTGTTGTTTTGAGATTTGTGCATTATGCTTAAGTTCAACCATGGAGTCTGATAGATTGTACATGTGGCAAAATCTGGTGGGGGGCTAGAAGATGGTGCGAGGGGGCGAGTGGAGGGAGACTATGAAGGAGTGCACAACCGCGAGATCGATATTTAGAGAGAGGGGGCGAGAACGTGCGTTGTTGCGCGTAGTGGCGGAGCCATGAAAAATGTCCCATGAGCTAGGGGGCAAGCATTGCTAATCCTTTACGAGGAGGACCAATTCATCAACTTAAACCATTTTCACCAGCAATTGTCTAATGATCACATTCATATTAGCCTCGATATATAGTGATGTTAGGGGGGCAAGGCCCTTGCTGCCCCCTGTCTTCGCCATTGTGCGCGCGTCTAAGAGATGAAGAGGAAGGCATGGATGATGATAGGGGGCGATGGATATATAATTAATGTGGGTGTATTAGCTATATATGTAATCCTATATGGAGAGGTGTAGATTGATCGATGTGGACGTGGGAAAGAGGGTGCGACCTCACTAGATATATAGATTGATTAGTTTATGTGGAAAACTATGAAAGACCTAGCTATATATACACACACACACACACATAGAGGAACATCGATCGTTGCGCATGCACGTGAGAGATAAAGAATGCCCGATATGATGGAGAGGGGGATGTGTGTGTGTGCCTTCATGGGAGACCGACCTGAAGAAAACGATTGCATGTGTGCGATGGTTAATGCCGACTGGTAGTGTGTGTGCATGCATGCACGAGAGAAAGTTAGTGGTACAATTATAAAGAGAAGACCAATGTGTTGGTTTAAAATACTAGGTGAGGTCATAATCAATGTAAAGTTGAATTCAAATATTTGAATAAGAGATCATGATGTTTGAAACCCATGCATGCATGAATATAACGAAGATATGCGTGGTGTGGTTTGGAAACGAGCATGTTGCAATGTATACACATTGAACAAGGTCAGATTGGTTTGAATTTGAGATGTCGATGGCACACATCATTTGGCCACATTGCATCCGTGCATGGACACACTATTCTAATTGGAGATGATGGGTGGCTTTCGCATCACATATCTATATCTATACCCCTATATATATATATTATATATTATATTTTTTATATAGTGTTCGGATAACTTTAACTTTGAAAGATGGTCGTTGGATGAGGCCAATCCGATGGTGCAGTGCTGGCATATTTGAGCACTACTGGCCGTTGGATATCATCTAGATTCCACCAGATTTTGCCACATGTACAATCTAGAAGACTCTATGGTTGAACTTGAGCATAATGCACAAACCTCAAAACACAAGCACTTCTTCTTTGTTCTAGAGTCTTCCGTATCGGAATTGCCCAAATGTTTTTTCTACATGATTTGTTTTTACTTTGCCTTACAATGCACAATTCCATGAATCTTAAAATAGATTAGCTTTCTTATAAAAACTAGATGATTTTGAATGAAATGAACTATAAGAATTAAACGGACATCTACATCATGCATATATGACTCAAAGCTTCCATGCTATAATGTGGTATTTATTCATAATTTGGTTGCCAAATCTCATGCGTGCAATGCACGTGTACCTTACTAGTCTAAATGGTGTTTGTGTGTGTGTTGTGCGTGTTAAACACATTGTACGTAGTATATCATACTAGTCTAAATAGTCTTTCTTTTTTGGGTAAACATTAAGCTTGTTCTCCCGAAATTTCAAGCCGCACCTTGTTATGCCAAAATTTCAAGCTAGCGTATGTGTCTATTGTGCTACGAAACTCCTGCCTCTTCAACCCGCGCCTTGTTAGCCCAAAATATTTAAGATATAACTTTGTCTCGTTGTGATCCGACAACTCACTCCATCTCAACTTGCGCCTTGCTATTCCAAAATTTCAACGCGCGCGAAAACTCCCACCTCCTATGAAATCCCGACACGTGAAATGTCCGTGATACCCCTGAACCGAAAGAACCACCTCAAATAGGTGGGGATACTTTCGTAACTTTCCCCACATTTCAGACAAGCGCGTCCCTAAGCCATGGTTCCCACTCCCATCCCATCCGCCCACCCATTCATACACCGAGGCCGGCAAAACCCGCAAAGCCCCACACCCTCCTCTGTCTGCCACCCAGCCGGAGCCTCTTCCCCGACGACGTCGTCCACAGCAACACCTTGACGTCCCTCATCCACCGTACTGGATGAGGATCTATCGTCGATATGATCGTCCCGCCGGTTCAGCCACCCTGTCCTCCACCTCCAAGGAGCTGCCCCGATGTTCCCCTCGTCTTTAGTGCCACCTCCATTCCCACACCGCCATCTTCACATGCACCACCGAATGAGCATCATCATCACCGTTTCCTCGGGTGAAGCTGCGACCTAATCGGCACCACCAAAGAGGTTGTACATTAATCGCTGCATTTTTTTCTTGATTCGATCTCACGGTGCTGCCGGCGCTCGGTCCCGAGCCGACACGGCGCCGCTCCATCCACGGCGGCGTCGTCGGCCACTTCCTCCACGGTGTTTCTCCCACTTCGGCGACATCCACATCAGTAGGAGCTACTGCTGCTTTAGGTCTCGCTCGCGCTGCTGCTCTACTCTTGCTATCGGTCCCCTGCCTAGTCTGCTCTTGCTCTTGCTCTTGCTCGCGCTGCTGCTCTCGCTCTTGCTCTTGCTTGTGATGCTCCTCCGATTTAGCTACACTTCAGTCGACTGAATCGACCTTTGGGTCTGTCGATTTTCAGGGGGTGGGGGTGTCAGGACCCCGATCCTAAGTCACACCGATCTAGCTGTAACACGTCATATCACTTTGCGGCCTCACGCACGGTAACCCCACGGGTGCCACCTTACCTTGCCCGGGACCGTTTGCGCATTTTGGCACACGTATATGACAGTGTCGCTAGCATCCATATGACAGAGAACCCGGGCCGACATGGCTAGTTATAAACCAAAAGTGGCACTAAATTACAGAGACAAGCATCCATGACCCAGCAACGAACGTGTCGGTCATCAACGTATGAACCCAAGTCGTAGCAAGCTACATGGACTTAAAGGAACAACGCGTGACATTTCCCCTAAGGGACAGACACAGGAACGAAGAAGGACACATGCCGGCCAGCCTACGTGTTCCGAGCAGTAGCAAGCTACCAAGGCTCATTGGAATCACTAGGAGGCATTTCCCTGTAAGGTAGGCTACCAAAGGAAAACAACTAGGTGTCGGATCCCACACATACCAAGTATTTCAACCATACACACAATAAGCTCAATATGTGCAAATACAACATTGCATCATAACAGAACTCTATGACTCAAAGTACTTTATTTAAAAGGCTCCAAGAGCCATACATAACATATCCATACAGGTAGGGGTCACAAGACCCAACACTCAAGTCATACAGTCATACAAGCGCAAGCGGAAGCTACATGTCTGAGTACAGACAACTTAGAAAAATAAAACAGGCTTGGTGTAGCCTGACTATCTACAAGGCCCTTCACAAGCTCCAGATCTCCGTCTGGGTGTCAAGCTACTCGTCGACGTCAACGTCTATGTAGAACCCATCAGCAGGGGCAGGGTTCTCCTCTGCAACAGTTATTAAGCAAACATGAGTACAAAGGTACTCAGCAAGTCTTACCACAGAACCTATCATACATGCAACATTATCAAAGGGGGTAGTGGAGTTCATAGCAGAAAGCCAGCTTTGACTCTTGGCTAACCTATACTACAACTCTCAACAGATTGCAAGATGTTATTACGAACACGAGTCCTCTACTCACCACAACAATACACTACCGAGGATCCTCTTCCGTCATCCTACGGAAGGGCCATCCACGACACTCACACTTATATTGAGGCTTTTAGTAGAATCCATCAACTTGTCTATGAACTGTAAGGGTAACCAAGTAGTCCGTACCGCGAACAACGGCTATTCGAATAGATTGATAACCCTGCAGGGGTGTACTTCTTCACACATGTTTTCACCACTTAGCGTCTGCACACGACATGTGCTCGGCAGACTTCAAGTGAAAGCCGACGTGGGTGTAGACCACGACCTAACCAACCACTGAAATCTCTCGTCCAGGTTTATCGCCTATTTGGGTTCCATCCGTGGGGAGATCCGGCCAGGGTGTCGCTCACGGCCCCAAACGATGTGTACAGGGTTCCCGGGTCACCAAACGGGCAACCGGTACACCGTGCCATGTACCTGTCGCATCACAGCCCACCCCGAGGGTCAGCGCTGTGCACGACCTCCAGTAATCTATAAACACCAGAAACTAGTTGCAACTCCTGGACAGAGAACATGGCAGTCGATAAGTCGAGCGGGGTCATATTTCAGGGCCCAATGTGTGGTAGTAACAGTAACTTGAATTACACACACAGATCTCGGGTCCTATGGACGGTTCCAATGAAACAACCCACCACGTACTCCTACATGGCCTTTCATCGATACCTTTACCAAGCATATTCCACACTTCCATCTCTTTATCGGTATGATCATTTCACTCTGATCCATCACCCAGATGAACCTGACCTGACACAACTCTAAGCATAGCAGGCAACATAAACAAATAGCATGGTGGATCACACATCACATGGCTCAATCAACTCCTACACATGCTAGTGGGTTTCAACTATTTACTGTGGCAATGACAGGTCATGCAAGGGAATAGGGTTCATCTACCGCAGCAAGTAGCAGTTCACACGCTGTTGCCTTAATGCAGTAAAAGAGGGCAGGAGCAAGAAGATTGGGTTTGTATCGGAATGATCAATGATTGCTTGCCTGACAAAGTGGTTGTTGGGTACTGCTCTTCAACTGGATACGCAGCAGTATCCTCGGGAGCAGGACCTAACACAGGGAATACCGGCGATACAATCATTAAACAAACAAATGCAACAATATGATGCATGCTCATGACATGGAAATATGCATGTGTGTTGGGCTAATGCAACTATAACCAGAAGGGTTTGAGCTTATTTGAATCAAAGATTCAAATTGGCACTTTAGCTATTATTTAAAAAAGTGCATTATCATGTTTTAATGTATACATCAAGGTTAACTTGCTCAAACATGCATGAAACCAGTGCCATTGGAAAGATTGGATTTTTCTGATCATTTTTCATATATAAATCTTTTCCATCTGAGCTACTGTTGAATTTATATGTTTTTTTGAAGTTTAGGCATTTTCTAGAATTTCCTGAATTATTTTTAAATTTAAAAATCCCAGAAAATCCTTTACTGCGTCAGCATGACATCATGCTGACGTCAGTCAGTCAACAGGGCTAGTCCAAGTCAAACCTGACCAGTGGGACCCACTGGTCTGTGTCACAGTTAACTAATTAACTAATTAGAATTAAATTAACACCTAAACTAGGTTTGACTTGCAGGCAGGGCCCACATGTCAGTGACCCAGGGGGTCAAACCCGTGGTCAAACAGGTCCAACTCACCGGCGTTTAGCCGCCGGCGAGGCCAAACACGGCAGTGAGTTGCGGGTTTCGTGCTCCGGCTGCCAAAACGACGGCGGAGCACACCTACGGGTAGCTGGAGGCAAACCGCATCGAGTGGAGGTGGTGGCTAGCCTCGGGGTCGCCGGAGATGACGCCGGCGACGAGTCCAGCGGCTGCCGGAGTTCGGAGAAGTCGAAAACGAAGGTGCGGTGCTCGTAGAGGAGCGTGAAGTGGTCCTACAGCACCTACGTGTGACGGTGAAGCTGATAGGCACGGTGGCCGGACCAATGGATGGCCGGAGCCTCGTCGGCGACGAGCTCCGCGGCGGTGCGTGCAGGTGAGCTTCGTGCGGTGCGTTCCAGGGCAGTAGAGAGCCAACGGAGAGGTGGAAGACGAAGCTGGGCTCACAGGGGTTGCAGCAGACGCCGGAGCGAGCTTCGGGGTGGTCGGAGCTGAGCGGGACGGCGAGGGGGATCTCCGCGGCCGGAGTTGGGGAAGAAGGGGTCGGGGGCGTCTCCAGGGCGGGCGAGCGCTCGGGGCTCGGCCTGTTCGAAGTAGTCGAGGGCGGCGGAGATGACGGACACGACGACGGAGCTCAGGGACGACGGTGGGCGCGGCTACTACGACGGTGCGAGCACGGCGGCGTCGGCCATGGTGCGGGGAGGGCGAGAGAGAGGAGCTGGGGAGAGGGGGAGGTTTCCGCGAGGTCGGGGGCGACGTATACGACCGATCCAGCCCTCCAGGACGGCGAGGGGAGGAAGCAGGGCGGCGGGCAGCTACGTGGCGCGCGCTGCGGCCGCCGTCGAGCACCTGCCTGCCTGCCTGGCCGAGCCAAGCAGCTCGCTGGAGCGGCAGCTGGGCTGGGCCGGCAGGTGGGCCGGGTGGGGCGCCAGGTAAACTTTCTCTCTCTTTCTTTTCCTATTTCTTTTCTGTTTCATTTGTTTTGCAACTCTGTTTAATTAATAAAAATGGCAGAACATTTTTATAACTCATGAAACTTGTCATGCCCACTGTATATAATATGAAAAGTATGGAACATTAAAGTTTATGATTATTTGAGCATTTAAAATATTTTATAGCATTTAAATGCCCAAATTCAAATAACATATGATTTAATCCAGAGCCCTTAGATGTCCTAGAAAATTGTGCACCATTTTTGGCAGAGGTTTAAGACCAAGGCAGAAATGATGAACATTTTTGAAGGGCATTTTGGGTACATTGGAAAAGATTTTATTAAACCCTAGTTGTTAGAAGAGGGGTGCTGGGGTTTCTGTCATTCCCATTTCAAGTTTCTTTGATTAGTAAACATGATGCACACTCTAGCTAGCCCTAATGCAAGTGCTAAACCAAGGATGTGACAACTCACCCCCACTTAAAAGAATCGCGTCCCGAGATTCGGGTTCCTCCGGAAAGAGGGTGGGGTACTCAAGTCGAAGACGATCCTCCCTTTCCCAAGTAGCTTCACTCTCGGAATGATGTGACCATTGAACCTTGAGAAACTTGATATTGTGGCGTCGAGTGGTGCGCTCGGTTTGATCAAGAATACGAACGGGGTATTCTCGATAGGTGAGATTGTCCTGGAGATCAAGCGTTTCGTGGTCCACTCCGCGGATAGGATCCGAGAAGCAATGCCTGAGTTGAGAAACGTGGAACACGTCATGAACTCTGGATAGGTGCGGAGGTAGTTCCAATTGGTAGGCAACTTCTCCTCGTTTGGCAAGAATGCGAAAATGACCGATGTAACGAGGGGCCAATTTGCCTTTAATACCGAAGCGATGGGTTCCCTTAAGAGGAGTAACCCGAAGGTAAGCCTTATCGCCGACTTCAAAAGTCACAGCCTTATGATGACTATCATATTGGCTCTTCTGGCGAGACTGTGATGTTTTCAATCTCTCACGAACGATGCGAACTTGCTCTTCTGCTTCCTGAATCATATCCGGGCCAAAGAATTGTCTTTCCCTGGTTTCTGACCAGTTAAGAGGTGTTTGACACATTCGTCCATATAGAACTTCGAAGGGGGCTTTGCCCAAGCTGGCTTGATAACTATTGTTATAAGCGAATTCGGCAAATGGAAGACACTTCTCCCAATCCATACCGAAAGAAATGACCGAAGCTCGAAGCATGTCTTCCAGAATTTGATTGACTCGTTCCACTTGACCACTTGACTGGGGATGGAAGGCAGTACTGAAGGAAAGATGAGTTCCCATAGCATTCTGGAAACTTTCCCAAAATCGTGAAGTGAAAAGACTTCCACGGTCTGAGTTAATCTCCAATAGCACACCATGAAGTGATACTATCCGAGAGACATACAAGTCTGCTAGCTGGCTAGCGGTAATACTCTCTCGAACAGGCAGGAAATGAGCTACTTTAGAGAGGCGGTCGATAACGACGAAGATAGCATTATTCCCTTTCCTGGTCCTGGGAAACCCGGTAATGAAGTCCATACCGACTTTGTCCCATTTCCATTCAGGAATAGCTAAAGGTTGAAGGGTGCCAGCAGGCCGTTGATGCTCTTCTTTGACTCGACGACAAACGTCGCAGTTAGCAATGAATTGAGCGAGTTCTCTCTTCATCATAGTCCACCAGAATCTCTGACGTAGGTCCTGATACATTTTGGTACTACCGGGATGAATTGTGAGAGGAGATTCATGAGCCTCCTTAAGGATTAACTGCCATAGATGGTGGTTCTTGGGAACCACTACACGGTTCTCAAAGAAAACAACACCTCGATCATCCATAGAGAAGCTTTTAGCGAGTCCGCTAGCAATGCTCTCTTGGAGTCGGGATATACCTTTATCACGCTTCTGGGCAGCTATAACTTGATCCATAATGGTAGGTTTCGCCACCAAGGTGGAAAGGAATCCTCGAGGAACAATGTGAAGGTTAAGCTTACGAAATTCCTCGTGGATAAGTGGTTGCCCTTGTTGTAACATTAAGTTGTTACAGTAAGACTTACGACTTAGCGCATCAGCCATGACATTGGCCTTTCCAGGGGTGTAAGTGATTCCTAAGTCGTAATCTGTGAGCAACTCAACCCAACGTCTTTGCCTGAGATTTAGATCCGGTTGGGTGAAGATGTACTTCAAACTTTGATGATCAGTGAAAATTTCACAGCGATTACCAAGGAGGTAATGTCGCCATGTTTTGAGTGCATGGACTACAGCTGCAAGCTCTAGATCATGTGTAGGATAGTTATCCTCATGTGGACGCAACTGTCGAGATGCGTATGCAATCACTTGACGATCTTGCATGAGTATGCAACCTAGTCCTTGTCGCGAAGCGTCGCAGTAGATTATAAAATCCTTGGAAAAGTCTGGTGGTACCAGTACAGGTGTAGATGTCAGGCGTCTTTTCAGTTCCTGAAAACTGGACTCGCACTGTGGGGTCCACTCAAACTTTTTATCTTTCTTGAGGAAGTTCAGTTAGAGGTTTAGCAACCTTGGAGAAATTCTCGACGAAGCGTCGGCAATAGCTCGCTAAGCAAAGAAAACTCCTAACTTGCTTGACCGATTCAGGAGGAGTCCAATCAAGGA
The DNA here is from genome assembly GCA_902687465.1 of Secale cereale. Lineage (NCBI taxonomy): Eukaryota > Viridiplantae > Streptophyta > Magnoliopsida > Poales > Poaceae > Secale > Secale cereale. The sequence goes on from LR738714.1 coordinate 601,123,871, forward strand.
CGGCTTGAACTCGCTCGGGATTGACAGCAATACCCTTGCCAAAGATCACATGACCTAGATAGGTTACTTCCGGCAACCAAAATTCACATTTAGAGAATTTCGCATAAAGGCGGTGCTCTCGAAGTTTCGTCAATACCAGCCTTAAATGCTCGGCATGATCTTCCTTGTTCTTGGAATAGATGAGTATATCATCGAGGTATACCACGACGAATTTATCCAAGTACTCCATGAATATACAATTCATTAACCGAGAAAAGGTAGCTGGGGCATTGGTTAATCCGAAGGACATGACGGTGTACTTATATTGGCCATAACGAGTAACAAAAGCCGTTCTAGGAATGTCCCCGTTCTTGATTTTGATTTGATGGTAACCCAACCTCAAATCCATCTTAGAGAAGACTGAGGATCCAGCGAGCTGATCATACAGGTCGTTGATCCTGGGAAGCGGATACTTGTTCTTTATGGTGACCAGATTGACAGGTCGGTAATCTACAACCATCCGCTCCGTTCCATCCTTCTTCTTGACGAAGAGGACGGGGCAAGGCCAAGGGGAAGAACTAGGACGGATGACACCCTTTTGCAAGGACTCATCGAGTTGTTTCTTTAGCTTAGCTAATTCTAGTGGTGCCATCTTATAAGGTCTCCTAGAGATTGGGACAGTTCCAGGGATAAGATCTATCACGAACTCGACATCTCTATCAGGTGGAATTCCTGGCAGTTCTTCTAGAAAAACATCCGGAAAGTCACGGACTACCGGGATATCTTCGAGTTCTGGTAGAGGGCTGGCATTAAGAGAGTAGAGCTGACGCTCAGCCATTCGGGTCAAGACATTGACTATCTTGCCGGATGGATGTGTAAGTTGAACGGTCCTAGTGTAGCAATCAATCTTGGCGTAATGAGTTGTCATCCAATCCATACCCAAAATGATATTTATGTCCGAGGACTTGAGAGCGATTAGAGATGCTAGGAAAACAAGTCTATCGACAAGGATTTCATTTCCATGGCTTACCCTAGAGGTTTGTCACTTTGAACCAGGAGTTTGAATAACCATGGAAGTACGCATGTCGCAAAAAGTCATGTTTTGCAATCGAGCATAGCTCTCAGATATGAACGAATGGGATGCTCCAGTATCGAAAAGAACAGATGTCGGATGGCAGTTAACGAGAAGCGTACCAAGGACGATGTTAGGATCCTCATAAGCTTCCTCAGCAGAGACATAGTTGACATGACCACGTGCAGTGGGGATTGGCTTGACATAATTCACCTTGCCGGTTGGCTTACCACGACCAATGGGTTTTCCTGGTTGGTTCTAAGGACACTCACGCATGTAGTGCCCTGGTTCTCCACACTTGAAGCAGGTCACAGTGCTAGTGCGTGGAGCAAAGTTGGAAGGTGGTCCTCCATAGGTCTTAGCAGGTGCATACTGTTGAGTTGGGCGAGGCGCCTCATAGGATGGCCTCGGTGTGTACTTGGGCGGCAGAGCAGTGTTAGGAACCCACACACGGTGCTTGTGAGAGCCAGAGCCGGATGAGGAACCAAAATCTCGAGTATGCTTGCGTGTGGCCTCGAAGTCGGTCTGGCCCGTTTCAGCACTGATAGCCTTGTTTACCAACTTCTGGAAGGAAGTGCACTCGTGCAGACGTAGATCTCGGCGGAGTTCAGGGCTGAGTCCCTTGCGGAACCTCGCCTGCTTCTTGGCATCGGTGGATACTTCCTCAGGTGCATAGCGTGCCAAGTTGCCAAACTCGCGACTATAGCCATCCACAGTTAACCGGGCCTGGGTGAAGTTGCAGAATTCCTCCCGCTTGCGATCCATGAGACCTTCCGGAATGTGATGTTCACGGAACGCCTCACCGAACTCGACCCAAGTAGTGATTTGGCCAGTAGGACGCATAGCTTCAAAGTTTTCCCACCAAAGACTGGCAGGGCCCTCAAGATGGTAGGCAGCGTAGGTAACCTTGTCAGCTTCGGCCACACGGGCAGAGTGTAGCTTGTGGGTGATACTACGTAGCCAGTCATCCGCATCCAGAGGTTCAGTGGAGTGATGGAACTTCGGTGGGCACATCTTGATAAAGTCATTGATTGACACCACGTCTTTCCTCTGACGGAACCCAGTGTTCTGCTCTATGCGTTCCAGCAGACGGTTGGTCTCTCTCTTGTTCCATTTTGCCTCGAGCATAACTTCCGCCAAGGAGGGTGGCTGGGGCAGATTCCCATCTCTAGCCCCACTAGCCTCACCCTGCTCCTAAGCAGCAGGAGTGTTGCGAGTGTTGACCATCCTAGGAAAACAAAACAACGGTTTAGACAAGGATGGTAAAAATTTGACATAAAAGTTCAGAATGTAATGGATGACACGGAATGCAGAGATGTTCATCCGTACGACATGGTAATATAGAAACTGCTATATATACACCAGTGGTCATACACACCATACATAGTTTAGTACCAGCCAAGGCTAAAGTACAACTGTGGTGAAAGACGATACATCCCATCCGAGACATTCCAAACTCCTATACATTATTTAACTACGCCTCCGGGACTCAGTACACACTAAGTCATATTCCACAAGACGCACAGGACTGGGAGTACAACTACTACAATACTACTACTGCCACGGTCTAGCTCAGACATTCCCGTAGTAATCTTCGTAAAGATTACCACCATTGCCTGGAAGTGGAACCGACGGATCTTGAAACTCGTGAGCGCTCGAAGGCTGTGGACCATAGGGACATGGATGTGGCCTCGGTCCCGATGCTGGTGGTAACCGACGCCCACGTGGAGGTGTAATACCCCCAACGTCACGCCAATCCATGCGATCAGGCAGACGAGTCCGCACGGGGTACAAATCCCGCATGTCCAGATATCCGGCGTGCACAGCAGGTGCAAGCCGTGTCAAAGTAGTCCAGTGGGTGGCTCGAGTGTTATACAGCTCCATTCGGAGGGCACGGACCTCACGGTCCCTATCCTCCAGCATCTGAACAGTAGTCTGAAGCAGTGGCTCTTCATGAGCAGTATCAGTATACAGACCAGTGTAGTAGCCTTCCTCTCCGGGAAGTGAGGCTGGCATGTAACAGAACTCAGTGTTCAGCAACAGGGCATGCCTAGCCCGGAGAATGGTCATCATCGAATAGGCGGCATCCTGCACTACCATCTCGATGGTAACCCCGAGTCCATAAGACCAATGGATGGGGTCGTTAGCTCCAGGATATGAGGGGTATATCCGGACTGTGCAGAAATACTGACTCTGATTGAAATCCCGGTACTGTTCCTCCACGGTGTACTCAGGATACCAGCGATAACCGGTCTCAGTCAGCACACGGACTAGCATGGCCGTGTGACCGGGCACATTGATGCACCGAGTCAAACGAACCACTTGGTGAGGGGTGCGGCCAGACATCTGAAACACGAAGTAATGCAAAGGCATTAGTGTTTCTGGAAGAAATCGGGCAGCATAACAACTGTAAATGCTCAAACAAAGATTTGAGACATCATACAAATGATAGCATAGCCACTCAACAATTCCATATCAAGGTTCCGGGTCCAACAATCATCATACTAAAAGGATAGAAACTGAACTGAGGCTTGAAACCAACAATCCTAAGAGTCTACGGATTAGTAACACGTGAACCTAGTAAGGATAAGAGGCCTAGTCCTAAATCCCCGTAGAAAGAATAGACTGACTCAGATCAGAAGGGCATAAGGTAAAGGAGTAAAAAGAGCCTTACGTTCCCTTCCACAATCAATTCCCCTACATATAACTAAGAATTTTTCTAGACTCAACATCGACCAGTTTGGCTTGAGAAACCTACAGGCAGTCCAGCTCTGATGCCAACGCTGTCAGGACCCTGATCCTAAGTCACACCGATCTAGCTGTAACACGTCATATCACTTTGCGGCCTCACGCACGGTAACCCCACGGGTGCCACCTTACCTGGCCCGGGACCATTTGCGCATTTTGGCACACGTATATGACAGTGTCGCTAGCATCCATATGACAGAGAACCCGGGCCCACATGGCTAGTTATAAACCAAAAGTGGCACTAAATTACAGAGACAGACATCCATGACCTAGCAACGAACGTGTCGGTCATCAACGTATGAACCCAAGTCGTAGCAAGCTACATGGACTTAAAGGAACAACGCGTGACATTTCCCCTAAGGGACAGACACAGGAACGAAGAAGGACACATGCCGGCCAGCCTACGTGTTCCGAGCAGTAGCAAGCTACCAAGGATCATTGGAATCACTAGGAGGCATTTCCCTGTAAGGTAGGCTACCAAAGGAAAACAACTAGGTGTCGGATCCCACACATACCAAGCATTTCAACCATACACACAATATGCTCAATATGTGCAAATACAACATTGCATCACAACAGAACTCTATGACTCAAAGTACTTTATTTAAATGGCTCCAAGAGCCATACATAACATATCCATATAGGTAGGGGTCACAAGACCCAACACTCAAGTCATACAGTCATACAAGCACAAGCGGAAGCTACATGTCTGAGTACAGACAACTTAGAAAAATAAAACAGGCTTGGTGTAGCCTGACTATCTACAAGGCCCTTCACAAGCTCCAGATCTCCGTCTGGGTGTCAAGCTACTCGTCGACGTCAACGTCTATGTAGAACCCATCAGCAGGGGCAGGGTTCTCCTCTGCAACAGTTATTAAGCAAACATGAGTACAAAGGTACTCAGCAAGTCTTACCACAGAACCTATCATACATGCAACATTATCAAAGGGGGTAGTGGAGTTCATAGCAGAAAGCCAGCTTTGACTCTTGGCTAACCTATACTACAACTCTCAACAGATTGCAAGATGTTATTACGAACACGGGTCCTCTACTCACCACAACAATACACTACCGAGGATCCTCTTCCGTCATCCTACGGAAGGGCCATCCACGACACTCACACTTATCTTGAGGCTTTTAGTAGAATCCATCAACTTGTCTATCAACTGTAAGAGTAACCAAGTAGTCCGTACCGCGAACAACGGCTATTCGAATAGATTGATAACCCTGCAGGGGTGTACTTCTTCACACATGTTTTCACCACTTAGCGTCTGCACACGACATGTGCTCGGCATACTTCAAGCGAAAGCCGACGTGGGTGTAGACCACGACCTAACCAACCACTCAAATCTCTCGTCCAGGTTTATCGCCTATTTGGGTTCCATCCGTGGGGAGATCCGGCCGGGGTGTCGCTCACGGCCCCAAACGATGTGTAAAGGGTTCCCGAGTCACCAAACGGGAAACCGGTACACCGTGCCACGTACCTGTCGCATCACAGCCCACCCCGAGGGTCAGCGCTGTGCACGACCTCCAGTAATCTATAAACACCAGAAACTAGTTGCAACTCCTGGACAGAGAACATGGCAGTCGATAAGTCGAGCGGGGTCATACTTCAGGGCCCAATGTGTGGTAGTAACTGTAACTTAAATTACACACACAGATCTCGGGTCCTATGGACGATTCCAATGAAACAACCCACCATGTACTCCTACATGGCCTTTCATCGATACCTTTACCAAGCGTATTCCACACTTCCATCTCTTTATCGGTATGATCATTTCACTCTGATCCATCACCCAGATGAAACAGACCTGACACAACTCTAAGCATAGCAGGCAACATAAACAAATAGCATGGTGGATCACACATCACATGGCTCAATCAACTCCTACATATGCTAGTGGGTTTCAACTATTTACTGTGGCAATGACAGGTCATGCGAGGGAATAGGGTTCATCTACCGCAGCAAGTAGCAGTTCACACGCTGTTGCCTTAATGCAGTAAAAGAGAGCAGGAGCGAGAAGATTGGGTTTGTATCGGAATGATCAATGATTGCTTGCCTGACAAAGTGGTTGTCGGGTACTGCTCTTCAACTGGATACGCAGCAGTATCCTCGGGAGCAGGACCTAACACAGGGAATACCGGCGATACAATCATTAAACAAACAAATGCAACAATATGATGCATGCTCATGACATGGCAAGATGCATGTGTGTTGGGCTAATGCAACTATAACCAGAAGGGTTTGAGCTTATTTGAATCAAAGATTCAAATTGGCACTTTAGCTATTATTTAAAAAAGTGCATTATCATGTTTTAATGTATACAACAAGGTTAACTTGCTCAAACATGCATGAAACAAGTGCCATTGGAAAGATTGGATTTTCTGATCATTTTTCATATATAAATCTTTTCCATCTGAGCTACTGTTGAATTTATAAGTTTTTTTGAAGTTTAGGCATTTTCTGGAATTTCCTGAATTATTTTTAAATCTAAAAATCCCAGAAAATCCTTTACTGCATCAGCATGACATCATGCTGACGTCAGTCAGTCAACAGGGCTAGTCCAAGTCAAACCTGACCAGTGGGACCCACTGGTCAGTGTCACAGTTAACTAATTAACTAATTAGAATTAAGTTAACACCTAAACTAGGTTTGACTTGTAGGCAGGGCCCACATGTCAGTGACCCAGGGGGTCAAACCCGTGGTCAAACAGGTCCAACTCGCCGGCGTTTAGCCGCCGGCGAGGCCAAACACGGCGGTGAGGTGCGGGTTTCGTGCTCCGGCTGCCAAAACGACGACGGAGCACACCTACGGGTAGCTGGAGGCAAACCGCATCGAGTGGAGGTGGTGGCTGGCCTCGGGGTCGCCGGAGATGACGCCGGCGACGAGTGCAGCGGCTGCCGGAGTTCGGCGAAGTCGAAAACGAAGGTGTGGTGCTCGTAGAGGAGCGTGAAGTGGTCCTACAGCACCTACGCGTGACGGTGAAGCTGATAGGCACGGTGGCCAGACCAATGGATGGCCGGAGCCTCGTCAGCGACGAGCTCCGCGGCGGTGCGTGCAGGTGAGCTTCGTGCGGTGCGTTCCAGGGCAGTAGAGAGCCAACGGAGAGGGGGAGGACGAAGCTGGGCTCACAGGGGTTGCAGCAGACATCGGAGCGAGCTTGGGGGTGGTCGAAGCTGAGCGGGACGGCGAGGGGGATCTCCGCGGCCGGAGTTGGGGAAGAAGGGGTCGGGGGCATCTCTAGGGCGGGCGAGCACTCGGGGGTCGGCCTGTTTGAAGTAGTCGAGGGCGGCGGAGACGACGGACACGACGACGGAGCTCAGGGACGACGGTGGGCGCGGCTACTACGACGGTGCGAGCACGGCGGCGTCGGCCATGGTGCGGGGAGGGCGAGAGAGAGGAGCTGGGGAGAGGGGGAGGTGTCTGCGAGGTCGGGGGCGACGTGTAAGACCGATCCAGCCCTCCAGGACGGCGAGGGGAGGAAGCAGGGCGGCGGGCAACTGCGTGGCGCGCGCTGCGGCCGCCGTCGAGCACCTGCATGCCTGCCTGGCCGAGCCAAGCAGCTCGCTGGAGCGGCAGCTGGGCTGGGCCGGCAGGTGGGCCGGGTGGGGCGCCAGGTAAACTTTCTCTCTCTTTCTTTTCCTATTTCTTTTCAGTTTCATTTGTTTTGCAACTCTGTTTAATTAATAAAAATTCCAGAACATATTTATAACTCATGAAACTTGTCATGCCCACTGTATATGATATGAACAGTCTGGAACATTAAAGTTTATGATTAGTTGAGCATTTAAAATATTTTATAGCATTTAAATGCCCAAATTCAAATAACATATGATTTAATCCAGAGCCCTTAGATGTCCTAGAAAATTGTGCACCATTTTTGGCAGAGGTTTAAGACCAAGGCAGAAATGATGAACATTTTTGAAGGGCATTTTGGGTACATTGGAAAAGATTTTATCAAACCCTAGTTGTTAGAAGAGGGGTGCTGGGGTTTCTGTCATTCCCATTTCAAGTTTCTTTGATAAGTAAACATGATGCACACTCTAGCTAGCCCTAATGCAAGTGCTAAACCAGGGATGTGACAGGGGGGCTCGCCGGAGTTAAGGAAGAACCAGCCGCAGCGGGGAGGAGGGCTCGCCGGAGAGGTACCCCACTATCTATCTTAGGGTTTAGGGTGGGGGCGATGGTCGCCGGCGGTGGTGGGGCGGTGGCGTGGGGATCGCCGGAGAAAAAGCT
>LR738714.1:601131978-601156805 GCA_902687465.1 Secale cereale
CGATGGTGGGGAGTGTTTTTGGGGCGGGCGAGGTGGCGCACCGCCGGCGGCGGGGGCGGCTGTTTGGCTGGTGGTGGCTGGCGGCTCAGGGGGTGGAGGTTGAAGATGAACTACAGGCCCTTGATTTCGTATCCAACGGCTGCAAAATCGACTGACAGAGATGAAAAAGTCATTCGACTGACGTGTTGCCTCACCTCTAGTGTGTTCAGTTTTGACAGTAAAATTCAGTTTCGACAGCAAAATTTAGTTTCGATAGTTAAGTTCAGTTTCGACAGTTAAATTCAGTTTCGACAGTTAAGTTCAGTTTCGACAGTGAAATTCAGTTTCGACAGTTAAGTTCAGAGCTGAGCGGCTGATTTAGACATCTAGCACTTTGTGGTCATGTATTTTACGTCATCTATTGGAGATGCTATTAGAATTCCACTCAGGTTAACATTGTCTCTCTTGTCCTGCTTCAGCCTCGGCGTCGTACAACTCACCGGGGCTGCTCCAACGACGAAACCATCCATCACAGCGGAGCAGTACCTCGGGCTCCATCTCCAGACGCCTAAGATATTCTTCCCCTCCTTCGACAACCAAGTCTGCCGGAGCATCCTCACTGGCCAACCCAATCACGCTGAGATCGACATGGCTTCCCCAAAGAGGTTGTACACTTCTTCTGGTTTGACTTAATCTCACCATGCTTCTTTGCATCATGTGATCTTCCAATTCTTGTGAACCAAACAACCAGATTGGCAGAAATCCTGTGTTTTTAAATTCTCTGTTTTGCACGTGCATTCCTATCCTATTCATGTCTATTTCCTATCCCTGCATTGTTAGAATCCTCAAATTCAAACAAGCCCTTACACAATTATTTCTATTACAGATATGTGTCAAAGAAAACCTTGTGTGGTTTGTGCTGCTCCTGCGGTGCTGTGTTCAACCCCAACTCAGCTCCTCCAACGACGGAAGGGTTCACCACAGCAGGGATCCGCTCTTTAGACTGCCTTTCGCCGCCTCACATCTTCTTCCCCACCGCCGTTAGCCACGACAACTGCATTACCATCATCAACTGAGCAGATGACCTTGAGGACTACACGGGTCCGCAAGAGAGGTCGCACTCTTCCGTGTCTGCTTACGTTATGTATCGCTTAATATGATGACATTCTACTTTATCGTCGTGTTCACCTATTAGACTCCGATTCATGTCGAAACTTATGCTGAAACTTGATTTTTAAATGGTTGTGGGGTACATATTGGGCAGCAATCAGTACTATATGTCTACTATCTGGTTAATCTCGGGTGTCTACTATGAGTTTCATCTTGGGTGCAAACAAACATTAAAGGAGCCATTATCTTATCTATATTTTTTTAACTAAAGCTATTATCTGCCTGCTATCATTGGTTTTAGGTCTATCCACAGTTTGCTACCTTCACTCTGGATTTGTGCATGCACTCCTTACATATTCTCACTATGTTTTATTTGTATGCATGTCAGTTATTGTACACAACGGAACTGAACATGTAGAGCAAAAGAGACGAGCCTTGTGTGGCAATAAAATTTCATGCAGACGTCGCTCCATGGTGGGCCCAAAGACAGCCCCCCTCCACCCATTTCGGATCGTAATCAAGAGGAAGATAACTCCTCACAGGAGGATTCAGAGATAGATGACCAGTCCTATCCCCCCTCCCGAGGTGCATGCTCTAACTTGGCAGGGTTATGTTGATCATATCGTGCGTATGGTCTCTTACATTGCTATGTCATTTGCTTAGTTTAGACATGATTTGTGTGAATGCCACCTGTTTAGTGTCTAATTACCATACATGTGAATTATGCAATGCCATCTTTTCGCAAGCCATTATATATGTGAATTATGCAATGCTATCTTGTTGCAAGGCATTATATATTTGAATTATGCAATGCCATGCTGTTTAGCCAAGCGTCATATATGTGAATTATATCATGCCGTCCTTTTTTGTATTTCTCATTGCTTTTGTCGACAATGTTTGTATATTCAACTGCTCTTCCTGTGCATCAGCCATTTTAATTGGTCATGGAGAAATCTGGAGTGAAAACAAGGTCTTCGGAGGAGACAATGCTACTTGGTGAAGCAGATATGTTGTTGGTTACAGATAGCTCTTCAGAGGAGGATTCAGAGGTAGACGACCAGCCCAATTATCCCCCTGAGGTGTATGCTCAAACTTGGCAGGGTTATATTACTCATATCATGCATATGTTGTATTGCAATGCTTAGTTTTTACATCATATACACAATATTGAATGCCATCTCCTTAGTTGACACATCATATATGTGATTGCCCTCTGCTCACTTCCTTAGTATATAAATCATAGATTTGAATTATATCATGCCATGATGTTTACATAGACAGCATGTATCTGAATTATGGCATGCCAACCCATTTTCCAAAGACATAATATAGTTATATCATCTCATCATGTTCACATAGTCATCATATTTTGAATTATGTTATTCTATCTGTGAATTATCATGCCATCATGTTTCCATCGACGGCATGTTTGTGATTTATGGCATGCCAACACTTTAATAGACACATCGTATAGTTATATCATGTCATCCTGTTTACATAGTCATCATATTTTGAAGTGTGTCATTCTATCATGTTTAGTTAGCCATCATACATGGGAAATTGTGTCATGCTATCATGTTTAGTTAGCCATCATATATTTGAAATTATGTCCTGCTATTCTGTTTGGTTAGAAAACATAAATGTGAATTATTCCATGCCCTGTTTTCTTCCCTACTATCCATTGCACCTATCTATCTTACAATGTATGTACATTCAATTACTTTTCTTGTTTATCAGCCATTTCAATTGGAGGGGGTGATGCCAGTATCTGTGGGAGTAAAAACACGGTCTTTTGAATAGATCGTGCTACCTGTCGATGGAGATAGAACCACGGTTGTACTTGCCCAAGAACCAGCCCCACCACGCATAAGCCAGACTCACGCAGATTGTACCCCTACCCGGTTGGACAGAGAACCAGCTACACCCCTTCTAACCCCAACCCCAGTAGATAGTAACCCAGTTCCCATTGACACAGCACCGTCTCCACCACAGAGCACCCAAACACGAGCAGTTAGTAAGGCAACTGCAGTGCCCAAAGCACGAGGACCACCACTCCGAACCCCAAGTCAACGCTTAAAGTAGAAGAATAATTGTTCTCAGGTCAGGTTCTGTAGCTATGGTTCATACTAGTTTGCTCTTGCATCACTGTATTTACTCATACCAACTAATTTCAATTTTGAAGGATGCAATTGAAACTCCAATGGCGCAACATGTATGTTTTAAACCTGTTTCTTTAACGTGTTTGCTGTTGTAACTTGCTCTATGTTGATTTCAGTTTCAATTGAATAAACAGTTATGTTCTCATGCCCTGCACATTAGAAGTGTTGTTATTGCTGTGTAATTTCCCACACTTATATTATGTCTATGCTGCTTTGTCTTAAATAGATATGATTCAAACTGTATCTATCTTGATTTGGCAACATAAACTAGAATGATATAGACCATACAATGACCATACTACATAGATATATGTTTGTTTCATGTTGTTATCTTGTCCACCTTACTACTGAACTATTTTACCAAAATGAGTTTCATATACTACATTGTAAATCTGTGATGTGTTTGTTTCTCCATTAGAACACGGATAAAATATTGGAGAAGAGTACCCCGTTATGCAATGGTAAACGAAGTAATGCAGATCAGGTTCAAGATAGTGAGAAATCCCTGTTGTTCTCCAAGAAAGCTGATAAAAACTATATTGAAGACACTGAGACAACCCCAAAGTCATGTCTTGATGTAGTGTTCGAGTTACTGGCTACTACTGGTGGCACCAGCTCTTCGAACTCGCTGCATGAATCAATTCAGCTTTTTGAGTCTCAACTTCAAGTTGAAAGACATCGATCAGATGTTATGCGACAGGAAGCCGAAGGACTGAGGAAGTCCCTGCAGAATTCAGACGCATACTTTCTGGTGCAACAGCAAGTGCTGGAGGATTTAAGCGCCAAACAAGAGAAAGTTAATAAGCTTGCTAAGCATCTTGCCAGCATTATGGGTACCCAGGATATTATTTCTTGAGCTCTTCTGAAGTGGTTTCAATTCTGGACTTGTTTTGCTGCGGCGTTTATATGCTGCTTTGTTCCCTATATTTGCACTCGTGGCGAACTTTGATGCCTAGTGGATGTAATATGTGTAATAGCCGTGATAACCTATCATAAGTTGCTTGCCTATTTATTTCCTTATTGTCTTGTAGTTAGTGCAGTTCTTTTTCCACGGTTTGCTACTAGCCGCAATAGCCTATTTTAAAAAAAAAACTAGGCCACATTAATCATGGGCTACATATTTACTGTAGTTAACATGGGCCTCTTACGGGTCATAGAAACAATGGGCCTTCTATGGGTCGTAGAAACAATGTGCCTTCTACGAGGCATAGAAACAATGGGCCTTATACGGGTCGTAGACACAATGGGCCTTCTACGGGTTGTATGATGGGTTGGCCAAACATGGGCCAATAACATACCACATTATGGTTGTAAATGGGCTAGAGTTGAAATCGTCTGTTCATGGGCCGACCATAACGGGTCATCGTTAATCGGCCATATTTGATGATGCTATGAAAACGGCCCAACATATTAACAGGCCACAAACGGGCCAGCTGTAAGCACGGGCTGAATTTGGCCCACAAGCACAAAATGACAGTAACGGGCCGAAAGTAAACGAATGCTGGAAATGAGACCAAGAATAAATGGGCCCTGAGAAGGCCGAAAGATAACATGGGCTGGAAACGGCCCAACGTAATAATGGGCCATTAATGGGTATAAAGTGAAACACTGTCCATTACGGGCCAGTTTTACCACGGGTCGTTAATGGGCCGATGGTTACTAAGGACCTCATATGGGTGTCAGGACCGGTCCTTCAGTAAAACAATTACCGAAAGACCGACCTTTTTATTAAACCAGCGAGGAATATTATTACCTGCTGGCAGAAAAATCCTTGATTCATAATTCCAATACACGGAATATTTTACAAGGTTGAGCTGGGTTGCTCAACAATTTTATTACAAGCGCGCCAATAAAGTACATAGAGGCGGATATGACAAAGGCAGGGTGGCATACTACTAACTCGTAATAAAAAGGTGGTGGATATGTCACAGTGAAGTGGGTGATGTGACTCCAATATATTACAGTTCATCGAGTGTCAGAGTGAGACCCGATAAATTTATTTGGTGGTAGGCGGAAGCAGTTATAAAACAGTGATCAATTCCAGGATCGCAAGGGACTGACTGGGACTCCACTAGACGTCGGACTCGCTATCGAACTCTTCATCCATGAGATCGCCTTCGTCCACATCTGGCCAAATCAACAAGCCAGGTGAGTACTTTGAATGTACTCGCAAGACAGTTCGGACTTAAGATATAACAAATGCCAACATGATGCATATGAGTATTCCAGCAAAAATGCGACCGGAATAAATGTTAATGAGCTGTATGCAACGATAGAAGTCGGGCGGTAATCCTCCTGAAATCCATAAGATAAATAGAAGGATACCAAATGTGTGTCAGAGTGACGCCTCGCAAGAAAATAGTAAATGATAGCAGGCCACAGTCGGGCGTCTGAGCGACACGACATAAAGGGCCTATAGCGAAAATAAATAACAAGAATGCCTCAGTCGGATGTCTGAGCGACATCACGTAAAGGGCTTATAAATAAAAAGAATGCCACAGTCGGACGTTTGAGCGACATCACATAAAGGGCTTATAGATAAAAAGAATGCCACAGTCGGACGTCTGAGCGACGTCACATAAAGGGCTTAGAAATGAAGGGAATGCCACAGTCGGACGTCTGAGCGACATCACATAAAGGGCTTTTAAAAGAAAGGAATGCCACAGTCGGACGTCTGAGCGACATCACATAAAGGGCTTATAAGGAACAAGAGTATAACGATGAAATAATCTTGGAAGTAAATTAATTCAGAGATATGTTGGTGAGTTCATCTACCAAATGAACTTGACGAAATCACTGCTCTTGTTACCATCAAGAGTTCACTAGAGACTGTCACCGGTTGACCCGAAGATTTGACCCTAGGCCATAAACATGGCTACTGAAGGAATTTAACTCTGTAGAGATTGTACTATTAACTCATAGCCAACGGATTCTACTAGCCACGGGGGCTAGTTCCGTCTACGATGTTTTAGTAGAAATCCAACTAACCAGTACACACCCATTTAACATCCTGCTATCCGGAATCACCCGCGACAACATTCACGAAAAACTTTAAGACGGGGAGGCTACAACCTCGAATAGCATGGGATCAAATTTATATATGCGCGCTCTAAGGGGTGCCCCCCTCTCAGTCCCAACCGGAAACACCCATGCTCCCTGACCGGATGACGGGCTTTAATCCAGGGCCATGGAACCCTCATCCCGGCCCCTCTACTTGGTGTGTACTCGGGAAGTGGTTTACCACTGACTAGACCATAATCTCAACAGACGGCCTATGATAGTACCAAAAAGGAGATGAACGGAATCACGACATGATCTCCGTTGATACTGAGTTAACCAAATACTGGCATGCTCCAACAATACCAGCATTCCACCCATCATGTCACCACATGATCGAGGTGGTTCAACCATTATTATTCGGGGCTCACCCGACGCTTGTTTGCATGTAATATAACCATACACATATGCTTATATGACCATGCTTATGAAAAGAACTACTCGAGCAAACATGCAACACACTCATCATATCAAAGGTTCAAACATGCTTGCCTGGTTCTGAGAAGTCGGAGTCTAACTTGGTGTGGTTCGCGGCTCCGTCACGTCCTTCGGTATCTACGTAATCAAATAAATGTATACTAACATAAATACCGCACGTGCAAGTAAAGTTGCTCCAAAAATTTCCACATAAATATGGAAAAAAACTAGACAGAAAACTAAAGAGGACAGAAAAAGAATCAACTCAAAATCATCTTTTGTTAAAAAGATATTAGAGTTTCTGTCCAGGGACTCATCTGTAATGAAACAGAAAAGTTCCAGGGGCTAGAACAGAAAACAGCAAAGCGAATCGGTACGCAGTACGCCAACCGCAGAGGGGAAACGTACTTTGCCCGAAGGCGCTTACAGAAAACGGTTCGGAAGGGAGAGGTGTGAGGCTGACAAGGGGCCCCACACGTCAGGTTTGAAATCTGGCGCCGGTGCTGCGGTGGTCGTCGGTGCCGATCCACGGCGAGTTAGGGGAGGGGAGTGATACGTACGGCTTCTCGGTGATCTTCCGCGTCGAATGGTGTTGGAGTTGAGCATCGGCGAGCCCCACGTCGACGGCGACCCTGTCTCCGGCGGACGGCGGCTCGGGTGGTCGTGGGCCTCGTCGGAGAGGGTTCCTGGAATCAAATTGAAGTGGGGGTTAGGTCTAGGTGGGTGCCAGGGTGCTACGCTTGAGTCCATGGCGGTGGAGAAGCTCTCACCGGAGTGAACGATGCTGGAGCCCGAGGCGGAGGGGGTTGGCCGGAGCTGGAGAAGAAGGGCCCCTCGAGGCTCTTCCAGAGGCTGGGCGTGGTCTAGGGAGGTAGTGAAGATGTGCGGGCTCGGGAACAAGCTCGGGGGTGCCTTATATAGCCGGCCCGAGGCGGTTGCCGTGAATGGATAAGTCCGGCGAGTCAATTACGGTGATGAAGTGGTTGGACGGCGGAGTTAGGGGCTTGAGCATCGTCTAGGAGGTGTAGTGGTTCTATTCCCGCACCTAACTCAGCAGGGGAGAGAGAGTTACGGGCTGTCCTCGACGGAACGGCCGCGCGGCACGTCGGCGACAGAAAACGCGCTCCACGTGCGCCAGGCCACGGCGACGGTGCGGTAGGCGTGCGCTGGCACTGGAGGTGGACACACAGAGCGCTGGGGTGATTTGGGCGGCGCTAAACGGCGTCAAGCTGCGGGGTTCTGTCAGCCGCCACGGGCGGTGCTGTTGCCGTGGCAGTCACCGGCGCGGTCGGGCCAGGGCGCCACCGACGCCCAGAAGCAGCCAAGCAACCGTGCGGCGCTCTGGATAAGAAGATGGTGCAGTGTAGCGTCGAGCCAAGGAGGTTACTGGTGAGATTGTCGAAGCTGCCTGACGAAACTGATGAACTGTCGAACTGTCTGTCGACAGTTTCAGTTAACAGTTTCCGAACTTGACAGTACAGTGCATGCTAAGTGTATGATGAAATGTTTTTGGCATGTGTAAAATATTTCTGGTGCTGATATTTGGTGGAGTGGCCTCTTGATGCATCTAGAGGCTGCCTGATTTTTCACAGGATTTTTGGAAGAAGATAAATATGAATTTCACCAAATTTTGCAAATCTGGTCCAAACTTGCAGCAGGTGAAATTTGAAAATTTTGAACTGTGGACCAGTGAAACAAGATGGATCTGGGTTGAGGGTACTAAGGACCATCTAGGAGAGTTGGTTTGGAATCAAATAACTAGATGGAACAGGTGGCTCCTTTGTAAATCACCAAGGTCCACTATAAAAGACAGAAATAGTTTTGGAGTGAAATAAATAGAGGAAAAATCCCAATAAGGTCAAAATTGACTGGAATTGATGAGAAACTTGTCCTAAGCTGTGAAGAGGGTTTTGGAGAGGAATATTTCTCTTGGGGTCATGGCAAGATGAAGGTTGGAGGGGAGGATAAGTCCAAGATCAAATTTGAAAGGCATAACTCAAGAAGGGGAGAATTCAAACAACCTCTTTGAAACTCAACTTGGGCTTGAGCCAACCCAAGAGAAGATCTTCAAGGTCAAAAACCAAGCTTGAGAAAACACTAAAAACTCTGGCCAGAAATATTTTAGAAGAGGCTCAAGAAAAGATCAAACAACCCTCTTCCAAAAGGCCAAAAATTTGGAAGAAAACCAACTCAAAAATTTGGGGTGTTACAACACCTACCCCCTTAGGAAAAATCTCGTCCCCGAGATTTCAGCTGATCCTCAAATAGGTGTGGGTATTCTGTCCGAAGAAAATCTTCCCTTTCCCATGTTGCCTCATCCTCTGTGTGATTACTCCACTGAACCTTGAGAAATTTAATTGACTTCTGACGGGTTCTCCTTTCAGACTCCTCAAAAAAAATTACTGGGTGTTCCCGGTAGGTGAGATCTGGTTGTACATCAAGGTTTTCATGTGACACATGTTTCTCTAGGTTGCTTACACACTTCCGTAGTTGCGAGACGTGGAACACGTCGTGGACGTCTGACAGTTCCTTGGGAAGGTCCAACTGATAGGCTACTGTGCCTCTCCGTGCAATTATACGGAAGGGTCCGATGAATCGGGGTGCTAGTTTCCCTTTAACTTTGAATCGTTGCAGTCCTCTCATAGGTGATACACGTAAGTATACGTCTTCACCGGGCTCAAAACTTATTTCTCGATGCTTTTGATCGTAATAGCTCTTCTGTCGGCTTTGAGCGGTTTTGAGTCGATCCCGTATTATTTTTACTCTCTCCTCAGCTTCCTTTAACATATCTGGGCCGAATATACGACTGTCCCCTGTTTCCAACCAGTTTAATGGAGTACGGCATCTTCGTCCGTACAAGGCTTCGAAAGGTGCCATCTGCAGGCTAGCTTGGTAACTATTGTTGTATGCGAACTTGGCATATGGTGAGCTTTCCTCCCAAATGGTCCCATATGTGAGGACGCATGCCCTTAGCATGTCTTCGAGTATTTGATTCACTCGTTCCGTTTGTCCTCCAGTCTGGGGGTGATAAGCTGTAATGAACGTTAGTTGCGTTCCGAGGGCTTGCTGCAACTGGTCCCAAAATTTGGAGATGAACTGAGTGCCTCTGTCGGATATTATAGTGTTGGGAACCCCATGTAGGCATACTATACGGGCGAGGTAAAGCTTGGCGAGCTTTTGGGTGGTGTGGGTTGTCTTGACTGGTATGAAATGTGCCACCTTGGTCAGTCTATCTGTGATGACCCATATGGCATCATTACCGTGTTGTGACCGTGGTAGTCCAACAATAAAATCCATTCCAATATCGTCCCATTTCCATTCTGGTATCTTGTTTGGCTGTAATAGCCCTGCGGGTTTTTGGTTATCGTCTTTAATGCGTTGAAATGAATCGCAGCATGCAATAAATGTGGCTATATCCCTCTTCATGCCGTGTCACCAAAATCTTTCCTGAATGTCCTTATACATTTTCGTCCCTCCAGGGTGGATTGAGTATGGAGCGGTGTGGCTTTCTGCTAGAATTTGCTGTTTAAGGTCGTTGTTATTTGGTACGCAAAGTCTGTCTCTGAACCATAATATTCCTTCACTGTCTATGGTGAATTCTGAGGCCTTGCCCTGACTTACTTTTTTTTTATTCCTTCGATGCTGGGGTGTCCATGCCGAGCCTTCTTTATTTGTTCTATTAGCGTAGGCTGTATTTCCAGCTTGGACACTTCGCCTTCAGTGACCATCATTAGGTTGAGTCCGGCGAATTCTTGCTGAAATTAGGGTCTCAGGTTCTGTATGCTACCGCTGTTCGGGCTGGGGTTACGACTAAGAGCATCTGCTACCACGTTTGCTTTTCCTGGGTGATAGTGTATACCAACGTCATAATATTTTACCAGTTCCAGCCAGCGTCATTGTCGTAAATTGAGCTCTGGCTGCGTGAAAATATATCTGAGGCTCTTATGGTACGTGTATATTTCACAGCGGTTTCCAAGCAAAAAGTGTCTCCACTCCTTGAGTGCATGTATGACTGCTGCCAACTCCAAATCGTGAGTAGGATAATTTTCTTCATGTTTTCGTAGCTGCCGAGAAGCGTAGGTGATTACTTTGCCTTCTTGCATTAGTACCCATCCGAGGCCTTTTCGGGATGCGTCGCAATATACTTCAAAGCTCTTGTGTAGGTCTGGTACAATTAATACTGGGGCTGTTGTTATCCTCTTATTGAGTTCTTGGAAGCTTTTCTCACTTGCTTCGGTCCACACGAATTTCTTATCCTTCTTGAGTAACTGTGTCATTGGTTTGGCTATGGTGGAAAATCCTTCAATAAACCTTCTGTAATATCCGGCCATACCGAGGAAACTTCGTATGTCTGTTACACTGGCTCGTGACTTCCAGCCAAGTACAGCCTTGACCTTATCTGGGTCCACAACAACTCCTTCTTGTGTTAATACGTGTCCTAGAAAACCCACTTGCTTCAACCAAAATTCACATTTGCTGAATTTGGCGTAAAGTTAGTGTTTCCTTAATTCTCCCAGTACAATGCGGAGGTGTTCAGCATGTTCTTCCGGTGTCTTTGAATATACCAAGATATCATCAATAAATACCACCACAAATTTGTCCATGAATTTCATAAATACTTTGTTCATGAGGTGGACGAAATATGCGGGGGCGTTGGTCAGTCCAAACGGGATTACTGTAAATTCATAAAGTCCGTATCTTGAGGTGAATGTTGTTTTCGGGATATCTTCTGTTCGTATTTTCAGTTGATGATAACCTGACCTTAAATCAACCTTTGAGAAAACCTTGGCTTGCGCGAGCTGGTCAAATAAATCATTTATCCGTGGCATCGGATATTTGTTCTTGATGGTGACCATGTTGAGCGCTCAATAGTCTATACACAACCTCATGGTCCCATCCTTCTTTTTGGCAAATAATACCGGCGAACCCCAAGGTGAGGAGCTGGCCTGTATAAATCCTTTGTCTAGCAGTTCCTTTATTTGCTTCTTTAGTTCAACCAACTCGGACGGTGCCATTCTGTACGGTTTCTTGTATATGGGGGTGGTTCCCGGTGCAAGCTCAATAATGAATTCTATTTCTCTGTCTGGCGGCATGCCTGGTAGTTCTTCGGGAAATACGTCCGGTAATTCACATACAATTGGAACCTTGCTTAACTCAGAAGTATCAACTTTGTTTAATTTTGGTTGCCGCGACACCGGTCTTTCCCGAGCTGCGACTCTTATTGTTTTTCCGTGATGATGGGTAAGAATCACTGTCCTGTTGAAGCAGTCGATAAATCCTTTATTGGTGGTTAGCCAATCCATACCCAGGATAACATACAGTCCCTTGTTTTCCAACACGATGAGATTTGCGCGAAATTTTAATCCCTCAATTTCAATGGTCAAACCTTGGCAATAACTCTGAGTGATCTGCTTACTTCCAGGGGACTTGATGGTCATTGATTTTCCCAAGGGAAGCATTGAAAGACCATGTTGCAAAGCAAAACTCTTCGAAATGAACGAATGAGAAGCTCCAGAATCAAACAAAACCGTGGCAGGTATTGTGTTGACAGGGAACGTACCGAGTACGATATCCGGGGCATCCTGTGCTTGCTCCTTGGTCACATGGTTCAGGTGGCCTTTCCTGTGATTGTTATTGGGGTTGAAGTTGTTACGCTTGGGCGCGGAATTGTTTCCGTTGCTGTTTGGCTTCGGTGCTGAGTTTCTTGGCTTAGGGCACTGTTTAGCATAGTGTCCCTCTTCTCCACATGCGTAGCAGGTAACATCCGGGCGATAGTTGAAATCCTTGTCTCTTGCATGAAATTTTTTGTTTGGACGTGTGTCATTGGTCGTGGGTCTGTTCGCCCCATTCCTCTGGAAATTCACCTTATTCTTGTTGTTGCGAGGGTGGTTGGTCTGATCCCTTTTTCTCTTGCGAGTGTCTTCCAAACTACGACATTCATTTTCCAACGTAATGGCTTTGTCTACCAGTGTCTTGAAATCTGGAAAAGTGTTTACAACTAACTGGCATTTTAGTGATGGTGCCAGTCCGTCCAGGAATTTCCCCATCTTCTTATTTTCAGTCATTCGCTCTTCGTTGGCATAACGGGATAATTGCGCAAACTGACAGTTGTACTCCTGTACTGTCATGCCTCTTTGCTTGAGGTCATCAAATTCTCTTTTCTTGATCTTCATAATGCTCTTGGGGATGTGTGCCCCGCGAAAGCCTTCCTTGAAATCTTCCCAGGTGATATTATTTATATCGGGATGCATAAGCAAAAAAAATCCCACCATGATGCGGCTGCTCCAGTAAGGTAATGTGGTGCGTACAGCACCTTTTCACGGTCTGAGCATTGTGCCACAATTAATTTCCTTTCAATATCTCGAAGCCAATCATCGGCCTCCAGAGGTTTGTCTGTGTGCGAAAACGTTGTTGGACGCGTCTTCTGAAATTCAGATAATTTTGAGTGCTGCTGGTATGGCTCACGGTGGTTTCCCATGTTAATGACATGGTTCATCATTTCTTGGTGCTGTTGCTGACTTTGCTCGTAAAGACGGCACACTTGAGAAAATGCTATCTCACTGCCCTGTTGACTTGACTGCCCCTGTGTGAAATTGTTGTCTGTCTGTGTGCCATAATTTTCTTCCGGCGGATTTGGCATGGAACGTGTCCAGGGATGAGTCATTTCTTACTCTGGGGTAATAAAGCAGAGATCCTGAGAAGAACCGAGCAGCAAAATAAACCAAGACTTTGCAAAAGCGACAAAACACGAGCTCGAAAGAGATTTTTGAAATAAACTGGTTGATTGCGCACGGAGAAGGACCGCTAGTACATATTTTACACGCAGGTTCTAATTATACATACGTCACTCAAGGTGTGCGTACACATCCTGACATGTTATTTAAAACTAGTGCACTCCTCCAAGATCCTACATGATGCGCAAACAGACTACTCCCATCAACCTATTTTACATATCACACACATATTACAAGCGAGCACAGTGCGTCGCGGAATAACGCACTAGTCGGAGATGTTGAAGATTTCCCTCGGCCTGCCGAGGGTAAGGCCCAGAGGTGCTGGCGACTCCACTTCCTCCTCACTAATAGGCTCCAAGCGCGGAGTATGGGTACGAGGTGTCGAAGCAGGTGCAGCAGGCGGTGCAGCTCTGACTGGGGTAGGAGCAATGACCTGGTCAAATTCCTTAGTGGTAGGCAGACGGCGAGCGGTGGCTATGATGGAAGGTGCGTAGGATGCGGCGGACGAGACAAATGTCATTGGTGGTGCAGTATGGAGTAGCTCCCTCGTGTTGGCGGAGCCACTCTAGACAAATTCCATACGAGTAGCCACCAAGTCGTCCACAAGATTATCAAAGGCTGCCTCAAGAGCCTTGAGGTACTCAACCATTGATTCAATGGCTTCATCACGCTCCCCATTTGCGCACGCAAATGCGTAGTGGCACGTGTAGGGTACGTGGCATGGGAGGTAACGGTAGCGACGAGTCTTCATGGAAGGAAGGATGTCCAGGAGACGAGCTACCGCCTCACGGGCAGCCATTTGCATGGCATGCCTCTCCGTAGGCATGGCTCTGCCCACAAATCGGAGGCGGCGTGCTTCAGAACGCCCTCCTTTGAAGTGCACCACGACCTGATGCATAGACACGCTGTCGTTGAGCTTGTGACGGTAGAGTGTAAACTCTGGACGGGTGGATGGCCCAATCGCAACTTTGGTGAGGGCGAAGAGGAGCTTGACAAACCCCTCAGGAATGTTGGCGAACACCTGTGCATCACAGTCGTTGCTGGCCATCTACAAAAGTAGTCAAAAATTCCGAATAGTCAAGTCATAAATTTATGCTGACCAACAGAAAATTGCTACAGATGTAAAAATGCTGAAAAGCAAATTTTTCGCTAATAACCGATTAGCGAGCGCACCTAGTGGCTTCCTACAGTCAGCCTACCTCTGATACCAAGGTTGTCAGGACCGGCCCTTCAGTAAAACAATTACCGAAAGACCGACCTTTTTATTAAACCAGTGAGGAATATTATTACCTGCTGGCAGACAAATCCTTGATACATAATTCCAGTACACGGAATATTTTACAAGGTTGAGCTGGGTTGCTCAACAATTTTATTACAAGCGCGCCAATATAGTACATAGAGGCGGATATGACACAGGCAGGGTGGCATACTACTAACTCGTAATAAAAAGGTGGTGGATATGTCACAGTGAAGTGGGTGATGTGACTCCAATATATTACAGTTCATCGAGTGTCGGAGTGAGACCCGATGAATTTATTTGCTGGTAGGCGGAAGCGGTTATAAAACAGTGATCAACTCCAGGATCGCAAGGGACTGACTGGGACTCCACTAGACGTCGGACTCGCTATCGAACTCTTCATCCATGAGATCGCCTTCGTCCACATCTGGCCAAATCAACAAGCCAGGTGAGTACTTTGAATGTACTCGCAAGACAGTTCGGACTTAAGATATAACAAATGCCAGCATGATGCATATGAGTATTCCAGCAAAAATGCGACCGTAATAAATGTTAATGAGCTGTATGCAACGATAGAAGTCGGGCGGTAATCCTCCTGAAATCCATAAGATAAATAGAAGGATACCAAACGAGTGTCAGAGTGACGCCTCGCAAGAAAATAGTAAATGATAGTAGGCCACAGTCGGGCGTCTGAGCGACACCACATAAAGGGCTTATATCGAAAATAAATAACGAGAATGCCTCAGTCGGACGTCTGAGCGACATCGCGTAAAGGGCTTATAAATAAAAAGAATGCCACAGTCGGACGTTTGAGCGACATCACATAAAGGGCTTATAAATGAAGGGAATGCCACAGTGGGACGCCTGAGCGACATCACATAAAGGGCTTTTAAAAGAAAGGAATGCCACAGTCGGACGTCTGAGCGACATCACATAAAGGGCTTATAAGGAACAAGAGTATAACAATGAAATAATTCTGGAAGTAAATTAATAAAGAGATTCGTTGGTGAGTTCATCTACCAAATGAACTTGACGAAATCACTGCTCTTGTTACCATCAAGAGTTCACTAGAGACTGTCACCGGTTGACCCGAAGATTTGACCCTAGGCCATAAACTTGTCTACTGAAGGAATTTAACTATGCAGAGCTTGTACTATTAACTCATAGCCAACGGATTCTACTAGCCACGGGGGCTAGTTCCGTCTACGGTGTTTTAGTAGAAACCCAACTAACCAATACACACCCATTTATCATCCTGTTGTCCGGAATCACCCGCGACAACATTCACGATAAACTTTAAGACGGGGAGGCTACAACCTCGAATAGCATGGGATCAAATTTATATATGCGCGCTCTAAGGGGTGCCCCCCTCTCGGTCCCAACCGGAAACACCCATGCCCCCTGACCGGATGACGGGCTTTAATCCAGAGCCATCGAACCCTCATCCCGGCCCCTCTACTTGGTGTGTACTCGGGAAGTGGTTTACAACTGACTAGACCGTAATCTCAACAGACGGCCTATGATAGTACCAAAAAGGAGATGAACGGAATCACGACATGATCTCCGTTGATACTGAGTTAACCAAATACTGGCATGCTCCAACAATACCAGCATTCCACCCATCATGTCACCATATGATCGAGGTGGTTCAACCATTATTATTCGGGGCTCACCCGAAGCTTGTTTGCATGTAACACAACCATACACATATGCTTATATGACCATGCTTATGAAAAGAACTACTCGAGCAAACATGCAACACACTCATCATATCAAAGGTTCAAACATGCTTGCCTGGTTCTGAGAAGTCGCAGTCTTACTCGGTGTGGTTCGCGGCTCCGTCACGTCCTTCGGTATCTACGTAATCAAACAAATGTATACTAACATAAATACCGCGCGTGCAAATAAAGTTTCTCCAAAAACATTGACATAAATATGACAAAAAACTAGACAGAAAAGTAAAGAGGACAGAAAAAGAATCAACTCAAAATCATCTTTAGTTAAAAAGATATTAGAGTTTCTGTCCAGGGACTCATCTGTAATGAAACAGAAAAGTTCCAGGGGCTAGAACAGAAAACGGCAAAGTGAATCGGTACGCAGTACGCCAACCGCAGAGGGGAAACGTACTTCGCCCAAAGGCGCTTAAAGAAAATGGTTCGGAGGGGAGAGGTGTGAGGCTGACAAGGGGCCCCACACGTCGGGTTTTAAATCTGGAACAGAGTCGCGCTGGTGCCGGTGCTGCGATGGTCGCCGGTGCCGATCCATGGCGAGTTAGGGGAGGGGAGTGATACGTACGGCTTCTCGGTGATCTTCTGCGTCGAATGGTGGTGGAGTTGAGCGTCGGCGAGCCCCACGTCGACGGCGACCCTGTCTCCGGCAGACGGCGGCTCGGGTGGTTGTGGGCCTCGTCGGAGAGGGTTCCTGGGATCAAATTGAAGTGGGGGGTTAGGTCTAGGTGGGTGCCAGGGTGCTACGTTCGAGTCCACGGCGGTGCAGAAGCTCTTACCGGAGTGAGCGATGCTGGAGCCCGAGGCGGAGGGGGTTGGCCGGAGCTGGAGAAGAAGGGCCCCTCGAGGCTCTTCCAGAGGCTGGGCGTGGTCTAGGAAGGTAATGAAGATGTGTGGGCTCGAGAACGAGCTCGGGGGTGTCTTATGTACCCGGCCCGAGGCGGTTGCCGTGAATGGATAAGTCCGGCGAGTCGATTACGGTGATGCAGTGGTTGGACGGCGGAGTTAGGGGCTTGAGCATCGTCTAAGGAGGTGTAGTGGTTCGATTCCCGCACCTAACTCAGAAGGGTAGAGAGAATTACGGGCTGTCCTCGACGGAACGGCCGCGCGGCATGTCGGCGGCAGAAAACGCGCTCTGCGCGCGCCAGGCCACGGTGATGGTGCGGCAAGCGTGCGCCGGCACTGGTGGTGGACACGCGGAGCGCTGGGGTGATTTGGGCGGCGCTAAACGGCGTCGAGCTGCGGGGTTACTTCTTTCATCCGCCACAGGCGGCGCTGTTGCCGTGGCAGTCGCCGGCACGGTCGGGCCAGGGCGCCACCGACGCCCAGAAGCAGCCAAGCAACCGTGCGGCGCTCTGGATAAGAAGATGGTGCAGTGCAGCGTCGAGCCAAGGAGGTTACTGGTGAGATTGTCGAAGCTGCCTGACGAAACTGACGAACTGTCGAACTGTCTATCGACAGTTTCAGTTAACAGTTTCTGAACTTGACAGTACTGTGCGTGCTAAGTGTTTGATGAAATGTTTCTGGCATGTCTGAAATATTTCTGGTGCTGATATTTGGTGGAGTGGCCTCTTGAAGCATCTAGAGGCTGCCTGATTTTTCACGGGATTTTTGGAAGAAGATAAATATGAATTTCACCAAATTTTGCAAATCTGGTCCAAACTTGCAGCAGGTGAAATTTGAAAATTTTGAACTATGGACCAGTGAAACAAGATGGATCTGGGTTGAGGGTACTAAGGACCATCTAGGAGAGTTGGTTTGGAATCAAATAACTAGATGGAAAAGGTGGCTCCTTTGTAAATCACCAAGGTCCACTATAAAAGACAGAAATAGTTTTGGAGTGAAATAAATAGAGGAAAAATCCCAATAAGGTCAAAACTTACTGGAATTGATGAGAAACTTGTCCTAAGGTGTGAAGAGGGTTTTGGAGAGGAATATTTTTGTTGGGGTCATGGCAAGATGAAGGTTGGAGGGGAGGATAAGTCCAAGATCATATTTGAAAGGCATAACTCAAGAAGGGGAGAATTCAAACAACCTCTTTGAAACTCAACTTGGGCTTGAGCCAGCCCAAGAGAAGATCTTCAAGGTCAAAAACCAAGCTTGAGAAAACACTAAAAACTCTGGCCAGAAAGATTTTAGAAGAGGCTCAAGAAAAGATCAAACAACCCTCTTCCAAAAGGCCAAAAGTTTGGAAGAAAAGCAACTAAAAAATTTGGGGTGTTACAATGGGCCGAAAGACGTCATGGGCCATACATGGGCCGGAAGTTAAAACGGGCTAGAATTATATTGGACGGCCCAGATGACGCTACTGGGCCTAATTCGGATAGGCCGTAAACGGGCCCTGGGTTAGCGGGCGGTAAATGGGCTATATGCGAACATACCATTAACGGGATTGTCGTGGGCTGGCCCGTCACCTTTTGACCAAGTAAAACAGGCTGGCATTTTCACAGGAATGGGCTTCTGTTGGGCACTGTTCATTATGGGCCAGTTTTACCACGGGTCGTTAATATGCCGAGGGTTACTAAGGGCCTCATATGGGCCGAAAGACGTCATGGGCCATACTTGGGCCAGAAGTTAAAACGGGCTGAAATTATATTGGAGGGCCCAGATGACGCTACTGGGCCCAAATCAGATAGGCCGTAAACGGGCCCTGGGTTAGCGGGCTGTAAATGGGCTATATGCAAACAGACTGTTAACACGCTTGCCGCGGGCCGGCCCGCCACCTTTTGACCAAGTCAAACGGGCCGGCCTTTTCACAGGAATGGGCCTTTGTTGGGTCGTGCCACGTGTCGACGTATCATAGGCGCTTTTGGTCCAATGAGTAGATGACATATGTCTCATGTTTCCTCCAGCCAATGATGATTTTACACGTGGAAAATCCCCATTGGTCGGGGCTGTTAACGGGTTATCGGATCGAAAACCGGACCCGGTAGCTTAACGACGTTCCGTTACAGTGGATGCCACGTGTCGGTCACCCTTGACGAAAGCACTTCTGTGACCTGCGATTTATCATCATTTAAGTGGACACTTCCGTGATGATAATTTTGGTAATGTCATGGAACACTTCTACGACAACACATGTTTGACTATCTTGATTCTATCATAAATTTGTCATGGATGTACATGCATGACAGAAAACGTGATCTACTGTGACAAACACGTATCATCACGGAAGTGTATTTTTTTGTAGTGTAAGTTGACGTTCTTAAGGTTTGGGGATGCGATGCTTATGTCAAAAGGCTTCAGCCGAAAAAGCTCGAACCCAAAGCGGACAAATGCGTCTTCATAAGATACCCAAAGGATACGTTTGGTATACCTTCTACCTAAGATCTGAGGGAAAAGTGTTTGTCGCTAAGAACGGGTCCTTTCTCGAGAAAGAGTTTCTCTCAAAAGAATTGAGTAGGAGGAAAATAGAACTTGATTAGGTTACTGAACATTTACTTCAACCACAGAGTAGGGTGGCGCCGAAAGATGTTTCTGTGGCACCTACGTCAGTTGATAAGGAAGGTAATAATAGTGATCATGAAGTTTCGAATCAACTTACTATAAAACCTCGTAAGTCGACAAGGATACATACTGCTCCTGAGTGGTATGGTAACCCTATCTAAGATGTCATGTTGTTGGACAACGATGAACCTACTAGCTATGGAGAAGCGATGGTGGGCCCGGATTCGGGCAAATGGTTAGAGGCCATGAAATCCGAGACGGGATCCATGTATGAAACCAAAGTCTAGACTTTGGAAGTAATACCTGAAGGGCGAAAAGCCATTCAGAATAAATGGATCTTCAAGAAGAAGACGGACGTGAACGGTAATGTCACCGTCTATAAAGCACGACTTTTGGCAAAGGGGTTTTCACAAGTTCAAGGAGTTGACTACGATGAGACTTTCTCACCCGTAGGGATGCTTGAGTCTGTTAGAATTGTGTTAGCAGTTGATGCATTTTTCAATTACGAAATCTAGTAGATGGACGTCAAAACAGAGTTTCCTTAACGGTTTCCGTGAGGAAAGGTTGTATGTGATACAACCGGAAGATTTTTTCAATCCTAAGGATGCTAAATGGTATGCAAGCTCCAGCGATCCTTCTATGGACTAGAGCAAGCATCTCAGAGTTGGAATATACGCTTTGATGAGGTGATCAAAGCTTTTGGGTTTATACAAAGTTTGTAAGAAACATGTATTTACAAGAAAGTGAGTGGGAGCACTATAACATTTCTGATAAGTATATGTGGATGACATATTGTTGATCGGAAATGATGTAGAATTTCTAGAAAACGTAATTGGTTGTTTGAAAGGAGTTTTTCAAAGGAAGACCTGGGTAAAGCTGCTTACAAATTGGGCATCAAGATCTGTAGATATAGATCAAGACGCCTGATAAGACTTTCACATAGCACATACCTTGACATGATTTTGAAGGAGTTCAAAATGGGTTAGTCAAAGAAGGAGTTCTTTCCTAAGTGGTAAGGTGTGAAGTTGAGTGAGACTTAAAGGTAGACCATTGCAAAAGAAAGAGAAAGGACAAAGGTCGTCCCCTATGCCTTAGCCATAGGCTCTATACGGTATGTCATGCTGTGTACCGCACCAGATTTGTGCCTTGACACGTGTCTAGCAAGTGGGTACAAGAGTGATCCAGGACTGGATCACTGGACATCGATTAGAATTATTCTTACAGGAATAAGGAAATATTTCTCGGTTATGGAGGTGATAAAGAGTTCAGCATAAATGGTTACACCGATGCAAGCTTTAACACCAATCCAGATGACTCTGAGTAGCAAACAGGATACGTATAGTGGAGCAACCATTTGGAATATCTCCAAGTGGAGCGTGGTAGATGTGTCTACAATATGACATAAAGATTTGTGAAGTACACACGGATCTGAATGTTATAGACACGTTGACTAAAACCTTTCTCACAAGCATAACATGGTCAAACCCCATAACTCATTCAGTGTTAATCACATGGTGATGTGAACTAGATTATTGACTCTGATAAACTCTTTGGGTGTTAGTCACATGGCGATGTGAACTATGAGTGTTAATCACATGGCGATGTGAACTAGATTATTGACTCTAGTGCAAGTGGGAGACTGTTGGAAATATGCCCTAGAGGTAATAATAAATTGGTTACTATCATAATTCCTTGTTCATGATAATCGTTTATTATACATACTAGAATTGCATTGATCGGAAACCCAAATACATGTCTGGATACATAGACAACAAGATGTCCCTAGTCGGCCTCTATAGGACTAGCTCATTGATCAAAGATGGCTATGGTTTCCTAGCCATGGACATGAGTTGTCATTTGATAATGATGTCACATCACTGGGAGAATGATATGATGGACAAGACCCAAACTATAAATGTAGCATATGATCGTGTCAAGTTTATTGCTATTGTTTTCTGAATGTCAAGTATATATTCCTATGACCATGAGATTATGCAACTCACTGACACCGGAGGAGTACCTTGCGTGTACCAAATGTCGCAACGTAACTGGGTGACTATAAAGGTGCTCTACAGGTATCTCCGAGGGTGTCTGTTGAGTTGGCATGGATCAAGACTGGGATTTGTCACTCTGTATGACGGAGAGGTATCTCAACGCCAACTCGGTAATACAACACCACAAGAAGCTTGCAAGCAATGTGACTAAAGAGTTAGCCACGAAATCTTGTATTATGGAACGAGTAAAGAGAGACTTGCCGGTAACGAGATTGAACTAGGTATGGAGATACCAAAAATCGAATCTCAAGCAAGTAACATACCGATGGACAAAGGGAACTACATACGGAATTAGATGAATCCTTGACATCGAGGTTCGACCGATAAGATCTTCGTAGAATATGTGGGAACCAATATGGGCATCCATGTCCCGCTATTTGTTATTGATCGTAGATGTGTCTCGGTCATGTCTACATAGTTCTTGAACTCGCAGGGTGTACACACTTAACGTTTGGTGACAATATAAGTATAGTTGAGTCATTATGGTGGTTACCGAAGGTTGTTCTGGGTCCCAGGTGAGATCCCGGACATGACGAGGAACTCTGGAATGGTCCGGAGGTGAAGATTGATATATTGGACAAAGGGTATCGGAGTCCGGAATTGTTCCGGGGGTACCGGGTGATGACCAGCATGACCGAAAGGCGTTTTGGGGGGCCCTGACAAGTGTTGGGCAGCCTCATGGGACAAGGGGATGGGCAAACCAGCCCACTAAGGGGTTGTGCGCCCCCTCACCCTTTCCCACGTCTCCTGGAGAGGTGGGGTGCCCCATCTAGGGTTCCCTCCACCTGTCCTGGGGGACAAGCCACCCTAGGGTTTCCCTTGGGGCCGCCCCCATCTACCTTGGCCGCCCCCTAGATGGGATCTAGGGTGCCTCCTCCTTGTAGCGACCTCGGTCCCGATGGACCGGAGTCTCTATGCTCAGTGTCATCCCTGGATCGGTATGCTGACACACACAGTACTTCGAGGATTTATAGCAGAGTTTCAATCACACTTTATTACATCGAAAATCCTCATAAGGAGTCTTATTACAAAAATATGGATGAAGGCCATCTATTAACAGTAAACTAATACGAATCTTGCGGAAGCCGAAGATAAGTTGAGTCCATCCAACTCCACGGCAAACATTGAGTGCATGACAACGACCTAATCACACCTTATTCTTCGTCGGTAAACTCTATAACATGAGACGTTGTAGCCGTGTAGGTCAGCACATTGAATATGCTGGCAAGAACACACTGTAGCAAGTAATGATAAACAAATGTCTACAACTATATGCATATTTGGCTGGTGGAGGCTGTAAGGTTTATTTTGCATAAAGCTAGTTTTTCCCTACAACAAAGGAATAAAATTTATTTACTACTCAGTGTATTTAGCAATATTGAGAAATTGTTCCTCCATCTCAATCCCAAAATGACCAAAGTCATTAATAACCCAACAAGTTAATTAAATAGAGTGTTGAGATCAGTCCATAATTCAAATAACAGGATACTCAAGATGTCCATAACCGGGGACACGGCTACTCATGAATAGATTATACATTCAGGAGAGGTTTGCGCACTTTTCCCGACAAGACTCGATCGCCTCCGTTTAATTTCTTGCACTGCATGATGTTTAAGAAATGAATGACCGAGAGACAGTCTTTCAGAAGCATTTACACTTTACCTCGGATGGATCGGTGCACCTACTTTCCCCTACATCTGCTAGTCCACCACTGAATGAGCTCACGCAACATAATCAACTATGCTAGAGCCCATAATAGCTTGTGGCTGCACACGGAAGTTTCTAGGCATCAATGATATATGATCCCTTTGAGTCTGGGTGGCATTCCATAGGATGATCACACGGTTCCTCCAAGATATCCTAGGACAACACTGGATTCTCTAGGTGCCCTGCAACCAATCCACCCAGTTGTGTATTAAAGTTGCCACCTTAAAACATTCCCTTAGTTCTTATTACACTCACAACTTTCATGAATCTCACATACCAATCCACATCTACGAGCATGGATAAGCAATAAGTAACCAAGCGTATACTCCCTGGGTTGATCTCAAGTCATTGGGTTCCTACCGCATGAACTACAAAGCAAATCTCACATGTAATCAAGTCCTACACATGCAATCTTTGAGGATAGAACTAATGCAATAAAAACAGGGTATTGAAAAGTATGATCAAAGTGTGAACTTGCCTCGATGACGATCGGTGAAACCTAGTGACTCGTAGTAGCACGCTTCGCACTCCGAAAATTCTATCGCAATCAAACAATAGCATACATAAGCAATCATGCAACAAAATCGAAGAACATATCTCGAAAGACTCTGAAAACAAGAAAACGGCTCTTGTAACATAAAACAATCTCTAACAGTACCAAAATTAAGTGAATTTGGCCTTATCAGAAAGTTTAGGTCAACTGCTTTGATTTGCAAAAAGAATTAACTCAAACGAAGTTACGAAACTCAAGTTACGATCAAAAGAAGTTCAAATACAAATCTGCTTGAATTCAAATTTTCAAACTTTCAGAAATAGATTTGAGTTGTATTACTGGAAATATGAGATCAAAACGATGAGTTTGGCGTTGGTTTCATCTAATTCCGACTAACGAGTAAAAAGTAGTGATCGTTTGAAAATCAAGGACTAAACTGTAAAACTTAAATCGCGGATAGGTCCTGACGAAAATAACAGAAAAAGAAAAACTATAAATAGCAAACGTTCGTTTTTCTGAACTAAACTGCGGACGTTCATTGTTTAATAAAACCAAAAAAACGAACCTAGGGTTTTTATAAAACCGTTCTAGGGTATTAAAAAACGGATAGAAAAACTAAAAAAACGGCTCGGGTTTTACCTAACGGGTCGGGTCGTGTCCGGCGGCGGGGCGGGTTTCGGGCGGCGGGGTGGGTCGGGTGACGGCG